>JAKWBJ010000498.1:375000-803208 GCA_023159175.1 Wohlfahrtia magnifica
GATAGAAGGTGTCTGTTAATATATGTTTATGTATATTAAAATTAATGCACATTTATTTTGCTAGTCTGTATACAGTTAGGGAGCAGAACCAATTACCTTGAAATTTTTATAGTCACTTTTTGGGAAGCATCCATAGGCTATAAACAGAAAGCAATAAAATGGAGAGCAAGGGTTAAGGGATAGCTAAGATAATAATTCACATAATAATTCAAATAATAATTACTATTGGGCTAGTGAAGCATGCCGGGCTTTAGCTAATAAATAATAAATTTAGGGTTAATACAGTGTTTTGGCATTACTATCTAAAAAATGTAAGAAGTGTAGTTAATAGATTTGTCATATATAAAAATTTGTTTAATTTTGGTGTAATAATTTTAAAATATGTATTTGGAATTAAAAATATAAGTTTTTTTTTTATTTATTTTTTTGTATGTACATACAGTATTGGAACAAATAACAGGGATACTTTATTTTTGTTCCAATATGTCATACAATTTGATGTATTGAAGTTTTTTGATGGAAGAGTAATCCTTATATATAGCGAAAATAGTTCAGACCATGAAAAAAACTAAACTAAAGTAATTAATGTGTTCAAGTGAAAGAAAACTACAGAGATTATGGGAAGAAAGCGTGGAACAACTGTTGATTTTGAAAAACTTTTAATTCGTACTTTAAAGAATAATCCCTTCAAGTCATCAAAAAGCCTCAAAAATGAACTTATTGCTCCTGTTTCAAGTTGCTTAATAAGAAAAAAAACTTATGGAAGCTAGACTTATGGGTAAGAGTCATCGAAATGTATAATTTCCCAGCAAGCGGAAGCAACACCTGCAACGTTATAGTTAGAACAACATGCACGAAACAAAGATTAATAATAAACAAAGATTAATAATAAACAAAGATTAATATGTTTGGGTCAAACGAAAATCTATGTACGTACGAGTTTTAGTTACAATTCATACTTTATTTGAGTTAAATAAATAAAAATTTAAGAAACTATTAAACTGTGTCCCTATTATTTATTCCACCATTGTATGTACGTACTCATGTTACCACTTGAATAGTAGTTTAAAAAAATTGTCTTACATATATAAAATTATAATCGCGGTAAAACTATTATCATATGTTGCCTTTCATGCTTTAGTTACCTGCTCTTTGGAAAAAAAATTAATTCAAAAGTAATAATCAAAAGTCTTTACAAAAAAAACGTATCTATCATAAAACTGTGACGTGTACGTGAACAAACAAAATGGTTTGAATAACAGCCCTGTTTACAAATTTATGTTTAATTCACTGAACAAACAAAAAATTGTGTTTTTCTAAAGTTGTGTAATTAAAAATTTCATACTTTTATATTTTCCCTTAAATATATCACAACTCTTTTGTTCTATTTCCTCTATCTGGCAACTCAATCATCAGTTTAACATATACTTTATAAAATGTCCTGTGTTGCTTTTGTTCTTTTTGAACACTTACCCCTTCTGTATAGCGCTCTCATTTTGGTTTTCATACAGAAGAGTGTATGAAAAATAAGAAGCCATTAACCCCGGATGTATGTATGTATTTATGCGTCTACATATACATACATACTTATGTATGTACATGTATATATTTTAAACTATTATGTTTGTTTTATGTTTTTATAGCAAAATACGTTTATATTTTATTTAAAATTACCTCCTACTCTCTTTCCCTTGCATGCATTGATGTCCAATGTAGGTGTAAATGTAAGACAAGTACAAAACATAGTTTGAATTTAATTTATTTTTTTGTTTACATCCAAACGAAGTATTAAAACCAAAATAACACCGTGCGATAAAAAATAATACCTCGGAAGTGATACTGAACAACACGAAATTGTTTTTAAAATTTTTAAAAACACCAACAAAATCTTAAGTTACGGGTAAAAAACCGGTTTTTCGCAATAACCTGGATGAAGAATCAAATTCAATCAGCTAGAAAATTTAAAATCCGTTAATATTTAGCTAAACTATTAGCTTATAAGTGCATGAAGGTACGAAAAAACCTATTTTACAGGTATTTTAACTGCGTTATTTTTTGTTGTACCGTGTAATTAATATGACTAACAACAAGACAATGGGGATTATAATTATGAACTTGAGAATTTTCAATAACAAAAAACTAAAATAAATTATAAAAAATGTAAAACTGTCAGCGTTTCTGTACATATATTATAAAATGAAACACTGCTTGGCTCTCTGTTATTTTTTTATGTGAACAAAACCTTAGTAACCAGCTACAAGACAACAGGGATTTTATTCGGAATAATAGGGGATAATCTTAATGTTTGATGTTCATTTTTGCAGTACAAAGATTAAAAACGCCATTTCTTTAACAAATATTTATTTTTTATTATTTCAGCACCTTAAGAATCTCATGCTTACTAATTAGATGCCTTCATATTACTCATACGCAGTGTTTTTAATACTACATATACATACGTATGTGTCAACTTCTCTACTCTCTCTTGCTGCTTATTGTTACCAAACGACTGCATTACTCATACGTAATAGTGCATTCATATGCTATTGTTTACGTTTTGTTTTTGTACAGGTTGTCTTGTTTCAGTTTCTTTATTTTCTTAGCATTAATTTTGTTGTTGTTCATCTTTGTCTACTTTAATATGAAAGTAAACAAAAAATTGAAAACATAAAAAAAGCAAATAAAAATCTTCGTTTTAATGGCCACACACTAACACATTTTGAGGGACTCTCTTCTAATACTCTCTTCCATACAGCATTTTTGTAGTGTGCGTGTGTAAGTGTGTGTGTGCGTTGTTGTTACTCATATATACAGCGTGGTTTTTTTTTCAAACAAAGTAAAGAATGCGAATAAATGTAAATGACGTTTAGTTTGGTTGAGCTGTCATATCTATTCTTAGCTTTTTTGTTATTGTTTTCATTTGATTATATTGTTATCGTTTCTTTTTTTTTGAGAATATCGTTTTGGCTTAAGGTCGTTTAGTGGGTGGCATTCCTTGTTAACAATACTCTTTTATACTGTCTTTTTACCATCATTTGGTTATCAGCATAGTCAAAAAAAAAACCAAGCAAATATCAAATGAATTAATTAATGTTGAACTTGGAATATGAGCTTCAATCAGCCTTAATACCGACATTTAGTTAAACATTTTGATTTAATTTTACCCATATATAATAGCAATTTAGTATGTACGGTAGTCGTTATCATTTAAGGAACTTGAAACGGTTAATGACTGTTAAAGTTGAGGGTCAAAAGGGTACATTTAATATTCACACTTAATGTGTAGGGGTGAAGGCGTTTAAAAGTATCAAGTTAACTGCTGTAAAGTGTTAATTAAACACTTTTTATCAACAACGTTTATATGTATGTATATATCAAAAAAAATTGTTTAAGAAAGCAATTTTACTGCCAACTAATGGTAAAAACTGATAGTACATATAACTGAAAATTTATAAATTCGAAAATTTCGAATATTTAATTAAAAAAAAAACGAAATATTCGCGTTAAACATAAATTCGAAAAATTTTAACATTAAATTTGTTATGTAATTAATAAAAAATAACCATCGTACAATTTTAACGTTTCGAACTGAAGGTTGAAAATTACAAACATAAACTTTATAAAACATACTCGTACATAGCTAAAAGCAGAATAACATAAGATTGACTTCGGACACTGGTTTTTCATATTAAATACTCTAAAAATTACTTACCATACTGGTAAATCTATAAAGTTCGAAATTTTCGAACACGATATTTGTTATTAATTTTGCTTAGAAAAACTTTTATCCTGCCAAATTCCAAAAATTTCCGAGGATATAAATTCGCTGGGATTTCATTTTACCGGGAAAAAAATCCGTTTTGAGAAAGGAAAAATTTCTCGGAAAGATTTCATTTTGAATGGGGGAACAGGGAATAATAAAAAAATTCCCAGGGCATCCCTTTTTAGATTTAGGCTGATTATATATGTTTTAAGCAAATTGACGTCTATAAAGCAACATATTATACAAAAATTAAACTCACCATTATCTTTTTTTTTTCAATACCCTTCCAGATTAAGAACCGGCTGGAGTAGCTCTCAGGTACATGAACCCTTAAGGCCTGACGAACAGGCGGCCATTATTTCAGTGATACGTCGCAATGAAGAGCTCGAAACTGCCGAGAGACAACGTGTTGGGCGTTTAGTAGAACGTGTGGAAAAGATTAAATCACGTGCAGTGGAACGTGGCCCAAATTGTTGCCGGCTGTGTGGCGATACATTTGGTATTTTACGTGCACAACGCATTATCTGTGAGGATTGTCGAAAGGCAGTGTGCTCCAAATGTAGTTTAGATATCAGCATACGTTATCACACCACGGAAAAGACCCGAGAAATATGGTTATGCCGCATATGTTCGGAGACAAGAGAAATGTGGAAAAAAACTGGCGCTTGGTTCTTTAAAGGTCTTCCTAACTACGAAGTGCCAAGTTCTACAACATCAACACCCACCAGAAGCACTGCCGTTGCTGCAGATGCCAATGAAACCATGATGACTCAACGCAAAGCTCAAAGTTGCCAAAGTACTCCCACACGTAATGTGCGTGTAAAAAAATTAACTATAAGAGTATGTGATTCTAGTAGCTCTGACGAAGATGAGGCCGGTAAGGAATGTCCAGCAGATGTGGTAGACAACGCCTGCAATAATATGAATGAAATAGTAAAAGCTGGCAAAAAGAATTCTTCCAAAACTAGTCCCACTACAAGTGAGGGCAAATTGCAAAGAGAAGATAGCTTCCGTATGCGCACCTTTGGTTCCATACGCAGTTTCATTGATGGCTCTACGGGAGAAAGAAAACTCTCAAACGCCTTTTTCTTTAACAATCGCTCCAATTCTAGATCAGAGGCTGCACAACAACCAGAATATGATACCATATCGACTGCTTCCACAGTATTTACCACAGCTTCCATGGGTAATCATACCCATCGTCGAGAAAGCTCTAATTATTGCTCAAGCCAAAGGCGTAGTTCGGTGTCATCTTCTTGGTCAATAAGTGACAGTTCTTCGGCTAATTCAGCTACTACAACATCTATGACCACCGCGAATCAAGCTAATCCCCATTGCCGTGACCCCTTACTAGGTTGGCTGGAGGTAGCCATTACCTACAGGGAAAACTATCATACCTTAGATGCCACGGTGGTGAGAGCTCGTGATTTGCCGCCTATGGACCCGGCTGGCCTTACAGATCCCTACTGTAAATTGAACATTATTACCGCTGATGCAACTGCCAAATATACAAGATGGCAAAAAACACGTTGTGTACACAAAACCAGAAATCCAGAATTCAATGAAACTTTACAATTTGTAGGCGTTGAACCGGAAGAATTAGGCAATGCCCTATTATATGTAACTATATTTGATGAGGACAAATATGGCCATGATTTTTTAGGTGCTGCCAAGATAGGACTATCAACGGTGAGTTAATAGTTTTGGTATGTTAAATAAAAAATGAAGTTGAATATACGAAAATGCAGAGTTTACGATATCCAAATTTAAAATAAAACAAAATTTAAACGTCTGCATTAACATAAGTTCGAAAAACTCACCGTGATTAACGTTTAAATATTTTAAAAAGAAAAACTTAATGCATGACAATTACCGTTTGAAATGTTTAAATTTGATGTAGTTTTTGGTTTTAAATGCAATTATAAAAATTCGAACACTGATATTTTAGCTAAAAAATACTATTTAAGAGAATTAAAGTTTATCTTAATGAAATTTAGCTTTGAAATGTGTGTTTTAACTTTTTATTTAACTTTAAGGTTCACAATACTAATCAATACCGCATTTCGGTACCTTTGGGGCCCGAAGATCAATACAGTAATGCCGCTGAAATGTCACAAGAATGGCCTCATGGTAAATTACTAATATCGCTATGCTATAACACCAAAAGACGAGCGTTGACGGTTAATATTAAGCAATGTATTAATCTAATACCCATGGACAATAATGGCAGTTCAGATCCATTTGTTAAATTGTAAGATTTTGGTTTACGATTTCAAAAAACAAAAAGAATGAAAGTAATTGATTTATTTTATTTTTTTGTTATAGACAAATGAAGCCTGACTCTCATCGCAATAAAAAATACAAAACCAGTGTCAAGTGGAGGACTTTAAATCCCATTTACAATGAGGAGTTTCACTTTGAAGCCAGTCCCCATGATTTAAACAAACAATCATTAATTATTACCGTATGGGATAAGGATTTGGGTAAAAGTAATGACTTTTTAGGCAGTCTAATAATTGGCTATAATAGCAAAGGAGAACGTTTGCAACAATGGTTGGATTGCATACGTTTACCGGATCATTTTCATGAGAAATGGCATTGTTTGGCAGGAGATAATCCTTTGCATTAAAGAAAACACAACACAATTTCATTTAGAAAGCATTTAGCAATCTGAACATATTCATTTCAAAAGCATTTGCTTTTTTTCTTTAAAATCTTATTATTTTCGACAAAGAAAAAAAGAGCTAAAATAATATAAAAAATATATATTTTTCTTAAAATATTTTTTTAAGTGTCCTTAAAAAGGCTTTAGTTTATTTCTTTAAGAAATTCTAAAAAAAAGGAATTTCGAAAAACAAAGTTATAAAATGAAAATCATTCTTAAGGAAAACACTCAAAAATTTAAATGAAAGAAGAAAAACTATTTACAAATAAAAAAAGCCTATTAAAAAGAAAAAAATGCTTGTTTTTCTCCCAAGGATTAAAGGATAGAAAAATAACTTAAGTCATGTTTTTAATCAAGTGAATATTCGCTATTATTATCTAGGACCTAACTTTGCCATTATTTGGGTAGCTTCAAAGTTCTTTTGCCGTAGACCATCTGTAATTTATCGGTGAAAAACTTGGCCAAGTGATTTTGAAAGGCTGTTAGACAAAAAACAGAAACGAGTTCTGTCGATTTTTGGCGGGTTATTAAGGATGTGGGCAACCTGGCACTTTTTTACTATTCGAGTCGAGTTGTGAGCAGCAGTAAAGGTTAGAATAAATCGCTTCACCAAGCTGTGACCGATCTCACCAAACACCCAATATAAAACCTTGTATACCTGCAATCCAGGTCTTAAAATCATTTGTAAAGAATCATCGGCCTTTAAGTTGGAGTTTTTCTTATATTTTCGTATTTAAGCCATTTTTCAATGTATATAATGGAACGCTTCGAAAGTTGGTCGATTTTGCTAGGTTACGTGTGGTCCTTCCACTGGAGTCTAAGTTTTTTCTATCTGAGTCTTCTGTGGTTCGTTGGCACGTAGACGCTGTATTTTGATGCACTTTACTACATTTATGTCTGGTTAGAGTACACGGTTCGTTTGTCGTTTTTATTCCCCGTTTACGATAGATTTTTCGAAGGATCTTACTCCCGCCTGTACTGCTTAAACAAGCACAGACAGATAAATAATTTGTATAGTGTTATATTCGTCTTTAGAGAAAGGGCTGTGAGCCTAAAATAGCATATATCTTAATTTTATTTCTTTGCCGACATCGTTCGTTAAATGTATGGTGGATTCGCCATCCCTTCGTCGAGTCATCTATCTAGCAGTCGCTGGTATAATCTTAGTTTTTGCATCATTTACTGCAAACTCCATCGCAATTTTTGATAAATTCCGGTCACAGCAATGTTTTACTGATGAAAATTCGGTCAAATGTCGCTGTGGTATTGGTAGCCATCCAACCAAAGTTCCTTGGATCAATCTCAGGCTAAACCTTCTGAAAATTTTGAACAGCGGTATCACTTCATAACAATGCCAGCGACTAATTATGATGGTACTTACACTATGAAAAACTTTTCCATGCAATGAGTCTTAAAATAGAATCAAGTGCAGCTCTTTGATTGAGGAAAATCCCTCTTGTTCCGTTTGGTATGTTACGGGAATTGTGCATGTATATGTGTGTAACTCTGGCAAACCAATTTTATTGTTTTCATTCTATGGCAGCAAAATTCCAAACTTTTTTTAATGGTCAGCCTTTTCTTAATGATTTCAGACTGTTGAGTGTTTTGTGTTTAACGCCTTTAGAAATTAGAAATTTAGTACTTGTAGAAATTTTCAAAGAGGTTAGTCATTAACTCACAGCATTCTCTGCGTACATTTTAAAAAAATAAAGCATAACCTGGCATATTTCTGGATACGTCTTTTTCACACAGCGAAAACTTTTCGTCAAATTTAATACAATATTAAAAAGCATCACAGTGTACTTCGTCACCCAATCTGAGCCAGTTTTAACATAACACTTCGATCTCATTTTATTTTTCATTTTTTTAACGTTTTTTTTTTTTAATAAATTATATAATTCATGTTTTAAATTCATAATTAATTTTATTTATTTTTTTAATTAAGACTAGTCTTTTTTTCTTTCCTTAATTTTTTTTAATAATAAATTACATTTATAAACTTTTTTGTTATTTGTTTAGCTTATGCTCCTCTCTTTCTCTTTACTGTTTACAAAATATCATTTGTCTTTAAATTTATTACACGTATTTAATTAGGAAATCATATATTTGGCTAAAAGAAATTATTTAAAAATTTGCTTATTTTTTTTTATTAAAATAAAACGTTTTTTTAATACTCGTACATATATTACCCCTGTAGAAAAGTGTAACTTTTCTCTTTTAAACTCTTTGAGAAATTGAAATATACAAAAAATGACAGTTATTTATAGTCATGAAAAGAAAAAAATCAAATCAAAAAACTAAAAATTATATAAGTAGTGTTTATAACAGACACCAACAAACCAATTAAATTATTCTCTAGTAGCCTTTTTAGTTCGTTTGTTAGCTGTTGTTGTTGTTGCTGCTGTTGTCTGACCAGTACTTGCGGCAAATAGAGACGTAGATGATGATGATGATGATGACGACGACGATGTTATATGGCCTATACCACCAGCACCACTACCACTTTGTTTGTGTTTATGTAAACGCTTGTGATAACTTTGAGCCAATGAATTTACTATGGAGACCACAAAATAACAAACCATGCCTATGACAAATGTTTCAAAGATTTTCGATAACAAATTGCCCGATTCAGCTGGTGTGGCATTACGTTGACGATGTAAACGCTGTTTCTGATTATTAAGAAAACCTTTAAAGGGTTCCTGTAACTTTTTGCCTATAACTGGTATAGCAGCCAAAGTATCGACCGCCTTTTCAATCAAAGATTCATTAAAGGCTATGATAACGAATACTTTTTGTATGTGCATTTTAACTATGGCCTTGCCAATTAAAGTGGCACCGAAAAATGTCCAAAAGGGCACCAAAAAATGGCCGCAAGTAATGCCGGCCAAATCGAATAAGGGATTAGGAATCTATAATGGAAAAGTGGAGGAAAAAATACAAGAAATTGTAAGAACAAATGGCAAAGAAAATGCAATTTGAAATGGAAATTAAACAGCTTGAAAATGACGTGAAACAAAATGAAAAACTAAATATTAAACACTTGTAATACTTCAGAAAATATTTATTTATTTAAAATAGTAAATGAAATGTAAAAACAAAAAATTAAAATAAAACTCTTTACAGTTCCTCTATGCTCTTTGTTTCATTTTTATTCCAACTTTCTACATTAATCTTTTATATTTCAGGTATAACAGTAGGACCATGGTATTTTGGCTGAACATTTTCTATTTCCTATCCTATATCAGCAGCATGATAGCTTTATCTTATATACCTTTAAAGCATTATTAAACTCACTACAATATAAGCTTAAAAAAGATCAATAAGTTCCTTTAAAACTCCTTTTAATTTGAATTAAAATTATTAAAAATTAATAGCAATTTCTTTAAAAAAATCCCTAATTCTAATTTTACATATTTTGTTTTAGAATTTTAAAAATGTTTTCAATAGCTTTCCCTCAATAAGTATTTTCAAATAAACTAGCCTAAAAACGATAAGAACAGAATTCGAATCTTGAGCTTTAAACACACAGACGACTGCAGTCTACCGACTAAAAACTGCAGAAAACAAAATACACACGTTTGATAGTAACGCAGCAAAATAGCTATGCGACTACTTTTGCTGCTGTGGCCAACGTAGGCTTATTTCTATTTTGTTTGGCTACAAAATTTTAAACAAATTTTTTTAATAAATTAAAACGCTAATATTTGAAGACTGTAAACAGCTTAAACGCAGAACCGATTATCTTGACAGTTTTACAGCGTCTTTGTGTAACTATAGGTTATTTTAAATGTTTGAACTTGGCATGGATGGGGCTAAAATGGAGAAAAATGGTAAAAAATTATAACTAAGTTAAACAAAATCGCAAAGATAGGGGTGGCGAAGCACGCCAGGTTTTAGCTAGTAAAATATAAAAAAAACGCATACGCATTGAAAGAAGTTGCTGCAATTGTAAATTTGAACGGTAATGTAGTTGTGATCATAATTCTAATATTTATCAAAACAAAAAATTTTTTTTTGGGAACAGCTGCTTATTATGATGTCGTTTCTAATAAATTTAAGTAGCTGACTATACGACTACAATTGCCGTCAGCAGCATTGCCGTCAGCAGCATTGCCGTCAGCAGCATTTGTAGTCGTGTAGTCGTGTAGCCTGCCGTCGTCAATGTGTTTAAAGCATTAGTTCTTAAAAGCTTACAAAATATTTGAAAATATTATTCCACGATTTGATAATGAAAAAATCAAAAAAATAAATAAAAATACAATGAAATATTTTTTTTTACTTACACTTGCACAAGCTAAAATGCCAAAGAAACCAATACGTTCGACAACACGTTCCATAAACAATTTGCCTCTATCGACCAAACTTAAATCTTTTTGATCCTTTTTAGCTTTCAAAGCTTCAAATTCAGCCAATTCTTCAGCATCATCTGGATCATAACCAGAAAGACGGGCAGCTTTGGCCATAAAATAGGGTGGCAATTCACCTAAAGCAGTGCCGGCACCCCAAAGAAATGCTTCAAAGCGTACTTTGGACATAATAGAAAAAATATTAGGTACTTTCTTAATATAAGGTTCTTCAGGGCAGATGATACTGAAATTTTATTGAAATAAGATAATTAAAACAAAACTATTTAGAAAAACAAAATTTTAATTTTTGAACTTACTCATCTGGATATGGTGGCTTAGGAAAATTCAATGAATTACATTCATAGGCTGCTAAAGTAACACTCGCTATGTGTGGTCCTAAATATAATAAAAATGTATGCAGACCTGTACCCAAGCCTACAGAGGATAAAATGCCCAAACCAGTCCAATATACCACAAACCAGGTATTGTTTTTTAAAAATTCTATTAAAATTTGATGAGGACCTGGTATTTGACATAAAGCAGCTATAAAACTAGCTAAAATTAAAAATGTTAACAGCCATATCTTCCTTTGTATTAATCTATAAAAAAACGTAAGGTAACAAAAGGAAATTTATAAAATTAAAAAAAAATTTTTTTTTAAACAATCTATACTCACTTTCCTCCTAAAGTCTTAACAAGTTCAATTACTTCTAAACTACAGTATGACAATGTTTTTATGGGTTGTCTCCATAACACTATAGCTTCTCGTTCGGCTTTTAGTTTTTCCTTTTGTTGTTTACTCAATGGTTTCATTTGTTTCATATTCTTTATTGACATCGACAATACAGCACCGTTATTCGTTTTCTTAACTTTTTCCGCTATGGCTGCTGAAGTTGAATTTGTTCCTGAAGTTTTCTCTGAGTTTGTTGTTGTTGTTGTTGTCTTTATTGAGTTATTTTTATGTTGTGAATTTTCTTTATCTACATTTTTACGTTGTCGCGTTTCTTTGTCTTTTTTATGATGTTGTGACATTTAAAAATAAAAAACTCAAAATAAGTTTGAAAAGAAGTAACGCTTTACGCTTTAGTTTTTTTAACTTGATTAACGTACGTACGTGCAAAAAGCGAACGTAACTAACTGTCCAAAAGAGGGAATTGAATTTTTCTTTTATCTTTTTAATTTGATTTTTTTTTTTTGCTTTACAAAAATGTGCAGAGCTTTATTTAAGTTCTAGTGGTGGTTAAGAGCTGAATGTTGCTTTTATTTGGTGTTTTGTCTTATGAACTGTTAAGAGAAAAAATGAAAATTTATTAGGGCAAGTTTTGATTTTTTTTAATAATATGTTATATAAAACTAACAGCTGAATTGGTTCGTCTTGTATGAAATTGCAACTTTCCTTAGCAATGGATATGTAATCTCATAGCACAACAATTTTGGTACTTATACCGGCAGGATATGTTTCTATTGCAATAGCTCCTAGGTGATAACAATCTTTATTTTAACTCTTGTATTAATGTTTTGCATTGAAGGAACGTAGTTTTTGCACGTTGGCTATGTTCTTTGCCAAAAATATAATATAAAGGCTACTTAGTAAGTAAACTTTGGCTACAAATGTTCAAAACTTAGAGCATATAGTGATAAAAATTAGCATCTAGCATTAGCATAGATTTTGTATCTGAATTAGAATCTTTATTAAACGAAATTGATATGACGTTGTGTGTTACACTAGGGACTTTCGAATTTCGATAACTAGTAGCGACCATTGTTTAAGTTGCATCTGTCAAATTGGTTGTCATTTATTCAGTTTGTTTTGCCAAATCACCATGGACGGTTATAGCGTTCAACAACACGTAATAATGAAAAAATTTATTTATTAAAACTAGTGTTCTATTTTAGCAATGTTTCTCATTTTCAGCGTTGAGACCCATTTCTTAATAAATGGGTATGTCAACAAACAAATTTGTCAAATTTTATTCATTCAGATCCAAGAATATATCCCAAAAAATACATTATTTGGTGAAAATTTCAGAACGACGTTGGCCAGGCCATCATAGCTCGATAATTACAAACTTCTTTCAGCCTGAATTAGATAACATGGACATCAATATACATGTGGTTTCAACAGTACGGCGCCAAGTGGCCTATTTGACCTTCTACATGAACGATTTGAAGATGGTTATCTCACGTAGGGGAGATGTGAACTGGCCATCAGGCTGGCGATTAAATTATGCGAATACGCTACAAACCGCAGCAGTCAATACCATCGGCGTTTCAAACTAATACAAATTTTGATGACATCTCACACACTCTCTTTGTTTTATTTTAATTTAAAGATGAAACCGTTATTAAATACAGTGCTTACGAAAGATATAATTTTATATCTTTGCAATAGCATCAATTGGCATATACAATTACTATAGCAGCTGTTATTTGACCAAAAATAAATAAGCCAAGGTAGATAATGGTTGGTATACAAAAATTGGTTATGTACATATTTAAATTTGTGTTTTTGTTATGGTTGTAAGAAATTTTCTACTGGCTAAAAGTCTGCTGAGGTGAAAAATTATTTTTTGTGGGTATAAAACGTTATTGCGCCGGTATTGGGATCTAGAAGGCAACAGAAACTAATTTATTTAAAATTAATAAAATAAAGCAAAAATTGATTTAATGGGGGATTAACATTCTGAGTCTTAAATTTCTGTCAAATTCTTCCCACAAATTATCGATTTAGGTCTGGGGATTGCGTAAGATGTGGTAAAACAAGCGTCGTATTATAAATAAGCCACATCTTCACGTCACGAGATGAATGTTTCGGGTCGTTATCGTACTGGAATGTGAATGACTCCGGTAAATTCAATTCCTCTGCGCTTTTTTTAACATTGTCTTTCAAAATGTTAAGACAAGCAGTCTTGTCCATTATTCCCTCTATAAAGACAAGTGCTCCAACACTGGCAGTGGATTATTACTCTCCCGCCACCATACTTTGCCGTTGGTGTACGATTTTTTTTCGCCATATGCAATCTTGGGCTTTCTCCACACTCTAGAATGCCTATTAGGAAGAAAAATATTAAACTTACTCTCATCTGAGAAGAGCATCTAATTCCAAAAGGTACAAGGTTCATTTTCAAATTGTTTTGTATATGACGTCCTCTTCTTCCGATTCATATAAGATGTCAGTGATTTTCGTTTAGAGACTCTTGAATTGTAACCAACTTCAATCAGCTTCATGTGCACTTCCTTACCAAAATCTTTCTATACATATACAATGTATACTCGTATGTCATTTTCGTATCAAAACTAACTTTCCGTATTATCTGGAAACGTTCCAGTTAATTTACGCGGACGTCTACTACGCTTAGCATGTTTAAGGTTAGTTTCGCCTTTAAAACAATTTAAGATTGTCCGAATGATAAAGCAGCTACGATCAATTTATTATCCAATCTCTGCCTTGGTTATGCAGATGGAGAATAATATTTCGTTGGGATTCTGTTGCTTCACTTAGTTTTGGACTCATTGAAAACAAGTAGCCAATAAAGTAGTTTATTTTAATGAGTTCTTACAACGTTTTACTTTTCAAAGCAAAATAAAAGATATAACTGAACATTCTAGTTTTTATAAAAAGTAACAATTTATTAAATGGGCGAAAAAACGAAAAATGTTGAGATTCATAGATAATTGTGCCTATAATTTTGTCCTGCAGAAAACTGAGTTTTCTAGTATATTTTACTATTGTTTTGTTCCTGAAGAAAATTTGTTTAGGTTTCTTTGTTATTTTATTAATTTACTATAATAACCCCACCGCGTTTCTGGGAGCCTGGCCGTACTTGCTTTTTGACTGATGTGGGTCGATAACAAAGTTTTAACTGTTACCGCTCTCCACACATGCAAAATTCCATATTTTCTTAAAACTGATGGTTTGAATTGACCGCCAAGTTATTTGGAAACTTCAACTTTAAACATTCGCAAGATAATACAAATATCATTATCGACTTTGTATGGAGAAACCATGCCCACTGATCCAATTCCGCCCACTTTTTAACTGAGGGTTTTTATTATCAAGAAGTCAATTAGGACAAATTCAGAGCCATCCATTCATACCGTTCTCAAGATATATGTATGTACGCAGATTAATATTACCGAATGTTATTATACACATAAGACATTACGATACATGGTTTGGTAACTTTTCAAGTGACAATAAAAAATAATAATATGGAAAATGGAAGGCATTTTGTTGATATTTGTATGGGAATATATAGGAAAATCTAAATACCATATCTCCGGAACCACTGGTCCGATTCTGTGCAAACTTCACATAAACCATCTACAGACCATCCTCAACGTACCTTTTTGTTGAAATTGGTCGACCCGTTTCCGCTTTTAGTGGTGACATCAAAGTGTAAACTTCTTTTTATATGCATATATGGATATATTCTTTAGTCATTACGTGTCAATAAAATATTAATATTTGTGTTTTAGAATACATAAAAATTTTTATAGTTCATATTAAAGTACTGGTTGTGCTTATACTTATGTCCATTACTGTATGTATAAGATTATTTGTTTTTATATGTTTACAAAATTGTTCAAAATTATTTGGCATTTTAATAAAACAGTAGGTAAAGTATAAATTGTGAAAAATCCATTACACTATAGATATCTATGCATACAGGCATAAATCTAAAATTTCCCTCCATACAGCATTGATGCTTGTCACTGCTATGCTTATGTTAACCCCTTATTCATGTTAACAATAGAATAGAAAAAGTAAAATATAAGTGTATTAGACATAAAGGAGATTAATGGAAAATTTAATGCAATATATAACACTAAAGCGGTTAATGACTTAAATTTAAATAAATAGATAGATAAAATACATACATACATACATACATACAACGAAGCATTAAGGCTAAAGTACTAAATAAGTACAAAAATATAACTTAACTAGATCACAACACAAAAGAGAGAGGGAGAGCGCAGGGAATGAAAATACTCTCATATGCTGATAAAGTAGTTTTAATATTTCTGAAGATTAGGGCATTATCTTTTAATGCTCATATGTACATATGTATACATGTATTTATATGTACATACATACATACATTATATATTTGCATTATATTATAAAGTAGAAAAAACTATCGTTATTAATGCAATCTCAGGAGTATATTTTTGTAAAACACTCACTAACCAAAGGTAATTTAGGAAATTTTTATTTATATTTTTATTGTATTAAAAAAAAAAAAAAAGTTAAAACTATTGTTTAGTTTTGTGTAGATAAAAGCACACGTCAATTAAAATTGAACTTTGGCAATGCAATATTTAGTACGTTCTTTAAAAATTAATTGCAAGATTTATTAACAATTTATTCGGCGTTCTGTTTAATGAAATATGTATGTACATGCATATCAAGTTAAAAATAAAACAAAAATAAAAACCTGCAAATGAATAAAATATAGGTTTTGCGAGAAATGTAACAACATACGATACAAAAATGCACCAATGACAAGAAACCACACAATGTTTTGTTTTTATTATTACTGTTGTTGCCGTTATTATTTAGAAAAAAGAATGCTGAATATATATTCACCGCAATAATTACTAAGAGAGATTGTTAAAATACCTATAATAGAGGCAAAACACAAAAACAGGTAAAAAGTATATAAACAATAAAAACAAAGATACTTTCGATATTAAAATAAAGTTGCCATATTAAAATTTTATTATTTTGCAAAAAATGTGTAAGACACAAACTGTAATACTTTTCATTCATGTTAATAAAAATAAAACAAATTGTGCATAGAAGTTTAAAAGACAATAATTATAATTTTATCTTTTGTTTAATTTTTCATCTGGCATCTCTACTTTATTGACAAAAACGTGTTCTTTTTTTGTGACTTTTAAATACTGTTGTTGTTATTTCTTTGCAATATTCAAGAAGGGTGTTAAAAAACAATAACAGAGAGGGGGTAGTTCTCTCAATACTATATAACAACAGAGACAAAAAACTGCTTTTTTGAATATACAAAACTAACTAGTCGGGGGTGGGGGTATAATATAACAACAATAAATATACTGAAAACAAAGACACAAAAAATCCAATTAATCAATTTAACACTGACACTAAAAAATTTCAAGATTGTTTCTTTTTCTTTTTTAAATAAAACATTTACAAAAATTTAACAGAAGATTTATGCCATAAGAATGAACATTTATTTGTGCTCTGAAACTTTACCATTACCTTTAGTGTTGTTGGTTTTTTTCTATAAAAAATTTGCTGGAATATTTATTGGTTTTTTAATTAACGTTTTACACTAAGATATTACTAATGTTTATTTGGTAAACTAATTTATTTTAATAAAATATGATTTGCTTATTTAATTAGTTATCTTGTTAATTTTTCACTAATTATATTTTATTGTTAAAAAAATATTGTTACGACAACCAACCACCACTCAAAGAGTTTTTTACACCACTAATGACATGAGAGAGAAACGCAAAATGTTTTATACACCATAGGGTGTTACATGTACACAATTATTACAAAAAATAGATACGCAACACAATAGATGATATGGTAACAGGCTGCCTTTTGTCTAATATGCAGCAGAGCTTAAAATATATATAAAAATTGGCTATGCTTACAAAGTAGTCTGCACAGTAAGTATATTAAAAATAAAACAAAAATGGAATATAATATCATATTTTACTATATTTACCTTTTACAAGTTATTTATATATTTATTTAAATCGGACTACATTTTCCGGTCTGGCAATCTCTAAATAAATTTGAATTTGGCATTACTTTTGTGTAAATTTTAATTGAAAACTAAGCATTACTTTTTGTTAAAATTAATTTGACAGCTGCCGCATACGCTAGGAATTGCTATTTTTTCTTTTGTATTCTGAATTATTTAAAATAATTATTAACTGAACAATGTCAAAAACTAAGAAGGCACATAAATCAACTGATTCCGAATCAAATAAGAGTAGTGAAAGTTCGATCAGCCATTCAGACGATTCAGCTGAAGAAGAACAACAACGTGAAAAACAGCAAAAACGTGAAAAGAAAAAACGTAAACAAAAAGACAAGAAAAAGAAGAAACATAAGAAATCAAAAAGTTCAAAGAAAAAATCTAAAAACAAATCTGAATTGGATTCTGATGAAAATTCTAGTGATATTTCAAATTCTTCAGAGAAATTTATATCTGCCTCAGAGGACGAAAAGGCCTTAGCTAAGAAAAAATTAAAGAGGGAGGACATTTCACCACCAGTGAGAGTAAAACGTGAAAGAAGTCGCAGCCGTGACAGGGAAAAGCCCAGCAATAAATCGAAGTGGGAAAGTCCGCCAAGAAGGGTGAGGAGTCGTAGTCGGGAGAGGTATAGAAATGATAGAAGTCGTAGCCGTGAGAGATATAGAAGTGAGAGAAGTCGTAGTCGCCATAGAGACAGATCACAGGAACGTTATCGTGATCGGGGCAATAAGGACTATAAATTGGAGGTAAAAAGGGAAAGAGAAAATAATCGTATGGATTATAAGCCTAGAGAGGAGAGAAGAGAGTAAGTTTTTGTTATTAATAAAGTTCATAAGCGAAAAATGTTAACGCTTTTTTTTAATAACTTCTAATAACTAGACGAAGTCCACGACGTGATAGAGATCGATCCAGGGAACGCGAACGAGAACGTGATTATGTTAAACGTGAACAACGTTCTCCAACAAATAGATCTAGAGGATTTGGTAATCACTCCAAATATAAACGTAACCAAGACGATGAGAAAGCCTATGAATGGGGTAAACATACATCCGAAGATAAAAAACCTTTGGCTAATGAAAACGAAACAGTAGAGAAAGACAAACCAAACTTTGGTTTAAGTGGCGCCCTAACGGAAGATGCGAATAAGGTTAATGGTGTAGTTGTTAAATATGCCGAGCCACCAGAGGCCCGTAAACCCAAACGCCGTTGGCGGTTATATCCATTTAAAGGAGAAACTGCATTACCCGTTCTACACATACACCGTCAAAGCTGTTTTTTAGTTGGTCGTGATCGTAAAGTAGTTGATTTGGCTGTAGATCATCCCAGCTGCTCAAAACAACATGCTGCTCTACAATATCGTCTAGTGCCATTCGAACGAGAAGACGGTACACAGGGTAAGCGAGTACGTTTGTATCTAATCGATCTCGACTCAGCGAATGGTACATTTTTAAATAACAAACGTATTGATTCACGTAAATACTATGAACTAATGGAAAAGGATGTTATCAAATTTGGTTTTAGTACAAGGGAATATGTACTGCTACACGAAAACAGCAAAGAGGATCAGGAAGATGATGATATTGTGGTTAAAGAAGAACCTATTGAAAACTGATTCATATGTTAAATTTTAAATAACCATTCATATAAGAAATTGATAAAAAAAAATAAATAAATAAAAATTTGTTATTAAAAGCGAGAGAATTGTGCTAAATTGTTGGAAAATGGACGTATTTACACATCATTCACTCTTATCTGTAGATTATCAGATTTTTTCGAAATAGGTCAATTTCTCTTAGGTGGGCGACCTTTTAGCTTTATGTTAATCATCAATACCAATCAGATGCATTTTTCAAACAGCCGTTTGCTATTTTAACATGATATAAAGCATTGACACAAACCACTGTATTGTATTATACTACTAAAGTTTAACATATGTTATAATGTTATCAGTTCCTAATGAATGTCATTACAATTGGAATTTCTAAATTAATTGATATGGCAACGCTTTTGTTGGTTGCAATTCTTAATTGCGCCCATTTTTGTTAAATCCTGACGAAATGCTGAACAAGCAAGATATTTCTTACTGATTAGACTACGAAATTAAAGATTATTGAAGAATTTTAAGATATTTTGTACTTTTCAAACCACAAAAGTTACCGGTAAGCTTTGCATTTTCTTTTACTTAACAAACAATTTAGAATAAGAACTCTTGTTTTCTTTTGTGTACGCAAGATTTTTGCTCTCTACAAATAACTTAGTCCCATTACTTTCGATCCTGTTATAATTCTTATAACTGTAAGCCGCTAGGACTAAAACAACAAAATGGCACCAAAAAAGCCCAATGCATTTATGGTCTTTACCAAAGAATGGAAGGCAAAATATGGGAGACATATGAGTATGCAAGAGGCTACCCAAGAAGCTGGCAAAATATGGGCTGTAAGGTGTCTGTTGAATATGAATTAATGTTTTTATTATGCAATCTTTTTTTTTTTTTTTTTTTTACAAGAACATGAACGACCAAGAAAGAAGTCCTTATAAAGAGAGAGCCAAAGAAGAGAAAATTGTTTCGAAATCAAATAAAAATGTTGAAAAACTAACCTGCACCGGCGTACCACTCTCTGTAGTGGAAAAAGAAAGACTTGAAAACGAAAATAAAGAGAGACAAATGAAACGGGATATTGAGAATACCGTTAGTGGTAGTGTAAAATCGGACGGTAAGTTGATATTTTTTTGGGCATAAGTAGGTTAGTTTACAACCTGCTAATGCAGTTTTTTTTTTTTTTTTAACAAATTTCATACTATATTTTTATTTTAGTTTTCAAAATTTAACTTTATTTTTTGATTTCTAGAACTTGAAACTCAATGCTATTACTTTATAATGGTAAATTATTTTACTAAAACCCTTAAGGGTGGTGTTTATGTGCCAGCAGAATTGTCTCTTTGTAAATATTCACTTAAGGATGGTGTTCACCACGTGTATCATACTCTTATTAATCCAGGTGGACAAATATTTGAATCAAATATTGTATTTGCATATTAATTTGTTTTTAATTTTCATTAGGTGTTAATATTTATGGCCATCAGTATGAGGCCCAACAACATTCACTAGCTACACATAATCTTCCTCTGCCACCTAATGCTATGGGTGAAAGGAATCTTGGAAGCATTTATAATGATATATTAAATTTTATACGTGATGAAAAAACCAATGACTATCCTCCACTGTATACAGACAAGAATTCTATACCTGTTGTGTTATCGGTATTAGAATTTTTAAAGGCCGATGTTGGTGCTAATAATATAGATTTAAAAATCTATTCTATACAATATTTATTCTTTATTATGAAGGAGGCCACCTGTGAGGTTGGCGATTTGGAAAAACCAAAAAATGCTTTCATTACAGATGCTTATTTTGAACGTGATTACTTTGAATATCATCTCCATTTGGCTTGTGAGGTGAGTTTTTTACTTCTATGTATATATGTATAATACAATTGGCAAAATAACATATTTTTAATTGTTTATCGGTTTAACATTTTTTTTCTGAAACAAGTATTTATTTTTTAACCCAAATTTTTACTGCAATTGGCAAAATAACACCTTTTTAATTGTTTATCGGCTTAATAGTTTTATATATTCGCTTAAACACAAGTATTTTTTGTAACCCAAACTTTTACCGCTTCATAAATTTTGTATTACTAACGCTAATACTGAAATTAAACATTCTTTTCAAACTCACAATACGTTTCTACAACATTTCAGTATCACGAACAGATTGATAAAACTAAATATTGTGCCCAATCATGTGTAACCCGTTGGGGTTATATGTTTTCGGACTATATGTGTCGTGATATAGCCATAACTTTAATACCAGGACGTCATTGCCCGAAAAATACTAAAATAGATGCTGAGATTACACCAGCACCAAGTACTTGGAACGATAGTGCTTCATTTATATCAATGGGCACCACATCATCGTGTGCCACCAAGCCAGTGGCTAGCTCCGAACTCTATTACGAAGATCAAAAATCGGCAATTTCGGACGGCGATCGTAACGATAAAACCTATACAAACGATTTTCCGGCTTTGGGAGCTCGTAAAAAAACGGTAAATAAACCCAAACAAATAAATGGCCAAAAAACTGAGAGAAGTGCTGAAAAGCGCATTATGGAAGATGATGATGATGATTATGATACTGCAAAACATTTAAATCCTTGGTCAAATCGTTCACGAGTTGTACCCCGTGCACCAGATGCTACAAGTTTTTCCATTGAATACACTAAAGATGAGACTGACTTTGATGATTATAATTCTGTAGCCAGCTATGGACGTGGTCGTGGTTCTTTAATTAACTCTACGTTAAATACAACAATTATGTCAACTTCTACTGGGCGTGGACGTGTTTTTAGCACAAGAAAATAATTGTATAATATTGCCTTTTCATTTTGACTTCAATTTTATTACTTTTTATGTGTCCAAGAATTTCTTAAATTGCTTGAAAGTCTTTTTAGTTTTTCCTTTTTAAACCCTTTTTTATTGCAATTGAAAATACAGTGGTGGCAAATTTACGACGAAATGTTATATTTACATAAACTGCATTCCAAATTAATATTTTTTAATGCTTTTCACTCATTTTTTTTTTTTTTGTCTTTTTTGTTACAGTTCGCTGTTTTAGAAAATATTTTTTGTTTGTAATTTTAAATATTTTATATATTAACCACCACCACTACCTTAATTCTTTCTAATTTAAACGTTGTGTGTAATCTCTACTAAACAATAATATAAATGTTGTATGATTTCAGAAAATTTTATTTTCTTTTGTTATATTTTTGGGATAAATGTATACATATGTTTGTATGTGGTAGGTAGTAGGTAGGCAGGTAATATGTTGAAAAATAAATCACTGGCAGCGTAACAAGAAAGTATTTGCGACATTTGGTATGCATTAGTATAGAATAGGTCCCTTGTGTTACCATGTGTAATTTATCTCACCAAAGTTCCTACATCTAGGATTCTACTCGATAGTCACTTAGTCGTTGCTATAAAAGATTTGGTCCAAATCATTCGATTTCAGTGATTTTATTGCCGCCCTGTTCTCAGTAAGTATGATGACGTCCCTGTTGGATATCGCATATTGTGTATAACATTGCAGACGTCTGATACCCATACTCCTTTTTTTTTATTTATTTATTTTTTTTTTGTTGTATTTGGACTATCCCGCCACGCCCGACCCGACCACGGACCGCTCGTTCCTGTAGCATATGATGGTATCAGCTATAGAACCTAATCGCAAGCAGAGGTTTAGAATAATCGACATCCAAATTATGACAACAAAGAATCCAGTAGGAGAAATAGCAATCCTATAGAATCAATCAGCAATCAATAGAATCAAGAAATAAATTACATAATCTACGAAAGGAAAATGAATTTGCGTAGTCCGCCCTCTACAAATCGAATACCAAAGGATGATAATTGAAATGCAAGTTAGAAAGTAGAAACTTGGAATCGACATCATTAATAACAAGGTTGTATATAAAAGAAATACTCAAAACTGCCTTACTTCGTTCTATTGTAGGAAGTTTAATGAAACTCGTCCTAGCCAAATATGAAGGGAGATCACTTAGGTCGCCATGACCGATATAATAAGATTTCTTTCAAATAGATTCAAAGTCTTGACACAAATGCAGGAATTACCATTAGAGCCAGGCAAATGTTAGAATTTCAACCTATACAAAATTAATGGGTCGATTATGGATGGCAGCAGAACTTAGTTGCGTCGCCAGTTGCCAAAAATCATTACGTATGGCAACTGGCAACTAAAGATCTATTAATTCCAATTGCTATTTAGGCAACTACAAATTTTTAGTTGTCGTTCGGCAAGGCAACTGATATTCTGTTGGCATCCATAATTGACCCATAAGAACAGAAGGTACGTTAAACGAATTTATAGCAGAAATGGAAACATTCTTCACAGAATAGAAAAAGGAAAAAATGCGCACTGAATCCAAAACCGAGTCAGATTCTCATATGTAAGGTCAGGAAAATATCAGCAAACATATTTGAAATGTCAAGACAATCAGAAGATGATCTACAATAAAACTCTACGTTAGGAAACTAAGAAGTCAGGAAAGAACCTCGGGACCGAAACAAAATTTGATTTAAGCTTCTCCAAGTACCTTATATAGCAATATTGACTCATTTATTCACTCACTTGAATTCCATATGTGGTCATAATACGACACACTCAGTTACCAATCGACATAGGACATATTCATATACAAAACATCTTTAAAAATTCAGAGGAAGCCTTTCACCGATAGACCAATAGAAATCAAATTTAATACATATGGACACATTGACAGATACATATAGACATCAATACGAAACATTAAAAAATGACAGGAAATTGCGAATATAAGATTCAAAATTTTACTAATCGAACTCACTACATGATGCATCTGGAAAAACCCAAGTTCAGCTACATAGTATCCAATCTTGGTGAGTTATCTGGATCTAGACTTACTGGCTACAGGTTGGATGTAATACTACATTGGCATACATAACGATGCATTTGGCGAGTGGTATGATATTATTAAATTTTGCATGCTTGCGCGCAGTGGTTTGCCATGTGAACCGAACCAAACCGATGCTCAACAGATTAGATAAAATAAATGAAGATAATGGTGGTCATTGTCGGCTACTTGAATTCTTATTTATAAAATAAGTATTTCTCATTTGTTTTTCTTTAAGTTTTTGTAATGTTTTATTAGAATGAATAATAAATAAATTTTGTGTTTATATGTATAAATGTTGTTTTTATTTGTTTTCGTGATAATTTTATGAATCTTTAAACAGTGAATAATTAAACCTGTGATGGTCTTCACATTAAATTTTAAAAAAGTGTTTTATTTTTTTGTTAT
Organism: Wohlfahrtia magnifica; assembly: GCA_023159175.1. Lineage (NCBI taxonomy): Eukaryota > Metazoa > Arthropoda > Insecta > Diptera > Sarcophagidae > Wohlfahrtia > Wohlfahrtia magnifica. The sequence goes on from JAKWBJ010000498.1 coordinate 399,453, forward strand.
TCATTAAATATATTTTGTTTTAGCATTACATATTTTTACAAAAACTGTTTTTTAGTTTTTTTTTTGGTTATGTTTTCTTCTTAAAATTAAATACAAAACAATTTGAAAATAAAAATATAAATTGTTTACAATACAATTTTTCGGCAAAGCTGAATATTACAATTTTTTTTTAGTTCGCAATAATAACACAAGCCGTAGAAATAAATGTTGATTTTTAAAGAAGAAAATTAAATTCACTTAATTAATACATAAAATTTAAACTAAAAACAAACTTTAAAATTTTAAGAAATTTATACAATACATTGCGAATACATTTTTTGTTTTATATACCTATTGCTAACAATATTATAATTTTTGTAATATTTATTTATACTTAAACTCGTTCTTGTCATTTTAAAAGTTAACTATTAGTTTTATTATTTTATTGGGATCTGTTGTTGTTTTCTTTATTAGAAAAAAAATAATAGAGAAACGTATAACTGCTGTTGTATTTTTTTTTTATTTATTTTTTTTAAGTAACTTCTGGTAATTTCTATTACGGTCTTTAATACTTTGATATGTCACCTAAAAATAATTCATGTCCTCTTTTTTTTTTGAAATGACTGTTTTAAGTTGAGTTTAAAGAATTTTTTAATTTAATATTTGTTGGCAATATAATTCAAAATGAAATTCTTTGATTTGTATGTATATGCGTACAAATGAAATAAAAGAGAGCTATAAAGAATGCTAAAAAAATGCTGAAGTGTTTAAAGTCGTTCTATGCCGACTTTACTTAATATAAACTACACCAAAATTCGTTTGTTTAGATCCGTTCTTAATGTGTACAAATTTGGGGGGTAAATTCTTAACACACAAATTCTGAAGATCGTAAAGCAAGTGAAATTGAAAGAAACATTTATAAAACATAATACTTTCAACTTTGGAAGTTGTTGTTACTTTTCTAACTTTATAATATATTTGTAATTTATTTAAATTCTTGGTCTTCTTATATGTAAAAAAATATTTTTAATATAAAAAAATTAATATTTAATAATTGCCCCTATTCTGCGTTTCGATTAAATTGGTATTCCACAAAAAAAGAAAAAAAGTAATTGGAAGAAAAAGTAAATAATGTTGCCAAAAGTATAAAAACATATGAAATAGAAACAAAAAAATGAGCAAATTTTAATACCTAAACTACCAGGACCGGGTCAAATGACCTGTTTTAAACTTTTTGTCGGAATTTCTTGTGAATAACATAATTTCGTCATTTGCCTTCACTACTTTTATTTAAAAATAATTTAGATAAATTTTTCAGTATTTTCTCCTCTTTTTTAAAGTTATTTACCGAATAATATATGGAACCTGTCCTAACGACTTCAACGGGTCATTTGACCTGCTATGGTAGGAAAAGGAATACATGCAGTATCTGTAGGTTTTTACTTTCATAATATGATTTGGTTTCAATGAAGATTTGTCTGAACAACGTCTGTACCTTTTTTGGTTCTGGAGATCTCCGGAAGCCATTTTTTTTAATGGGAGCTTGATTTCGTAAGTTTCAGCAGAACACTAGAACAAAAATTATTCCAACTTAATACATATTCCAAATTCAGGGGTCTGATCGCCGCTTTCGATATCGAATATTCTATCGTACGAAAATAATTTTCTACACGTATCAAGTTGCCTAATTATGGCATTATTATTGCTATCAAATCATATATTCATTGTTATTGTGAATGAATTCATCAACTTAAAGATAACACAACATATCTTGATGATATACTTATATTAGTAAAACGAGAGGAAAAACAGTGGGAATTTATACTCTTATAACTTAATTAAACATTTTGTACTTAATAGAATATAAATCAACAATTATTTATTCTAATTTATTTTTATTCAACTGAATCCAAAACAAGTATGACTTTTTGTTTTGTTTTTGTTTGAAGTACATATTTTTTAAACATAGCGAAAGATTTAATAATTTATTACGTTTTGACTTAAATATAAATAAAACATACATTTGCCACAATTTTTCGCTGATTTGGCATTAAAAAAAATATTTTTGTGTTGTTTGCGACAGATATTTTGCTATCGAACGACGTTTAGAAAGATTACTTTCGATTGAAGACTAGCTATCGAAAGACATCATCTACGTTTTTTGTTCGATATTGAATGTCGTAATCCGAAAATGAAATTATTCAATATGACTCGTTATCGAAAGCAGCGATTAGACCACAGGTATTTTAGGGTTAATAAAAACTCAAAATGTAGTGCATATACAGGGGGATTCAATAAGAAAACACACAATTTTTGTTTGCCTTTTTCATGCAAACTAACAAGCTTTAATGTATATTTTTATTAAATTTTGTTTATGGATTTCATTTCGTGTTTAATAAAAATAATACATTTTAAAGCCAAATGTTAAATTTTGGACTAACAACAAAAAAAAAAAAAAAAAAAAAAAAATTGAAAGAATCTCCGTCACAACTTTAACAACTTAAAAAAACACAGCTACGATCGTAATGCAGAATACATACAATCGAGAGAAACTGAACGGAATCAAACCACGGAATACCAAATTTGTCACACGGAGAAAATTTTGATTCGAATCGAAACGCAGAATAAATTAATTAATTCAATCTTTTCATACCAAATTTTCTTAAAATTTTTAATATATTTTATTTTTTCATGCGAGTAATATATACATACAAACACACATCTATCACTCTTCTTGAAAGCCATCTTATAATCAAAGTTTCTAAATTAGATAATAATAAGAATTAATAATAATTTCATATAAGAAATCTTTGGTATTTAAATACTTTTTATTTTTTATATATGTACAAATTAGCTTTACCTATACGGCGTTTCCCGGCAATCTATTGTATATATATATTGTTCATTTACTTCAATAGTGTCATAATCAGGGTAGGCAAAAAACCGGTTTTCAAAAAAGAACCCAACCCACCGGCCTTTATTATTATTATTATTATTATTATTATTCTTTTTTTTTGGGGGGGATCATAACTGCTTCCTAATTTCGTTCATTTTTTATTTGTTAGTAATTACGTTGTTTTAGTATTTATAATGCAATTTGCCACTCTTGGTCGGATCAAGGCGGCGTTGTGTACTATGGGCTGCTAAAGCAGACTGCAATTATTACTTTGAACCGTGAATTACGAGAGAAACGGCCGGAATACAAAGATAGACATGACTATTATTATTATTCTTTTGCATGACAACGCTCGGCCTCACGTCGCCAAACGGTTGTCAGAAACGATCAAATACCGCACCCGCCGTAGTCTCCGAACATTGGTTCCTATGGCTATTGGTTGTGTCGACGGATACAATATCTTTTAAGATGCCAAACCGCCCCAAAAGACGATACGTTTTTCTGAAACGGGATTCGGAAATTGACTCAGAGGTGGGGAAAAACATCTAAGCAGTGATTTAAAACATTTGCGTTTTAACAAATTTGTTAATTCATTATCTCTTGAGGCAAAAAAGGACCAAAACAATTTATTTACGTAAATTATACTTATTTTTGTTGTAAATACACTACGAACTACTACGAAAAGCCCAGTGGGTTGCAAACTCTGGTCGTAACTCAAAAAACAAAATTTTTCAAGTGGGCTGTTTTAAATTTTAAATTTCCTATTATTTAGCATTGATAAAAAGGTATAAACATTTTGCTCTTGTGCTCTTAATTTTGTACGAATCAGAAAGAATTTTGTACACAATATAGATCATCAATCAATACAGAGCATATTTTTGGACGTTTAACAAAAAAAAAATCAAGTTTTTTTTAGTTATGACACTGTTGCAAAGTCGCCTGAGTTCAAATTCAATTTTATACAAACAAGGCCTCAAAATCATACAAAATTTTAAAAATTACACAAAATAAATTTTGTGTTTGTAACGATTTATATGAGCTTTTGTTAACTTTAATTCGCTAAACTTATTTCCACTAGTTATTATAGTTTTCAATTAGGAAACAGAGTCCCATTGAGACAGTTTTTTTATTTTAAAAAGTTTTACCCAATAACTTTCATTGTCAAAACTATCATCAAGTCTTTGCTGTTCAAAATCTAAAAAGGCATATTGGTTCCAGTTGTTAAGCATCATTTTGTATGATACGAAAATTAAAATGTTAATAAAATATACAGCACATCAGGGAATGTATAGTGGCATTTTGGTCTATTGGTTTGTGTCAAGTCTGTGAATGTGTTACTATGGTAATGCCGTACTGACCATCTTTGGGTAACAGAATCTTATATGTTTAAAATTAAAGGACATAAAATGGAGGATTTGAGATCGTTTGTGGCGTTTCCGAAACTTTCCAAACTGTAGGCAGTTGGGTATATAAGGTGGTTGCTTTGCCTACGTCGTTATAGTTATCGTTTTGCAGTCATAAAGTAAAATCGTGTTTAGGTGAAAAAGTGTTGCATAAATGAATATTAAGTGGAAGATAAATAAGTTGGAGACTATAGTTATAATTATACACTGTAAAAGTGAGGAAACAAAAACTGTAAAACAACAACGTGGTATTTATTTTATTTTACGCAATTTAAATGAACTCAAACGATTTCAAAAGGTAAAGACGTAACAGTATTAATGGTTTAACTTAATATGTGCGTACTTTGGCTGAATAATTTGCAAAATTGTGTACAATTTATCATCAATATTCAACCTTTTTCTGATTTGACCAACCACTTCAACATGAAAGTTTTTCGAATTGGTGTTCAGTTGCACCTAATTATTGAGAATAAGAAGGAATAAATTTTGAAGCTAATAAACCAATACATATATGTATACAACATTTCATTATTTGGGATTATTTATATGATTCATCAACCATTGAATTTTATATTAAAACTCTTGATTGAAAATTTGCTTCAATGAAATATTGTTGAAACAAAATTACACAAAAATTACACAAACATTTTATGTTTCAAAAATAATTCAAGAAAATAATTTTTGTTCCATTTTTGTGTAATTACACAGAAATCGGCAACACTGCACTATTGAAGTAAATGAGCGATATATATTATATATTATAAATGGAAGAAAAAATTTGACTTTCTCCCAATAGTATCCGTTTTTATGCCACCTACATAAAGGAAATCCTAAGACGATGTTTAATGTCTCGCGCTGATACCATATATTCATTGAGATGCAGAATAAAAAAAAAAATACTTTTTATGGGAGGTGCGACAACCATTCTTCCTGTGGAATTAATTTTTGAACTTAATGTGGACCATAAGACCAAGTTAAGAACTTGAAGGTTCATTCTTTTATAGTTCCCAAGCTATAAACTGTAATAACTATGTACGAGTTTCGTAGCAATGCGCTAGAAACCGAAAATTCTTCTTTTATCCCTCACTAGACTCTAAAAGAGTAACTTGTGAAAAAGTGATTTTGTACAACACATTTTTAGTGGATGATTAATTTAGCAAACACTTTCGTTAGCTGTTTGGCTAATTTCAATAAAAATTGGTTTAATCGGCTGCGCATGACAAACAAATAAAGTTACAGGGAATTTTATAAGTATATGTATATGGATGGATTACTAAATCTAATGTGGCAACTAAATATTTGTAGTTGCCTATATGGCAACTGAAATAAATAGATTTTTAGTTACCAGTTGTCCTACGTAATTCAAATTTTCGTTAACTGGCAACTCAACAAAAGATCGGTAGCTAACCATAACTAACCATACTTGACCTATGATATACATACTATGATTGTCTAAGGGCTTAGGGAAATGTTATTGTGATTATAACTTCAAAGAAGATATAGTTAACATAGCCCATGTTCATAGTTACAAAATGAGTAAATAGTTAAGAATGAATGAAAAATTAAACGTAATACCTTTCAAAGTTAAAATTACAAAAGAATATGTTAATTCGTCTGTGGTTTAAGGAGAAATTAAAAGAAAGAAAGAAATTGTTCTTAATACTGATTAAAATGAACTGGCAAGCTCAAATACTTAAAATATATTTTATAATATCTACAAAACTTTTTCAGCTCAGTTAACGTTTCATTAGGTAAGTCTGGGGTGTAGTTTATATTTTGAAAATAAAGTTTGTTTGGGTTTTCAAATATTATTTTAATTTTTAATGTACTAAAGCTTGTTGAGTCTTTTTAATTACAGGTTCCTTGAAGTTTGTTGTGTCTGTTAAAGCCTTATTGGCGGCCACTGATTCTGTTGTTGTTGTCGTTGTAGTTGTTGTAAGTGTTATAACATTGGCTTTGGTCGTTAAATTAGTGGGATATATTAAATTATAATCGTAACTTGTTAAATTTGTTGTGGCCTCTTGTTTATGACTACTAATTGGCCCCAGCATTGTTGTCGTTAGTGATTGTTTTAAAGGTGTTGCTGTTGTTGCTGGTGCCGCTGCATTGCTATTGTCCATTAAAGATTTTTTAGTTTTTGTTGTTATGGTGTTTGCCGCATAACGTTGCAGTATTTCATTTGAGGTTTGTTTAAATGTTTCCTGCATTAGTTTGTGTACCCTCTCCATCAATTCGGGCAGATCATCTTTGTTCAAACCGTCTGTTGAAATGGGTGGCAGAGTGGTAATTATTATATTTCCAGCGTTAAGAATTTTCTTTTTATCATTTAGGAAACTGCAGTAAGAACTAAAAACCACCGGTAATATAGGTATTTGTTCATCGATGGCCATATGGAAAGCACCCTTTTTAAAAGGATGTATATCGCCGGTATTGCGTCGTGTACCTTCGGGAAATACCCATAATTTGATTTTTTGTTGTTTTACTTTACTATTCACCTGATTTAAAGTATCGCGGGCCTTTTCGCCTCTTACGCGATCTATAAATATAAGACCAGCCAACCACGCAGCCAAACCAAAAGGCCAGGCATAAAAAAGTTCACGTTTGGCCACTACGGTACACTTGTCCATAACATGCCAAATGTTGAACATGCCTTTGGTAAATATAAAAAAAAAACAAAAAAAAATTTTCAATAACTATGTATTAAAATTAATTCAATTTTACTTACCCAGTACATCTAGAGAGGACTGATGATTTGCTACTATAATACAGGCTCTATCCTTTTCTAAATGCTCTTTACCTCTTAATTCCCATCTCAAACCAATTAAGGTTGTTATTCGATGGCAAAATGTGCTGGCCCAACTACAATAAAGCAATAATAATGACAACGTATTTGTTAGTGATTTTTTTCATATCCTCCCAAAAGACATACTAATTAATTTACGAATATTTTAATATTGTCATGGTTAAACATAAAATAAGAAAGTTGTAATCAATTCTATAAACAATCAATAACTTTCAAAATGTCAAAGAGTCGTGGATACATAAAATAGATTAATAAAGTGTTGATTGTTTTTTTAAGATTATAATTATCCAACAAAACCTTTAATAATGTAAACCAAAAATATTTTTTTTAACAAACATTTTGCAACATACAACCTTAGTCAAGTTATTGTACGCAATCTACATAATATCTGTGTCGATATGGAAGACTAGCTTAAGTCGACTTCAGCTATTCTTACTTACCGACACAACTTTATCATTTTTAGAGACAATAAGGAAAATACCTATCAGAATACACTTCTATTTAAAGAATTCTAGTCGTATTCGATGTTCCCTTTTTCGTATATTGTCTTTTATAATATAAATCTGTGACAGTAAGTAAGAATGGCTTAAGTCGATTTAAGCTACTCTTCCATATTGTTCGGGTATTTAAAAGTTGAAAACGACTGGACTAAATTAGTTACTTCCTTCCGCGATTTTGTTCGTAATTGCTATGCGAAGGTTTAAGAAAAAGTGAACGTCGAATAATTTTCAACAGGTGTCACTGTAGGCGGTCATTCCTTTATCTCTACTCTTGTTAAAGGTATTTAAATAAGATTTAGCACGTCGATTCAGTGCTTATATTCTAATGGGATTAGACAGGTGGGCATGGTACCTTCAGTACAAACAAAGTATTAATTTTTGTATACCTTAAAGACTGTTAAAGTGGAAGTTTCTGAATTTGGTATAAATACTTTGCAGTTAATACAAATAATCAGTTTAAAAGTGGGCGGAATTGGATAAGTGGGCGAGACATCTCTAATGCATAGTAGGTTAGGTTAAAGGGGCTGCCAGACATGGCTGGCATACTTAGGCCCAAAGGGCCCATTGTGAGTAAGAAGTCGTTATTTATTGAGTCACTAAATACCTGGCCACTACTGTACAAATATAGATTCCCGGACAAAGCCGGATGGGTAAAGCTAGTTATGTATAAAAATACAAGGAATTATAGTTGTGAACTTTTCCATGATTTATTATGATAGCTCTAAATCAGTTTATTGTGAAGCAATTAAACGACCAACCACTTTCCCTAATTTATCCGATTACGAACTTTATATAGTCCTCGTAAGAACCAATAACAAAGCTCCTTGTTAATAACACCTCGTCCTGCACAGTCCAAATCATGAAATAGACCTGTATTAAGATGCCTTAGTCTATGCTTAGAAGCAGTCATATAAAGTTGTTGTATCGTTTCTTTATCTTCCTTATCTAAATAACTTCTACAATAGTTTACCATAAGCCTAATCATACATTGCCCTGTAATTATACTCGTAAGAATAGATGCCCTATTGACCTGCTGCACACCAACTTGCATGGTGAAGTTCAAGTCGGGCCATTGAATGAATACAGTTGATAAGACATTTTGGCCTAATTACATACGATGCAAAACTCTTCTCGTGATTCAATTCCCGAAAACTTCTCGCGTTTTTGACGATGACACAGACCTCTAACTAGAAATCGGTATCAGTTGTCTGACTGTCTAAGAGAAACATGTTTACAAAAGAGAACACAAGTTTATCAGAGTAATAACTCGATAAAATTGAGCTTTATAACTCATCTGCCACCAGAGTGTTTCAGCTTAAAATTAATCCTTATTTGAAATCTTATACAGGGTGATCCAACCAAAACGCACGATGTTAATTGTAAATAAAACAAAAAGTTTTCAGAGAATTATCTTAATATTTTTATTATGATGGAAGGATCGATGACAATTAGGTGTGAAATAAAATATCGGCCAAGTGTTCGCCACGACTTCGGTGCTTTACCTCTATCCTCGGTCCATATTTTCAATGACTCAGGGACATAATCGAGGTTCAATAACGTTAATGTGCCGAATTATGTCATCCTTTAGCTCTTGGATTGTTCTTGGCTTATTGACGTACACTTTTTCTTTTAAATATACCCAAAGAAAAAAGCTTAACGGTATCAACATCACCACGGCATTAGATAATACAGCCATTGTGTCGTTGGCTGTGTGGCAAGTGGCACCATCCTGTTGGAACCACATATTGTCCAGGTCCATATCCTCAATTTGTGCCCACAAGAAGTTCGTTATCATCACGCGACAGCGCACACCATTTACGGTTATTGCTTGTCCAACCTCATTTTCGAAGAAGTACGGCCCGATTACGCCGCCAGCCTATAAACCGCACCAAATAGTCACTCTTTGTAGATGCATCGGCTTTCCAACAATCATTTGTGGATTTTTATTTGCCCAAATGCGGCAATTCTGCTTACGAATCCACCATTCGGTGTATTAAAAAAGGCTTGAAATGGTCAGTAAGCTTCAGCTCTTGAGTCAATTGAACTCTGTAAGCGTGTAAATTCAAATCTTTATTTAAAATTCGCATCAGTGATGCTCGTGAGATGTTCAATTGTTGGGCATGACGACGAGTCGAGGTTGACGGCACTTCTGCCACACTATCGTGCGCAAAAGCAATTTTTTTCCGCAAAACGAACTGGACGAGCATGCACAGGTGTTTCTACATTTCCTACAGACTCGTTTTGCTGATATTTGCACGCAATTCTGCCGGTTGTGGACACATTTAGTCAATTTTGCTGACCAGAAAAATCACGAAGTGCACAAAATGCATATTGATTTGAACACCCATTTTCGTAAAAGGCTTCAACAATCTTTACGCGCTACTCAATAGTGTACCTCTCCACGACTGAATTTGTCTAACACTGAAACAAAGAAATGTCAAATTAAATGGGGCAGAAAAACTTGACGTTAAGATGTGACTCATAGTTAACATCGTACATTATGGTTGGACCACAATTTATAAGCAATTGTTTAAAAATTTCAATTTTAAGTCAGATTCTGATGAAATTTGACATTATTTATTAAGAAAATTTGTTATAAAATAATATTCCAAATTCATGTATCACAGTAGTGGGGCATATGCTCTAAAAATAGTACGCTGCAGGTAACAAATATATTCGGTTTTATCCTACTATTACTATTATAGCCTTGTTTTTGCTTATTACAATTTAACGACACTTGAAATTATTTCTTAATTCAAAAATTGTTTTGTTCTTTTTAAGATTGTTTTTCCCAAAGGTCGTTACAAAAGGTCAAAGGTTATTAAAAGAATATTAGAATATACCTCAAAGCATATTCGAATATTTTTTAGTATTGTCTGTCTTAATAGGCAATTTCTTAATGTGCCCACTACACGCGTTTGAATTTAGCTCATAATATTGAGTGCAATTTACAAAAAGACTAGGAAAAAACTAATAAAAAAAAATCCTTTAGCTATAATACTTATATATTATAATCGAACTTAATAGATTAAAAAAGTTATTGAAACTTGTCTTGAATGAGTTTTTCTTTTATTGAAAATAATTTTGTTCATTCGAGTTTTATGGTATATTCTACACTATTACGTAGCGGAAACTATTTTAACTATATTTCAAAACTCATTTTTAACTGCATAGATCGACTGAAAAGCATGCAGTCAATATTTAAAAGATAATTAAGTGAAATTCTGTGAACTGTTTTCGTATGGCCAAAGATATTTTTTCAAACGGTCTCCGCCACTCACCTGACCGGGAAAACTTGTTCCTACGAGTTGGAGACACTTATACGCCGCATTCCGTACTATAGTGAACAAGCAAGATGGCTTTAAGAACACGATTCAGCTTGAGAATTTAATTACAAGCTGAACATAAAAATAATAAAGGGTGGGCAAATTTGAGGTTAGAAAGTAAATTGGCTTAAAAACAGTTTTTTTGACAAATTCATTTTTATTCATACCAATATAAAATGGAAATATGGGAATCAATAATGGAATATGATGTCGTGCAAATGTTCACTTCTAGCATGTCGGCAGATGTCCGGTCTTTTCACAAAATTTTTAACCACATTTTTCAACAAAATCATCTGTAGTCATGAGGCCAATTTTCTATTAGGCGGTCATGTAAACAAACAAAATTGTCGCATATGGGGCTCACAAAATCCAGAAACAGTCCTCGAAAAACCATTAGATCCAAAGAAAGTGACATTATGGTGCGGTTTGTGGTTAGGTGGCATCATCGGCCGGTTTTTTTTGTCGAAAATGAGCAAGTAAACGCCGTCACCGTGAATTCTCTACGCTACCAAACCATGATAACCACAAGCCACACAGCCAGCCAAACAATTCAGTTATTGCATGAGAAATTTCCCGGTCGCGTAATTTTTCGATTTGGCGATGTCAGTTGGCCGCCTCGTTCTTGTGATTTAACGCCAAACAACTGACACTCTGAAAGATGAACTTCGGCGCTGCATTGACGATATAAGCTAAGCTTTGTTGCAAAATATGGTTCAACATTTTGTGAAAAGGGCGGACGTCTGCCGACGTGCTAAGTGTGGACATTTGCCCTACAGCATATTCCATTAATTAATTCCCATACTATTTTATATTGGTATGAATAAAACTGAATTTGTCTCAAAAAAAATGTTCTTTAAGCCAATTTACTTCCTAATCTCAAATTTGCCCACCCTTTATATTCAAAACCAGCAAGCAAGCTAGTTTTAATATTACAGACGCCATAATCAATAATGTAAGTTAAAGTCATTGCATAATCTACGGAAAGGGAACGAATTCGGACAGTTTGTCCTGTAAAAATCCAATGCATGAGCGCGATAATGAGCCTAAAGCTCTTTTTAAACGATCATTATCATCATACCGACCAGGCATTACTGCAGAACACTGCGACCCATGGGATCTATTGTGCCCCTTCCGATCTATAGTTTGTTCAGCAGACCTGCTGATGGAGTTGCTGGTAGTAGAAATTGCATTACTTAGGATCAGGTAAATAGCGTGATTAATATCCATTACTTCAGTCTGAAACGCACTAAAATTCTAAATTATTAATATGATTTAAAGATTACCCAAAACCACTCAGTCCGTAAAAAACTCAACCGTGCTGGACGAAAAAATATCAAACATCATTATAGAAGTAATGTGATCCGTTAGAACATCCATTATTATTATTTTTATTACTCTGACCAGGCAGGGTACTGCGATTCATGCGATCTATTGGACCCTTTGCGGTCTATAGTTTGTTCAGCAGATCTGCTGCTTTCCTAATGAACACCATCAGATCTGAAACCATAATGTTGGATATGTTTCCCAATGAGATCCTATGTCTACATAAACATTTCCATCTTAATCTATCAAGAACCACACACTCACACACTATGTGTTCCGCTGTCTCTGATGGCTATTAGCACAGTCAACAAACATCCACATCTGTGGCTGCCATCCTCTTTAGATGCACTTTTAGTCCGCAGAGGCCCATAAGAAACTCCTTTAGGAGTATTAAGTTCGTCTGCCATACTTGTGACCCTCAGAGCGACAGGACTCTTGGCCAGGTTGTAAAAGCTGGTAATAATCAATTTCCATTCAAACCCACCACAAAATGGGCTCTCATCTTTCAACTATGGCTGTTTAATTTATATCAACACGGGCTACCATCTTTCAACTGTGGTTGCTTAATTTACTAAAACGGGCCCCCTTCTTTCTACTATGGCTGCTTAATATATACTAAAACGGGCTCTCATCTTTCTACTATAATTGCTGATGACTGCTTAATTTAAACTAAAACGGACTCCCTTCTTGCTACTATGGCTGGTTATGGCTGTTTGATTCATACTAAAATGGGCCCCCATCTTTCTACTATGGCTGCGTAATTTATACGAACCTGGGCACCCATATTTTTACTATGGCTGCTTAATTTATAACAAGCTGGGCTCTCTTGTGTGCTTATCAGCAATTTTTAAAAAAATATTTCAATCAATTTTGAATGCTTTCTCATAGACAATAGAGCACAAAAACACATCTTTTTTGACGTCGCGGAAGTTTTTAACAAGAGCCTGTATGGAAAACAAAGCTTCTCGAGTGCCAATAGTATGTCTGAAACTAAATTGAGTTCGATCGATATGTTCTTATTTTCTATACAATTTTTGATGTATACGAGTAACTCTTAAGAATATTTAAAAATGTGATTGTTCAGATATGTTAGCCTGTGGAGTCCTCACATTTTTTTGGCAAGTGTAACAATTTTTTAAATCCAATTTTTTCAAGTCCACCCATACAATCAATTCAGAGCCAATTCCTTTCTTATAATTTCTACTTCTTTCTTTCTTTCTTTCTTTTCTTAAAAATTTATTCAACTGCTGCTTTGTGCTGCCTTCAAATACATACTCAAAGAAAAACGTATTCATTGTGGTTTATGCCACACACAGCATCATTACCTTCCTTGGTGTTAATCCTGGCTCTTTCATCGCCTGCGAAGCTTCACCTTACTTCGTCTAAGATCTGTTTCGCACATTATTGTCGTCCCGTAATCATTCGAACCTATCAAACAAGCTATAATGCTGAATGATGCAGTTGATATTACCAGAGATATTAAATTTTAGATTCGTCTACCGACAATTTGTAACTAAAGTTTTTCGAATACCCAATATTTTTGACTGCCAAGATTTTTTTTATAAATCTAAAGAATTTTGTAATATTAAATCTGGCAACTGTGACATATAGATTTCGTCTAAACAGAGAGATAATCAGTCACAAGCATCTCCATAAGCTTAGAATAGCGTTAAGCTCACCAATACTCATATAATACGATATATTTCATCTACTACCAGACTTATGCAAATGAATATGTAATAAACGACCCTTTCCAAATATGATGAAAATTACCCATTTCCAAAAGCATTTTAAAGATATTATTTTTAAATATTATTTTGAATGCTTTTTCGCATGTACACTTGCATTTAAAATATCTTAAGATATGAAATCATTCTAAGATGTTTCTAGGACTGTTATTTTAATGTCTTACAACCATTAACACAAATGTAGTAGATTACCCCCACCACCTACTGGATACTGAAATAGGGAACTGAAATACTTATTTTTACCAATTTTTAGCCACTTTTTTAGGTTCTGTTTAAAAATAAATGATAATTTATATAACAAAAATTTATATAAATAAATAAATCAGCCCTGAACTATTTGCTTATCTTTCTCGAATGGTATTTAGAAAACCCCATCACACTGTACTTTATGGAATAGAAATTTTAAAATTACACATAATACGCTAAATATCTGATAACTTTTTTAATTTAATTAGTAAAATGCTGCCAATAATAACATATTAAGAAATTTTTTTTAATAAATATTTAAATATTAAAATTCAGATATTAAAAACTTGATGTCTAATTAATTTAAACAAGTGAAAAGACCCGCTAGGAAAAAAAGAAGAGAAAGACACATAAGCTTAAATTTTGCCTGGATAGTTGTTTTTTTTGCAAATTGAACCTAAAAGTAGAACTATAATTGACCATATATTTTTTTTTACTAAAAAAGGAAATATCCTAAATTAGGCAACTGTCGAAGCGCTTAACTTTGACACTTAAGGTGGAAGTACATAACACGCGTTAGTGCACGGGTAAGCACTAGACTTCTGTCAAAAAAAGTTAAACTAGTGTATTTGCAAAGAACGAGTTACATTAAAAACATTTTGACGCGTTAACTTTCAATTTTTTAACGCATTGTGTTGTTTTGACCCCTATCAGCTGACAATAGAAAAATAAACAAACGAATATAAATCATTCTCCAATGTACTAGTAGGAAAACAAATAAAAAACAGCTGACAGAAAACGTATTTTTAACGCGTGTTGTGTAACATGCAATTTTTCATGCGCGTGTTATGTAATTCTACCTTTACTTTTATACTTTTCTTTTTCTCCGTCACTCCTTTAGGAAGCATATTGGCCTTCCATTACTTTGTTTCAGTTTCATTAATCAAGTTGAAATTTCAATCTAAGTAGAAGATTAATCTACTGTAGCTCGCCTCTATATAATTGTGTAGTGGTGAATATCCTTCCTAAGTGGTGGTGGTGATCTTTAATTAACATTGTAACTTTTGTCTTCCCCCAGTTGGTGGAGTTTTCTCCTGATCATTCGTCTGACGTTTGTAATCAACTCCAGAGGTAAGCTGGAAGGTCAAAAAACTTCTTTAGATTGTTCTGCCATACGCATCATACATACATAAATATTTTGAGTCATATGGACCTCAACATAAATAGGTCTTTAGGAACAGATGGCATACGACAAATTTCATTCGCCAAACTTACCAACGAAAGCATCATATCAAGCCCATATTTGTCCTTCATGTCGATTTATTAAAAGAACGAGGCTAACAACCTTAAATTCTACTATCAAACAGTAATATGTTCTTCAAGCAGCACCATTTACCACCATTCTCAATTTAATCAAGGATTGGGAAATTTCCAGACGCTTGGAACACTGGAATGCTCAAAGGGGTCTTCGCCACTCTAGGGTGACGATCAGTCCGTAATTTGGGCGTCACTCTGAGAATCTCAAGTATGACAGGCCGAAGTTGAAACTCCTAACGGAGTTTCTTACGGGCCACTGTAGACTAGGGATGGCGGTAATAGATGTAGATATTTGTAGACTATGCTTACAGGCATCATAGATATCGGTGTTCTTGATAGGTTTAGGTGGAAATACTTAGGTAGGTATAGGGTCTCACTGGGTGACATATCCACCATTATGGTTTCATTTCTGTTGGAACAAACTATAGACCGGAAGGGACACAATAGATTTTATAGGTCGCAGTGCCCTGCTATAGTATCTGGTCGGTATGGTGATAATGGTAATTAATTAGTCGATTTGAGTAGAGATTACTCCATTGTGGTTTTAGAAATTTTTAAGAATGGAAATATGAATTCAGTGCCTTTTATGACCTCTATGTCATGAATACACCTTTTGGGTAACCTATTACAGCTTATGCTTGAGCAACAAGCAACAAGAGTTTGTAGTAATATAGTGACCGAATAGAAAAACAGGCTTTTAAGGTCTGACCTGAGACTTAATTCTGGTACTCAAGACACAGAGAACTTTATTTTCTAGGCAGTGACGTGGCTTCGGTCCTTTATAAGGCATACACTTGATGGTTTTGGTTTAAACATTAATCACAGACAGATGTTTATGACCTCACTACCAATGTTGCAGCGAAGATTTTGGTTACCTCTTAATATCCTATCCAACAATAAAATTCTATCAGATGATCTTTAAACTAATTGAGGGATACCTTAAGACACTGTTCTATTCGCTAATCTATTTTTTTCTTCCACTCTTGACCTACTTACTATATACATAATTTTAATCTGTCTGAGGATGGTATACTTCTCAATCTTCCAACTTTAATGATTCATTACAACACGGCTTGTGGTTTACGGTTTTACTGACACTTAAACGGATAGCAGTTTTATCAGATAAGTGGACCCGCGAATCGATAAATGCACAGTGTACATGCAGGGTGAATTTGTTTTCAAGATTTGTGGATTCAAGTCCAATGCACATAAACATTTACATATATAGACATTCTTTGCGCTTCTAGGTGGCAAGGCTTAAAACGCTTATCTAACGCTAAACTTTTGATATTGTGCAAGGTGCAACCAGAAATCATCAGTTTATACCGTACCTTTGCCAGGTGATGAATGGCTTTCAACGTCTTCGATTGCCCTTGAGGATTCCAATCGAGGGCTGTTCTGGTTGTTGTTCTGCGGTTTATTGGGTGTATGACCCATCCAACTCCATTTAGTATTGCGAATTTTTAATGGATATGTGCCCATAGTTTGGCGTTAGTAATGATGTAACTTTGCCCAGGCGAGCGAAGGCTACACTCGCTTTTGCAATTCTGGTCATTACATTTGCTGATGAACCGCCTGTGCTATTGATTATACTGCTCAAGTAGCAGAACTTGTTCAAATATTCCATGGGAGTGCCTCGGATTCGGATTACCTGCGGCTCTATATTAACAAACCGCAAAGCTCTGTTTTTTCTCCTACTCTCTTTCGAATATTCCTTAACGACTTTCATCTTCTCACTTCTAATCCTATCAACTCTTTTGCGGATGACAGCGACATTTGTCACTCATATTTTTTTGATGGTAGACCGAGCCTTTTGGAGATTGGGGTGAGAAGAATGAATATAAACGACACATTCACAAGGGATCTGGCAAAAATGTCAAAGTGGGGTCGTGCAAACATGGTAGATTTTAATGCACTCAAGACTCAGTGTTGTTTTTTAACACACAGACGTGGTGGTTTGTTGTCATCTGATGTTCTGGGCATGAGAATTCACTCTGATGTTCGTTGAAATGATCACATATTTCAAGTGTCAAAAGAAGCATTCCAATCCCTTGGTTTTTTAAGACGGTGCAAAAAATACTTCACTCCATCGATCTCCTTAATATTTACAAGACTTATATCCGACTCAAAATGAAATACAACTCTCATGTATTGGTCTATTTTGGAGCTTCTCGACCGCGTACAGGTGAGGTCGAAGGTGCTAATTAATGCCGGTAGGCTAGCGAACTCTATCGATTCATTAGAGCACCGTAGCAATGTCGCGTGTGTTTCATTGTTCTATCAGTACTATAACGGAATGTGTTCTGTCAAAACTAAGGAATTAATTCCTAAAATTCATATATTTTTACGTGGTACTCGTAGAACGCATTCCTTTGTAGTTAATTGTCCAGTGAATCGCACAACGCATTATAGGGAGAATTCGTTCTTTGGTCGCACTGTTCGGCTGTGGAACAATCTTGCGAAAGTATTCCCTGCCACTTACGACATGAGTAAATTTAAATCAAACGTTCATAAACACTACTCCATCTGTCCTCCTTTCCACAACCTATTTTCCTAGTACCAGCACAATGCACGGCATGAGTAGGGGCCATCTCCTGGGTGCTTGTCTTATGTAAAAAAGCATTGCCTTCATTTTATCTATGTTGATTTGGTCACCTGATTGCACTTCCCTCTTGCATATGTTCTTCGGCTTGGATATCATATGTGAAAAGCTATGTGCTAGGAGACAGATGCCGGCAAAGTCCAAGCCTTCTAGGTTGACTGTAAGACCCCAAATTTTCTGTCAATATCTAACAATACTTACAGTATTCTATGTTACATTCTTACATGATTTTCTCGAGTATCCTTTATAAGACCAATGTTCTCTATATAGCCTTTTGTTTGACTGTGGCGAAGTACGCCACTCGATTTGTCTTCTTCCCCCACTAGTAGAATAGGTTTTCCTAGTTTCTCTGTGTAGGGACCACCCTTTGAGTGTTGGTAGAAGTGTATGCTTCCATATACATACATACTCGGTCATGATCATCATTAGCTGCGTCTTCTACGTATTTGTTTAAGATAATTTCCCTTCAATTTCATATTTCAATAAAAAAGAAAAACTGTTTACATAGGAAATTATAAATGGTACATGGAAATGAAAATTTATTATTATGATGTTGTTGCATTTATTTCCACAATTTTCTTTTGTTAATTCAAATATATACTGGCATTAGTAGCAGGCAGAATTAGTACTTGCTTGTATAAAAATAGAAGAAAGATTTTCCGTCAATATCTGAATTCAATTCGTTCAAATGACACTGAGATATGGCAGTGCAATGATAAGGATTTTTTTTCTCTTGAGAAACTAGTGAAATACAATAGTTCAAGTGCAAATGGATAAGAACTGTAAACTAAAAACAAATAATAACCTACTTGGAAATGTTCCAAAGACGTCAGAATATATTTTATAGTGGGGTGTGTGGATTAATATATTTTTGTGTTCAAATAATTATTTGATGAATACAAATGATTAGGAAATAAGACATTTGCATTTTTTAAGAATAGAATTATATCCAAATTGATTTGTTTTAAACTAATTTGGTTGCTGTTTTATAAAGAATTAAGCGTTGCTTGATCGTAGTTTTGCAAGGATTAAAACTAAATGCGGTTTTAGTTTTTATTTTATTAGGAGTAGCAGGGAGTGGCAGCCTCGCCAAATAAAGGCATATTTGAGGACACATAGTGGGCCGTTGTGATACCACATGAAGCGTTGTCCCTGTGTTAGTCACCAGAATCCAGACTAACCGGTCCTGATGATTAATCAGAGGCAACGCACAGAAGTCGGAAATCTACCCGATAAACCATCGAGAAATGGAGAGCTCGGTGGGAGAAATCCCCGCCGAGCTATAGACGAAGACTGACAAATGAGGTGAACCAAGCTCTCCTCCCTTCAACCGATCCACAACCCCGATAGAAGTCATTCGCAGGTAAGCATAGCTTCTGCGCGTGCCTGCCCGTAAGACAACGAACTGTGAGGATAGATACGGGAGGGGAGATGCTCTGACGATCCATAACTTTGGCAAGTGCCTTATCAACTGCGTTAGTGAATGTTTGGTCATCCTTTATAAGGACTGGAACCGAACTAGCGCTGTTCCTAAGCCTTCTAATGAATGAGCAAGAGCTTGTACTTCCCCGAGGAAAAGTAAGAACTTTAGAACGTAGGCTCTGTTCGTATAGAGTCCTTTCGTGTTTAACTACTGCGGCACACGAAGATTTCGCCTGTTTGCGTAGCGAATTAGTATGATCGCATTTGTTATTAAGCCAATTTCTGAATGCTTCCTCTCTGGATCTGACTGCAATTTTACACGTCTGATTAAACCAAGATTTTTTTCTTGATTTAATCGGAAGCTTTCTGGATGGGATGAAATTATCCATCCCTAGCTTTATTATATTGCCAACCATTTCGGCCATGGCATTCACGTTAGAATAAAGGAAACAAAGTTTCCAATTGAAATGCCCCATAGAAATCGTTAAGCTCAGCCCAACGAGTAATTGAAAACCAAGCGCTTCGCAGCTGTATGTGAAGCGTTGTGAAGAATGGAGAACGGGAAAGAAGCAGAAATGGTACAGTGATCCGAATTTCCGAGAGGTGCAAGGACCTCAACTACATAATTTTCAGAGTGTGTGGGAAGGAAAGGTTGAGGGAGTTATTTTGGTGCCCATCTACACATGATATTGTGAGTAGGTTCATTCACTAACTGCTCAAGGTGGTTGTGCGCGACAAATAGCTCCACGTATTGAACTTCTGGAGTCGTGCGGCCTGAATGGCATAGCCAAGAATTTTAATCATATATTTTATTAAAAACTAAAGTTTATGCCAAAAATGTATGGTGTACGACTATGAGTTTTGCATACTGTACATATGTACATAAAAATTAAAATCTTTAAAAGATTTTTAAAATATATTTTTAATTAAACAACCCATGTTTCCAACAATTATTTGTATATTTTCTTTGTTTTTTTATCAATCAATTATTTACTTCAAGTCTAAGTGTACTTTGTACTTTCCAGTTTAGTTGTGTTCATATTTAATTGAGCAATTTACTATAATGAAGAAAGAAAAAAATGGCTAGACATCTAGACTGACATTAGAAGAAGCAACAATTTGTTTCACCAATTGATTTGTCATAATAACTTATCAACCATGTACTCTTGCATGTTGAGAATTACGAATATATTGGGAAAAACATATTTTATTTAAAATTGAATTAATTACGAGTACAATGAAACATTTTATCAACTAAAGATTTACTTTTCAACCACAGCAATAACTTCATATCAATATTAGAAAAAAAAAAAATTAAAAATTAAAAAAAAAACAATTGCCTTCGTTTCTCGAAATAATAAAAAACTAAGTAGACACACAATAGTCACGAGTCCTTGAAAATTTTTAATCAAAACAGATGAAAATTATAGACTATCATAAGGAAAGCCAGTAAAAATATAACAGAAGTTTAGTGATTCCGCAATTTTTTAGAAATTTTTTTTCTACAAAAAAACATTTATCTGGATAGAGTCCAAAAAATATTTAGTCCAGCGTTTTCTAGTTTTTTTTTCAAGATTCCCAAAATAAGTTGTGTTTCGATGATAACCCCTTAGTTTGACTAAAAACTCTCATCAACCAACCATTTCTTTTAATTTAAAAACAGAAAAGAGTAGCAAGGCTCCTATACTGAAGCCTATGTCCTTGTTTCTCATGCAGTACGTATCGACATACGTGTGCAATCGATCATTGTCTTGATAAAACAGAGCTTTTTGTACTTTAGTCATTGTCACCGGTATAAAACGGAAAATATAGCTCAGATTGGTACTAAACACCGCCAAAACGTCCTTTAGAGTGGCCGAGTGTAAGCAATGTTTCAATGAAGACTTCTTTGTTTAATCCAAGCCATTGTTTGAAATTTGACAATAGAAAATAGCCGCAAGGCTGTAAATCTCCAGAGTATGTGAAGTGTACAGTGGAGAAGTCACACGTCATAGCTTAAGTTATACATTTTTGCCATAGTAGCTACACACTTTTTGACCAATGGCATGTCTTAATGGAAAATCACGTTTTTCTATGCTAGAAAATGTCTCTTTCTTTTGTAATTTTATTAAATGGGATCCTCATTGCATTGTGAATTAACATTTTTTTCACAAATCTTAAAACTAGAAATTGTACTAATTTAGTTTAGCCAGTGCGGGACGAAATATCTTGGTCATTCGTAGCAGGTCCCCAGTACATAGATTACATGGTCTGGTAAGTTCGGGTAAACTTCTAGCTCCTTAGATACCTCTAACGATACCTCTTTACTCAGGGGCGCATTAGGGTTTTTATGAATGTTTAAAATTCTTACAAACCCTGGAGCATTTGTTCCATTTGGATGTTTCTATTTAGCAAATTCATCTTACACGGCTTACCGTTGTTGATTTTGCTTCTTCCCAAGTCAGATTGCTCTGTCTTAGTTCCTGGATAATTATGTGTCTTCAGGTGTTTCTTGGACGACCAAGACCTCTGGAGCCTTGAGGATGCCACTCGAGTGACAGTCTGGTGATACTATCGAAACTTTTTTGAATGGTGTGGCCGATCCACCCTCATTTAAATTTCCTTATCTGTTTCAGTATGGATTCCTCATTTGTCATTTCCTCAGTTCTGTGTTATTTGTTAGGCCAGAATATTCTGCTTATGATTCTGAAGCACCTGTTGATGAATACCTGGAGCTTTTGCGTGATGTCATTTGATACAATCTAGGTTTTACTGCCATACAGCAGAACTTATTTAATACACGAGTTGAATATATGTGAGCTTCTCCATACCGACTACAGTCATTCGAATACGGCCCTCGCTTTATTAAGCCTGTTGTTGTCTGTTTCTACGCCGTCATTTGTAGTCGTTATACTTCCTAGATAGTAGCAGCTATCTGCGTACTCGACTAATCGACCTTCGTAGCATGATGTTCTCATGGCCTTGGTTTTCTTGTTATTTATTTCAAGTCCAACATTGCGAACCAATCTTTCTAGATCTTCCAGTTACGGCTGTATATTGGTAACCTTATGCGAGAGTAGACAAATATCATCCGTATAGTCCAAATCTTCGGATGATATCTATGCGTTTTTTATGTTACCAGTCGATTAAGACGTACTTTGAGGGATAATTTGTTTGTTTATTTTAATAGGTGGGTGGGCACTCACTGCTTACGCAAAGTGAATGTTACGTCTGTAAATTTTTCTCGTTAGCCTTTATATTTCATTGCTTTAAGCAGGCCTTCTGCAGCACTAAATCCGATTTACCATCTTACGGGCCTTCATGGATGCTTAGCGAATATTGAAGTGTAGGTACTACTGCAATATAGTATGGATCCAAGAATGCTTTCATGCTTATAGTCTCTTTTGTTTAAGTACAATATTGAAAGTTTTCAAAAGCTTTGAAGTATAGCATCTAACATCATAACCCACATCCTAAAAATACTGTACCCATGAACCCTTTATCCAATAGACCCTCTTTAACCATCTTTGGTGTATGCTTAATTGAAAAACCCACT
Organism: Wohlfahrtia magnifica; assembly: GCA_023159175.1. Lineage (NCBI taxonomy): Eukaryota > Metazoa > Arthropoda > Insecta > Diptera > Sarcophagidae > Wohlfahrtia > Wohlfahrtia magnifica. The sequence continues at coordinate 422,493 of JAKWBJ010000498.1, forward strand.
TTTTTAATTGTTCTTTGTATCCGTGTTTCGTATACAATTGCAAAGCGACGTACACTTCGCCAAGAACCTCATTTGAAAATATTTGTGTTTGAGGCACAACCTCTCTTATCCAATTAGTGATGCACACATCTTCAGCTATCCCACACGCTCTCATTCTCTGATCGATTAATATCATTCCGTGGATTTTATTGAATATTTCTAAAACGACGATCTTTTTGGGTAATCTGAATTCATATGTGCTGGTACGAACAAACCATTATTAAACTATTGCAATTGGTGGTCTGTAGGCTTCATAGTAATAGGTCATTCAATTAGTCCGTAGGATAAGTAAGAAAAAAACAACATTTTGACAAAACTCGATTTTATTATTCAATTATAATTGCCTTCGAGGGCGATACAAAGAGTATAACGATTTTCCAACTTTTCGATATCAATTTTATAGCACGAATTCTCTGTATTGTCAAAATAGGCCTCAATTTCAGCGATTACTTCATCATTTGACTTAAATTAAATTAACAGGAAAAAGTCGCTGGGAGCGAAATCTGGAGAATACGGTGGGTGGGTTAGTAATTCGAAGCCCAATTTATTTAATTTTGCCATCGTTTTCATCGATTTGTGACACGATTTGTGAGCTTACACGGCAACCACTTTGAACAGAGTTTTCGCTTACTCAAATGTTCGTATAAAATGATAAAACACTACCATCTGATATCTTTACAATGTCAGCTAGTTCGTGCTCCTTCAATTTGCGATCGTCCATAATGTTCGGATAAAGTTTATCGAGCCATTGTCTGGTTTCTACTGTATTTGTTCTTTTTCATCAAAAAGCAATGCTTTATCAGAACTCGAAATTCACTTGTTTCCATATTTTTTTCAATAATAAAAAGTCAGATTGCTGTCAAATTTATACACGTATCGTTTGAAGGTTAGTAGTAAATAAAAATCATATGGAAAAATTCTAGTAACGCCATCTATGTGTCATCCTAGGGACTTATTGAATGACCTGATATTTATCAAACCTTTATTTTGTTTAATTTGATTATAAAGTCTACTCCATTTACACACACAAACACTCTAAATTGGTTGCAATCCAGCTAACAATTGGAAATCTGATTGACGAGCGCGCTCGTTTCACGACTCTTTTTTTAATCGTCTAGACGATTGTTGGAGTAAAATTATATTTTGCTCTACCAAACGTTAACATATTTAATCGTCTAAGTGTCTTCTCAGCCTGAGTTTTCTATCGTAATAAGCTCTTTTACGATGTTTAAAGCGCATAATAGATGACTCATGTTGAACAATTGTTGTCAAGACACAGTTTCTTCCGTTGCTCTAAACTTACACGATCGGAATACGACATCGTGCATGTTTAATTTAATCGCCCGCTGCCATCGCGTAAGAGTATTTTACGATTCTAAATGCTAGATGGGTTAAAATAATTTTTACAAACATCTGTATAAATAATGTATAATACATACATGCATATATACATACATCACAATCAGCTAAGTAGATCAGTAAAGTGGTGTAAGATATGAAAAATAAAAACAAATTCTATTTAAAATTCCTGCTGAACATCTCATAATCCCTTTTAATACTTGTTGTACACAAGTGCAAATTAACAGTGTACAGCATTGAGCAACGAAATGTTTAAATGAGAAGTGAAATGAACTTCACAGATTTGCATGAACAATGCTTTTCTTTTGTTTTCAAACAACTATTCATTTCTTATTGGAAAAACGTTGGAAATTTCGAAAGCATTTCGAATGCTTAGTTATTCAAACAAAGAAGTGACTTTTTCAATTAAAAACATTTTTTTAAGTTAATTTAACTGCCAACAGTCAGTGCAAAAATCATCTTTACATTTTATAACAGCAACCCTTGATAACTTTCCGTTTCTTGCATTTTTGTAATGTAGTGGATAAGTTATTGTCATAATATAGTTTTAAAAAATGCCAATTATATTTTTTTTACTATTCTAGCCCCCTTCAATGTAAGAATGCAGTATTGTATTCGTGTCATAAGTTCATGACCTTAACAAGTACGTCTTGGTACTTTTACATTTACATACTCGCACACTCTCAACACTAACGAGACAACAAAGAGTTTTGTTGGCGACACACAATGTACAGCAGTTTTCTTCAGATTAATAAAAAAAAAATACTCTTTTTTACTTTCTTAATAATTCTGTCATGAATTAAAAACGTTTATCGACTGTAGTCTATCTTAACGCATGATGTCAATATATCAATATCAATATTTCTGGGGCTGGGAGACACCCCAGTTGCAATTCATTATCAGAATGTTTTTGTCAGCGATTTATGTGCAAACAACGTGTACTACATGTGCTTTTCGGAAAGCTGTACCCAATCACTAGACAAGAATCTAAGTACCTAGAATTATGCGTGCTCATATAGCTCAAATTTAGCCTCTTCTTATAATGTTAATTGTAAATAAAACAAAATGTTTTCTGAGAAATATCTTAATATTTTTTATTATGATAGAAGGATCTATGACAATTATGTGTGAAACAAAATATCAGCCAAATACACGCCAGGGCATCGTTGGCATATAAGTCGGTTCAAGTTTTCAATGGCTCTGAGACATAATTGAGGTTCAATGTCGTTAATGTGCCGAATTATCTCATCCTTTAGCTTTTGAATTGTTCTTGGCCTATTGACGTAGAAGTTCAACGGTTTCAAATCACATGATTGTGGCGACTAATTAACATCGCCATGACATGATTTAAAAAAGGGTCCTTATTTCGTCGGTTGTGTGGAACCATATTGTCCAGGTTCATGTCCTAATTTCTGGCCACAAAAAGTCCGTTATCATCTCGCAATACCGAACACCATTCACGGTAACTGCTTAGCCGACTTAATTTTCGAAGAAGTACGGCCAGATGACGCCGCCAGTCTATAAACCGCGCTAAGGTGCACAGGTGTTTTCACATTTCGTACCGACCCGGTTTGCTGAAATTTGCGCATAACTCTCTCGATTATGGAAACATTTGGTCGATTGGACTGACCAAAAAATCACGAGGTGCACGAAATGCATTTCGATTTGAACGCCCATTTTCATAAAATGCTTCAACAATCTTAACGCGCTGCTCATTTTTTTACCTTTCCATGATTCAATTTGTCACACACTGAAACAAAGAAATATCAAATTGAGTTGGACAAAGAACTGGACGTTAAGGTGTGACTCATAATTAATGTCAAAAATTCTTTTCTTTCTATTCAAGCAAGAGATCCAAACGATAACCCAAAGCTTAAATGACTATTAAAGACGTATGATTATTATTATTTCTGAGAGAAACATACGCCCACAACAAAAGTTTTTCCATTCCGATCTCTAAGTAGGTAGGTAAGTTGGCTAGTTAACCAAGACGATAACAACCACAATTAGCAACAGAGTGCCGTTTTGAAAACAAGCCAGATAACAGGTAAAGAACTACCTAAAATGGATAATGAAAGGGAAAAGGTGATTATAGCCATCTTGAACTGCTTATAAAGTGGAGAAGATCAGGGTGATTCAGATTTGCGCACTGCGCCAAACCATTGTAGAAATGTTTGCCAAAGCATCGCAGTCATCCGCTCGCCAGACCCGGACATTCACATAGAAAATGAACAATTGAAGCTTTCTCAGCTCCTGCAGTGAAGGTTGAAAGGCAAATTCATTTTGTCCACATTCTTTCCGATCAGTCAATGACACGTGTACTTTTTCTAAATCCTTGCTTAACAGCTGCTGCTTCTTATTTAACATCCTAACAACCAGACAGACAGCTGTAATTATTTACAACTGTGGGAGGAATGGCTTTCAGGATGAGCGTAAGTAATATAAATAATTGATTTGTTAAGTTAAAAGAAAAAAAACGACAAAAACATCAAGATTTACAATAAATTAATATTAATGGTTATTATTACTTAATAATTTATTATCTACTGGTCTATGTATGTGTCTGTATAAACGTAAATTACTTATTTTCCATTTCTTTGTTTAAGTGAAATATTTCGAACAAGAAACTGAAACAGCTGTTGAAAAGGAAAGCAGTCATATGCCTAAAAGGCAAATAGAACGTCCGCCATTAGGCTGAAAACCACATTTTCCAATGCCACAAAAAAAGAGAGAAAAAAAACATATTTTGTAGGCTGGTTATTATTAATATTGATTTTTATCATTTTAACAACTACAACACATTGTATCCACTCACTCACTATCCACCATACTTTTTTAAATTAGTCTTTAATTAAAATAAATATTTGTTTGTTTTGTTATTGTGCTTGTGTTACTTACAGTAAATTGCGTACATCACAGGGTCGACATAGAAATGCCGGTATTAGGATGATTGAATTGAGTGACACGAGACCGTAATAGATTAAAAACTTAAAATAATAGCGGAATATATGACTGGTTTCATATAGAAATGGTAACATTAGTAAAACAATTAAACCGAATAGCTCAATATACGATGTCATGTTGTAAAAAACAATTTGAGTGTTGTTTTCTTTTTTTTGTCTTTATTACGTTCTTCTTTTCGAGTGTTTTTTAATTTATTTTTCTTTATACTATTTTTGTGTTTTTTATTATTTTATCACTGTAACTTTGTAGTTTCTTTGTTTTTTTTTCGTTCTGCTGCTATTATTTGTACAATATTTTGCAAATGAAACCACGGAAACCGGGTCGAAGAAAAGAGAGTGGTGGGTTGGGTAGAAACTTGTTATTTGAAACGCACAATATGTTTATGTTTTAGGTTTACACATTGACCATACTTCTGTTGTTCGTATCCTTGTAATTTTTTGATTGTATTATGTTTATAAACTTTGTTGCTAAACTTATTTAATTAATGCTTGTATGCTGTGTGATAACGTTCGGATGTTGTTGTTATGCTATAAAAAAGGATGCCAAATGACAAAATAATTTAATTGAAGACAGAGTATTTTAATGAGATTTTTCAAGATTTCAAAAGTAAATGCCCTATGCTAGGTGTGTTAAAACAGACCAGACTCTATATAGCGAATCTAATTCTCAGCTGCTGAACCAATGACAGGTAAACTTATACCACTGTATTTTACAATTTTATTTTAAGTCTGCCAATTATTTCTGCAAGAAAAAAGTAAAACAACGACAAAACAATGTCAAAAATATATATAAATAACGGAAAACAATAAAATAAAGAAGAAAAAGCAGGGACTGAAACCGAACCGGACGGGTTCACGTTCAATGATTATAAAAAATTTGTAAAAAAAGTCGTTCATATGGTTCATAAAAAACTGAGCGAAGAGTGGTTATAAAGGCATCAACAATATCTTGTTCTTCAGAATGTTATGAAGATATGCTCGAACAAATTCTAAAAGAGATATTAAGATTTTGTAAATCACATTCTTTAATTGATTACCTATTTAAACATGATATTGGAAAAAAAGCATTTTATTATTTTGGAAGCAACATTAAACGGAAACGGCATAATTGTATCAAGCGGCTCAGATTATAATCGCAGTACCTGCTCAGCAAGTAAGCGTCGAGAGCGCCTTTTAAAGAAAAAATATATAAAAGCATTAAACGAACATTTCTTTGAAATATAAATAAATTTTATACTAATAACCATTTAATTTTTTACATTTTCAACCCAACCCTTAATCGAACCCGAACCTGAACATTTTATTTTGATTACCCCGAACCCAAACCTGAACCCATTTTTTACAGATTTAGTATTGAGAGAAAAACTAACGGCACTCGAGAAAACGTAACCTATGTTATTTGGTTTATGATGCGTGTGAGTACGTACGTGTGAGAGAAAGAGAAAATTTGCTCGGAGGGGTGTTATGTCTGACGATGCTATAAAGCAAAAAAACTTATTTAAAATTAATAGATCAACTAAAAATCTCAAGTTCATACTTAAATTTTATAAATACGAGTAAAATTATTTTTGTAACAAGTCTTGTATATTTTTAGTTAACCCTTTCGGTACGAGGGGTACACATAGGTACAATTAAACCATACATTTTTCAGAAAGCTGGATAGAAGGGGTTAAATTTCTTGTTTTATGAATCATTTCAATTAAATGTATAAAACTAAGATATAAGATTTTCGACATAACTTTTTACATTACAAAACATATGGTCATATTTTTTTCTTTAGTTGTTGAGTTGTTGAGAAACAATGTTGCTAAGCATGTTTTTCTCTAATAAACATATCATATGTCATTCACATTCGCCGTTGCTGTTTTTTCTTTCGTGTATCTGTAGTTCTCTCTCTATCGCTTCCATTCTAATCCTCTCTTAACAGCTTTTGTGTAAAAAATAAATATTAGATCGTAACTAAATTAGAATTTTTTATGAGAGGCAAAGTAAATGATATAATTAATTATAACTCATGTAGTTGTTGTTGTTGTTTTTTTTTAGGTAAACAAAATGTTTTCGTTTTCATAATATTTTTAATTATCAAATTACAAAAAGTCAAAGGGAGCAGAATTTATTGAGGTGGAAAGTTCTCAAGAGAACCGATGAAGGAACAGAAAAAAACATTACTTTCTTACAGACACACACACATACAGCAGCAGAAACAAAAAAGAGCATAACACACGTAGTAAGAAAAAAAGACACCACACTCTCACACACTATTAAAAAATAGAAAGAAACAAATAAACAAATATGTATATAACGGTAAATTAAATAGTGAAAAAAGACAACAAAATGGAATTCATGTTCAATGAAAGCAATTAATGAAAACAAAATTCGGACATAAACAATAGTTTGTGATATTGTTTAGTGGGAAAACTAATTGAAAAAGTTTTAAAAGTGTGCGGTTAAATTAACAAAAAAAAGTACAAATATTTTTTTTTTTTTTTGTAAACAAAAATGTGTGAAAAATAGTAAAACAACAAACAAAAGAAACCAATACGTATAGCAGCAGCAGAATATGTACATGGAATGTAATCTTGAAAAATCTTTATATAATTTGGTAAGTTCTCTGTCAATTTGCACATACATTCTATTTTCTTATTCTTTTACTTTCTTTATTATTTATTTTAATTGAATTTCCTCTTATTATCACAAATATTAAATTAATTATGATCGGCACTTCAATTTAGTTATGCATTCACACTAGCACAGAATAAGCACTCTTTTACGTGTACATTTATGTATAAAAAATTATGCGTTTAGAATATTATTTTTTATTCGCTTTCGATTTTTCCTTTTTCTTGTGCACAGTATCTTAATCACAATTAATTTGTGTTTTATTTTATTTGTGCATTTTTTGCTTTTTTGCTTTTTTTTTTTAAAATGACTAAAACCGCAATTTTTCGGTATTTTACTTTTAATTTATTTTAGACATACTTGATAATATTATATATCTTATTAGTTTTTTGTCTCAAATAAAAAATATCTACATACGTATGTATGTATATGTAAAGTAATAGTCAACCGCTTTACTTAAAAAAAAAACTTCATTAATTTTTTGTTTTATTATTCGTTCTTATAATTTATTTTAACCGCGTTTAAGCTTTTTATTCCTTGAATAGTTTTCTCATTACTAACTAACATTAACAACAACTACAAATAAAAATGTTCTTATTATGTACTGTTGTTGTGTGCGAATGTATCTCTGTTTATATTTTCTCTTCCCTCCTAGTGAGTTTTAAAGAAGGGGGTAGTTTTTTTATTGCTTTGTATTAATAGAATATATTGCCAGATGTATTGCTTATGGAAAACAGGGTTTCTGTAAAAGTAAAGTTTATGTTTGTGCTAAAACTTATGTAATTTGTAATGACCGTAGTGAATTTGGCCAGTTCAACTTTGTACTTGATATTTTGATTATCAAAAAATTGCGTTAGAAAGCGTTGAGATGAAGGCTGCACTAAATATAACCTCTGTGGTTTTTATTTTAGTACTGCTTTATCTTTCAGGTACCGTTTTTTTTTTTTGAACTTATTACTAACAGCTGGCAACTCCTTCACAGCCGACAATATTCACAGCAACATTTCTGTTACACTTTAGCAAAATGTGTCTAACGTGCTGCTAGCAGTGTGGCTACGTGTTAAACAGTTTTTAATTTTAAAAAATGCTAAAATACATTTTAAACCGCTAAAAAATAATGCTAAAATTATGAATAAGGCGTTACCACTATTTTATAGAAATATTTTCCTTTCTACGGCACTTTTCTTAGAAAATTATTTGAAAACAAATAATCATCGATAGTACTTCGCAGCACTACTTCGATTCCTACGAGGAAGTTGCAAATTGGGTGACTAATTGGTTTTCTCCAAAAGACGAACAGTTTTATTGGCGTAGAATCCACAAATTGTCTGAAAGATGCGAAATATGTGTAGCCAGCCAATAATGTCGTTAATGTGCCGAATTATCTCATCCTTTAGCTCTTGAAGTGTTCTTGGCTTATTGACGTATACTTTCTCTTCTAAATATACCCAAAGAAAGACGTCCAACGTTGTCAAATCACATGATCTTGGCAGCCAATTAACATCGCTACGACATGAGATAACACAGCTATTGAATTTCTTGCGCAAAAGAGCCATTGTTTCGTTGGCTGTGTGGCAAGTGGCACCATTCTAGAACCACATATCGTCCAGGTCCATATCCTCAATTTCTGGCCACAAAAAGTCTGTTATCATCTCGCGATAGCGAACAGAACGAACTGGGCGAGCATGCACAAGTGTTTCCACATTTCCCACAGACTCGGCTTGCCGAAATTTGCGCACAGTTCTCCTGATTGTGGACACATTTGGTCGATTATGCTGACCAAAAAAATAACGAAGTGCATGTAAGGCCTTCGGATTTGAACGCCCATTTTCGTAAAAGGCTTCAACTATCTTAACGCTCTACACATTTGTGTACCTCTCCATGGTTAAACTTGGCAAACACTGAAACAAAAATATGTCAAATCAAGTTGACTGATAATTTTTAGTGATAATCAAGTCACTTAGACCAAATTTAAAAACTTCCACTATTACTGTTCTCAAGATATGCAAAATTAACTATTTCTAAGTTTGAAAAATGCATACACTTGCATATTGCTACATAACGAATAAGTAAAGCAGACCGCTGTGTAGCGTTCACTAATTAATGTTGCCATTATACATTTTGAAAAGGCTTTTCACACGGAGAAGTCCTAGGAAAATCATCGACATTGTTGATGTGCTATACGCAATTAATGTACAATCCCTATTATGCTGATGTTAGACAAAACTGTGTCAACTTCACACTCAGCGTTGTCTTTGAATGTATGTTACAAAGACGCCAAGAGTCAAAATAACCTAAAACTTAAAACAAGGCTGGAAAAACTTAATAAATTCTAAAGACACTTGTCCCTTAACAACATGCAGGGCATGCTGAATTCTGTACTGGTAGAAGCATATAGGACGATTTTGCAAATCGATGCTACAAGCTTTTAGATTAGAAAGCAAAATTTGAAAGCTTTTTCTTTTTGCTGATTCTTTGTTGACATACATACGTGTTAAGGAACTTAAGCATTCAATCTTCACACATCTTATCTAACAAGTAAAGGCCATGACTGACTATCCACCAAAGTCGTGCGATTATGTAAAATAAAAATCTGATAAATTTCTGCCCTACATAAAAAAATCGAAACAAAATGTGTGATTGCATGCCACACTATCATACAAAATAGATGCAAACACATATCGCTCATTTATTGCAACAGTGTCATAACTCAAAAAAAAAAAAAAAATCAGAAGAGCTGTTTTAAATTTCAATTTCCCATTACTTAACATGCAAATGGGAACCGCAAAGAATTTTTTGCACAATATACATCAAAATGTTCTGCATATTTCAGAATATTTAAATAAAAGATCATGTTTTTTAAGTTATGACACTGATGCAATAAATGAGCGATATGCTTCACCAAGAGCAATTCTAATCGCACAAGAAATATTATTTTTTGAAAAAATTATCACTTGTGAAAAAATCATACTTTCTGAACACACATAAAATTTTTGACATATTAAAAGACTAAATCTGATATCAGTCATGGCCTTGAATAAACATTTTTAATTCTTTTTTACGGTCTAAGCCTTTTACTGTTTTGTTGCTTTTTTGTAAAAGTTTTTATTTCAATTTGAAATAATGACTTGGTGCCACCAAAAAGAAAAACAAACACTAAGCACTAACTCGAAAATGTTTCACTCCGAAAATTTTAAAAAACACTAAACACAGTGCTAAAAGCACTGAGTTGACAGCTCTGCCAATTACGTTTGTGTGCTTAGCAACAATGCTGCTGATAGTTTGTATATTTTTATGTATACATTGCATGTCGAACGGCATTATCATTACGATAACCGTTTTTAGAAAGAAAAGCTGCCATTTAGGTATTTTGCTTGGTATTTTGTATGAGGAAATTATAAAAGGAAGTTGCCATTTTAAAATTTTTTCTTGAAATAAAACCCAATCTTTACACCAAACTTTTCTCTTAAGATTAAAATTATTTGAAATTATAAAAAGAAAAACGTTTTTGTTTTATTTCTTTTTATTTAATTCTTTATTTCATTTTACATGGATGTACATTGAAGGTATTTATGGTTGATTATAATATATTTCTTGTGTGTGTTTTATTTTTTATTTTGGGTTTTCCTTAATTTGGTAATGAATGCTTAAATTAAAGTGTTTATTTTTTTTGGAAATATAATTTTATATAATTTTATTCGTTTTGCTTTTAGGGGGGAAATGTTGACATATAATTTTACACAAAAATTCTAAATATTTTTAATTGTTTATGATTATTTTTTGTTTTTAATAAATGTATGAAGTTTTTGTTTTTGCCAAAGGTGTTGGTATGTAGGGTTGTGTTTTTGCATTAATTTTGTTATGGTTGCTTTTGTTTTTATTTTAAAGAAATAGACAATTACACAAAATTATTGATTAAATTTAAATATATATGTTTTACTTATTATTGTATTAAATTTTGTTTTTATTTTTTATTTTCGAATAAATTTAGGAATACATGTAAGTTTTTGGTTTTTTAACAAAGATTTTTTTGTGTGTTATATGAACATATTTTTTTATTTTAACGTTTTGGGTTCTGCATATTTTTTAAGTTCTATAAATGTATTTTTTGCTTATATTGTTTTGATTTTTGCCTATATAAACATCAACTAATTATGTTTAAAGGAATATTTTCTTTTATTTTAATATGTTTGCCATGAATGTTTTGTTTTTGTTTTTTGTTAAATAATTAAGTTTATGGACGCAACATAAAATTAAATATTAAATTTTTTTAATAGGAAATAATTTTTTTTTTTAGAAACTTTAGTTTGTTAATAGTCGTTTTCTTTTCAAATGTTTTTTAATGTGGAACTGTGTATATGGAACTTATTTTGTTTTTCTAAAGGTTGTTTTTTATTTTTATAAGTATTTATGGAAAATTTATATCAAATTATTACAATATTTTAGATGTTTTTATGTCTATAAATGCAGTATAAATTTAATTAATTTATTTTTATATATTTCTTGCTTTTTTAGTTTAGTTTACATATAAATATTTGTTGTATATTTTTTATATTTACTTTGGTTTTTTAAATGTTTATTAAATATATAGTTTATTTTTATTTTTTATTTAATGATTTATGAAAGTTTGAGGTAGATTTATTTTTATTATTATTTTTTAAATTTTATAAATACTTTGTTTTTTTTAGCAGTATACACACATTTAAAAAATATTTTTTTTCATATTTTTATTGTATTTTTTTTTCTTAATTTTATTTTATTTTTTTATATATAAATTGTATTGTTAGTTTGAATTTGGCTTTTTAGTTTTAAATAATTGGCTTAAGATTGTAGGTTTATTTATTTATTATTTTTTAATAGTTAGAGAAAACAAATTAAAAAATTCGTTGTTTTTGCCTAATTAATAAATTAATTAAATTATATGTAAAATTTTTATATAAAAATATTGATAAAAACACTACACATTCTTTTACAAACCCTGCAAAAATGCCAATAGTGAAGTATTAGTACGTTACTAGTGACATTGTCAGTAGTACTACTGACCCCAGCCAATCTAATCATCTGTTGACATTTAACATTTGCTTAACATTGAAAATCCACCAATAGAATTAAGCATTATTGACGAGATAGATTTTTTGCGCTCATATAGAGGCATTTGAACCAAAGATTCACTAGTCCGTTCGTTGACAATATCACCAGAAATGCTCATTAAAGGAAAGTAGTCGACATTTTAAGCAGTGCAGTGATTGCCAGAAAAAATGTTTTGACATAGCGACTTTGGTTCTAGGCTGACTATAGGGCACTTATGTACGCTCATCTAATAATAAACTAACAGAGACCAATTAGAGCTTTAAGACTTTACTTAAATAAAAATAAGAAGTGTTCATATCTTAGAATTACGTGAGAATCTGATTTTCTGTTTCTTTATTGATTGTAAGAAAAAGAGTACTTTCTTTATGGGAAACTTTATTACAAACTCGTTTTTAACCTCTTCAGACCCCTGGGTACACATGTATATGTCTGTTATGATTTATGTGATAGCCGATTTAACAGCTGATAGTTGCTTTTTGTTTACTTTGGTTTAACATTTCACCCAACAAAGCCCGTTTCATTGATATTAAAAACATATTTCTTTCTTTAATTATGATTTAAACTTGTGTAACTGTAAAAAACACCCGATATTTGTGTCTTAAATTAATAGAAATATAAGCAATACTTTCGTAAGCAAAAATACTTAGACTATTTTGTTCGGGCCTCAAGAGGTTAACCCCCAAACCGGCCAATTTTATTTTTATAATAAATTTTTTTTTGGCAACTTTGTTTAAAAATATGACTTTAGCGATCAACAGTTCACAACAAAAAAAGCTTAACATATAATGTACCCCGTCTAAGGCCAGGTTTGCCAGTTGAGGGTTAACGCCTCTAATACCTGATTCTTCTGATTCTAAGTTACTTATAAGTTAATATAAGGTTCATTAATATTTTATAAGTTCTTTAAAGACAATGATAAACGTTAAATCCAAATCTTGTATGCGTAGAGCAGCGTAAGGAAAACTCTACTACATGCAACCGATTGCCATAACTTTCGCACCAAACCTTTCATAAATTTAAAAAATAATACTCAAATGATAAAATCCATTTAGGGTGTTCACTCTGAGACCGACTATGTTGAAGAGTGTGGCTTAGCTTGATTTGTTTATCATAGGATTTGTGTGATTGTAATAAAAGAAAAATCAAAGTTTCAAAGATATTCATAAATTTGTTAAAAGTCCTTGTTATGATTTAAGGAGAACCTTAATAGCTTAAATTAGAACCTAAAATTTCGACTATCCATAATATAAGGGCGCTTCTAAAAAACTGTTTTAACATTTAAGTCGACTTAAGCCTGTTTACATAATACTGTGCCATGTATATGGGTTATGATGACAGTTAGGACAGTCACCCTTATTATTGGCGAGTCGTAGACAGTTTTGACAGTTTTGTTACAGATTAAAACAAAATGTTGCTTATTCTTTAATCTAGAACAAAATAGGACCTTGAAAAGGTCCACTAATTTCTTGTTTCTTTACATCCGTAATGAATTTATTCCTTCCACATTGAATATGCACATGTTCTTACTCCAATGCGGGAGATCAAGCTACATATGTTTAATGTTGTTGTTTCGTAAAAGGGCGGAGGTTAGGTGAAGGCAAATGCCTACGTGCACCATTTCGGAAAAAACTTGGCCATCCTATGATAAACGAAAGACCAAAACTCTGGGTTGTGCAGTTCCTAAGCATCGGTGGCTGGCTATAGACGAGATGTTTATCTTCCTTTTTTCTCTTTACTGGCTATATTTCTAAGCTAAGGGACATCCTGACCTCAGAAAGTCTCTTATATTTGTTGGTGCAAGCATGTGTTAACAAAACGGGAGCATCGTTTAAGCCAGCCAACCAAAGAATTGCTTAAAATTTGGTTTGCAATGAACTTAGCTGTACAATTCTTTAGTAATAAATAACTCAAAACACAATCCGAATTTTGCGAAAAATCTAACAAACATACCTAAAGATCGGTAAAATATAAAGTGATTACGATTGAAATTTATCTTTTTAAATTCTTTTATCTGAAAATGCAGCAGCAAATAAATGTTACATCTTATGAGCCACTCACGCTATATATAAGCATCAATTACAGCGTATTGCAGAATTTCAATACTTAGGAGGTACGATCACGGAAAAGGGTGGAACTCTCAAGGAAGTGAAAAATAAAATTAGAAAATATATGAGATCTGAAATTGAAATACATAGTAGTAGTACAAGTACAAGTACAACATAGTCTAAAAACAAAGATACACATTTTTAAGGCATGTTTCCTATCCGTACTTTATGGTTGCGCAACTTTTTGTTTGGTGACTGAAGTGGTTCCAAACAAATTTAGAGGCGAAAACTGAAGTGAGAGACATAAACATAAATTTGGATAAATTGTACACACCTAGCTCAAACCGCCTGAAGAAATATGCCACTATGCCCTATCCTATAACCCACAAGGTAGCATAAAACGCAGAAGACCGAAAAATACCTGGCGGAGATTAACATTAACCCATGATGGCCTGAAACGTTCAAGCGAAGCAATGGCTTAGAAAGTGTTATGGGGATTCCGTTTTATCAGAAACAACAATAAAACGTTGATTTGCTAACTTCAAATACGGTCGTAGAGACACGTCCAAAGAAGGCGATATCACAAGAAAAAAAATAAAATCGTTTTGAATGATCGAAAAGTTAAGTTGCGTAAGTTAGCCGATATCGTAGAGATATTAACAGAACGTGTAGGCTTTATATTGCATAAGCATTCATCTATGAGAAAGCTCTGTTCAAAATGGGTTCCGCGTGTGCTCACTGTTGACCAAAAACAAGACCGTGTTTATGATTCTGCAACAATGACATAAATACATGAATTGGACTTCGAATTGCCCCCAAATCTACCGTATTCGCCAGATTTGGCTCCCAAATACTACTACTGGCTGTTTGCAGATTTCAAAAAAATGCCGCCCGGCTCTAGAATATTTGCTTTGCTCTTGATGGGAATTAAGTGGATGATTAATGTTAAAATTGAACAAAAAAAAAAGTATTTTCTTTCTTAGCCCGGTCTTTTTCTGCCCACTATAAAGGCAGTTTGCGATCCTTGGATCAAGAGCATGGCGCAATAATAATAATAATAATAAAACGGTTTCCATGTCTATTTAAAGTTTAATAAAGAACAAAAATACAAGACCTGGACTTAAATTCAAATTGATAATACTGCAACTTTGAAATGGCCGAAAATGCAACATTCAAGTATATTTGGCTCAACTTTGCACATCTTGGGAGCATATGGCTTCCACAAACCATATTTGTCTTGTTTCAGTTTCTTTGTAAATTGTCTTCCAGCTAAATAGATGTTCGATCTACTGTAGCAGGTCTACGATGGATGATAGTGCTGCTATCTGTCGTTGCCTAGAAACAACGCCCTCTGCTATTTATTATAGTAGTGAAATAATCCTGCTACTTATCCTGGATTTCTAACTTTTTCTTTTCCTTTTGGCGAAATCTACCCTGCACAAAATATCCACAGTGAAATATTAGTGCTTTACTGCTGATATTACCAGAGTACTACTGACTAGGTGTACCTCACCCAGGGTAATCATTTATTGACTTTAACGTTAGCTTGTCATTGAAAATCAACCAGTAGATTTTAGAACTATTGACGAGGTAGTTCCTTTGCGACCATATGGAGGCATTATATATGGCATTTTAGTGACCATATTCACGCTTTGGTTGACAATGTAACCAGAATTACCCTAGAACAGTTGTCTCTAACGTATCTTTTACTCGCTCATAAAAGGAAAGTTGCCGACATTTTAACTAGTGCAGCTGTCGTTGCTAGAAAAGGAGCATTGATATAGAGACACATGATTCTAGGCTGACTACAGGTAAAAATCATGAAATTTTTAAACTAAAACAATCATATTATGCAACGTAGTGTTGCATTTACGAATAAGCCCATTAATTTTTTTACTTTAAAAATAAGCAAAAGAGTGTTGTGAGAAACTCAAATATTTAAAACTAAACTAAGAAAATTTTAAATTAAAAACTAAATCATTAAATAAAAAACAAACCAATAATAATTATGCGAAAAACTCATAAATAAAAACAAGATTAATTTTTTTTCTTTCGTTTTTCGTTTTTTTTTTTACTTTATATTTTTCTTTTTAAAAAATATATAAAGTTTTACAATTTTTTTTCTTTTTTATGAAAGAACAAAATAAATGTTGTTTCATTAAATTCTTAATTATTTTTCTCTTTTTTTGTTTTGATAAAAACTATTAATGTTTTTTTCAAATTATTAATAAAAATTATAAAATAAAATTATATATTAAAAATATAATAATAATATTAAAAAATTAATAAATTTAACTTGTTTTTTTAATGGTTGTTTTTTGTTTTATAAAATATACAATTATTAATAGCAAGTTTTTAGCTTTTATATTCTTTTATGTTTTTCTTTTAGGATTTACACAACTTATTTAAATTAAATTAAAATAATTTTTTAAAATTAATAAAAAATAATATTAAAGTTATTTTAATAAAACTTGTAAATAAAAATAATAATAAAAAATAAACACACAAAATTGGTAAATTTAAAATATAATAAAATAAAAACTTGTAAATATTAAACGGCTTAAATTAAAAACTACTATCACACAGAAAAAAACCGTTCAATAATTTACAAATTAAATAATAAAATAATTAATATTAATTGGTAGGGGGTTATTAAAATTATAAAAAATAACAAAATTATGTTAAAATATAAAATGTAATAAAAATAAAATAAAATAAAAGTTTAAAATTATAATGATAAAAAAAATAAATGTATACTTCCATAAAAAGAGGGAAAGGGGTAGAAAGATGAAAAAATCATAATAAAACACACAATTTTTTTTCGTTATTGAACTTTTTCCATAGTTTTTCTTGCTTAATTTCCTTTTTTAAGGCGAAATATGGTACAAAAAAAACAATTTAAAATAATCATAAAATATAAAAAACTATGCTTTTGAAAACAAAATACATCAGAAATATTCAACCTTATCAGCGTTGGCGAATCGTCGGCGACATTTTTGTAATAGATTAAAGAAAAAGGTTTTTATGTGCCAATTAACGGCCATTATCTAAAAAATCCATACCAAAGTTCTTTAAATGGTCTAAAATAAGAAAATATTTAAAGCAGTAAAACATATACAGATGAATATAAAACATTCTTATAGAAATATGAATAGGTTTAAAAGTTGCAAATGCTTAACAAATTAAAATATGTTTTTAACAATAAAATAAGCGAAAAAAATGCCTTTAAAAAATTGCTGTCAGAGTTTTTTAAATGCTCGAAAATTTATAAATATTCAGGCAGGAAACCATATGCAACCATGAAAAATGTCCGCTAATACAACTATGAATAATGGGTTCAATAGGAATATATGGTTTAAAGAAAACAAAATATGCGAAAATATGCTTTAAAAACTTATCGTTAAAATTCCTTACATGCTTATACAAATATAAATAGGTTTAATAGGAAAATATGTTAAAAAAATATGCCGTAAAAAACTGTTATTTAATGCAAAAAACCAAGACAGGTCTGTAAGGTTGGCGTAATAACTCCATTTAAAAATGGTTTGTCAACAAAATTATATAAACCCCCATTGAAGTTTTTAAAGGGCTTGTTTTCAAAAGCAAAATATGCTTTAATATGTTTTATCAAATTACTTTAAAAGAGAAAATTATGTCTCTGAAAGACCTAAAATAGGCATTTTCATATGATATTGAAATTTTTAAATGGTTTGGGTTCGAATGTTCTCAAAAGCTAAACACGCAAAAATATGTTTCAAAATTAAAATATGCATAAATATGCTTTTAAAAAGCAAAATATGTTAAAATATGTTTTAATGCTGAAATTATGTGAACACCCGAAAACACATAAATATTGAACTCTGAAAACGTTATATAGAAAAAAGTAAGCATTTACACATATTTTAGTTTGCCTTAGCCAAGAACTATATAACACATTTCGGTTTAATGGTTGAGAATACAATTTTACAATTAATCTTCTAATACACAAGACCGTTATTTGGCGGCCTTAGTTTTTTCTTTTATTTTCCCTTGAACGTAATGATCCACATGTAAGATAGTGGTCTCTTTCGAAGCCTTACATTCCACAGCTTTGTTCCTACAACACCGCAGTAAAGTTAAAATTTGAAAAAAAGTATGTTTTTTGTGTGCATTGAAGGGTTAAAATTCAATATTCCTTAAGCTTTTTTTTGCGTGCAGTTTAGTGTTGTATTTTTAAAAAGAAAATATAGTTTTTTATTAAATTTTATAATTATTTAAAATTGTTTTTTTAGAAAAAACAACAAAATGAATATTTTTCACCAAAATTTTTCAAGAAAAAACGAAGTTTAACTTATAAAAATTTTATGGGGGTTCAGGTTATAATAAAAATTAAGTGCGTAGGACTTTATTTAATATAAAAAAAGGAACAAACAAAACGGTAACTTTAAAAAAATGTTGTAGCTCAGTCTCCAGTTAAGTTACCGCTCTGTTTTGTTCTTTTTTTGTGATATAAATAAAAAAATATGTATATTATTATTATATGTATGCTTAAAAAGAAAATGTAAATTTTTTCAATATATTTACATAAAAATTATTTTTGTTTTTGTTTCTTTAATGTTTTTCTTGTTTTTTGTTTTGTTTTAAACAGCTTAAAATTAAAAGAAAAAATATATATTAAAAATAGAAGTAGTAAGGTTCTAGGGGGATTGGTGGTGGTTATTTAAACTATTACATTTGAACTTTCAAAGATTTGATTTTAAATACATTTTATAACGGATTTTCTTTTTTAAACAATAAACAAAAATTATAATTCGTTGTATTACTTTTTTCTATTAAAAATAAATTATTGAAAACTGTTTTAAATTAAAGTAGAAAAAATTCTTTGTTTTTAAATAAATATTAAAAAAAATAATTTTTAATTTTATAAATATGTATTTAAAAATATATGTTAAGCCAATATTTTTTAAATTTATTTTTAATTTTAGTAAAAATTTTAAGCCAATTAATGTTTCTTTTCTTTATATAATTTTTGTTTAGTTTCTATTTTTTTTTTTCAAATATTTTTTATGAAATTTATATTTATTTTTATTTCAAAAGTAGTTTCTTTTGCTTAAAGTTAAAAAATAAATAGTTTATTTTATTTTTTATTTTGTTTTCTTTAAAAATGTTATAGTTTTGTTATTTCGTATAAATATTTATTTGTTGATTTTTATTTTATATTTTTAATTTTTATTATAGTTTAATCAAGTAGGTTTTCTTTGAATTTGGATTGATTTTCTTTTGTATTTCAGGGCAAATTTGGTTCTGTATAGTTTTTTAGTTGTTTTTACGGTAAACGGCAGTGTGGCTTTTTGTTTTTGGTAAAAAGATTTTTTTTATTTGTAAAGAAAAGGTCAAAATGTCTATAATAATGGTCATTGTTGTTTTAAGAAAGAAAACCTTTTAAGCTTTAATTCTTTAATAATTTTTTTTATAATTATTATTGGGAATAAAATGATATTCTTTTAAATCCAAAACATAAAATCACGTAAATGTTGACATTTCTTTCAAAAAACCTGATAAGTCAATTCAATTAAAATTCAGTTAAAAAAATGTTAACTTTTTTAAGATAGTTTTTAATTTATTAAGTTTCTTTAAAAGGCAACACATTTAAACACATTTTTTTCCTTAGTATTTAAGTGCTGCCAAGTTAAATGCAGGCAATGTAGTTACAACATGTACGCATTCAAATGTAAACATTACAACGTCAATGCATAAGAGTATGCGTGCGTTTGTTTTAGTTCAATACCATTTTATTCCCGTGTAATTGTAAATAAAACTACTGTTGTCTCTTTCATATATTCAGAGGATTTGGCGTCCATGTTGTTGTTTTGATTCTCTTGTTCGGATTTCGTTTAATTGGCAGTTAATTTTTACTATTTGTTTATGCTTATTTTTGTTGTGTTTCAACTTTCATTGTATTCCCTTTGTTTTTTACAAATTGTTCTTGTTGTTGTTTATTTTAATTGGTGGCTATTGTTATGGTTGTTGTTGTTCTTTTCCAACTTTATAATTTCATAAAAGAATTATTTAAAAAGATTTTAACGTTATTTTTTATTCTTCTTAAATTACAAATTAAATTTTAAAAGAATATATATAAAAATTTGTTTGTTTTGTTTTTTGGCTAAAGTTACCAAAATAAATACTTTTTATAAGCAAAAATGTTTTGTTGTTTTTTGTACTAAAAAATCTTTGATTTTGTACGTTTTTTTTTTCATTTTTGTTGTTGGTGATTACACTTAACGTAATATGTTAAGTGTTTCTTTTCAATAATTTAACGTTGTTTGTTCGTATGCATGTATAGCTAACACAACTGGTATTTATTTGGTTTGCGTTTGGTTGTGGTATGTGCGTTTCCTGTTTTATTAGTTATCTTTTTTAATGTGTGATATTTTCATATATTATGTATGTACGTAAATAGAACGAACGATATCGAGGGGATATTTTTACGTTACGATTTTGTGGTAAGAATAACGTTACATTTTTGTATAAATATATCTAAACGTTCTACATTTGCTTCATTGTAAACATTTTTTTTAAGATAAATTAACAATTTAAGAAAAAAAAATATTATCACACCTTGTTACTGCTTATTTCATAAAAAAGCATAATTTTCACACTTTCAGTACTTGGCACACAACTTTTTTTTAAATTTTATTTAATTTTTATAATTTTTGAAAAAGTGAAACCAAAAATATGCAAAATAGAATATTTGAGTAAAAAATAACGTTTTCTTTTTTTTAATAGCCTCCCATAATTAACAAATTTTAGCCGTAAACTAGAAAAATGAGCATTTGTAAATTTCTGCCAAAATATATCATTTTTTTGTATATGTATACTTCTCAAAAAGTTTTTTTTGTTTCATTATATGATTTCGCTTACTTTTTTTAAAAAAAAGTTTTAACAAAATATGTTTTTTTATAATTATACTTTAGTATAATTAATTATAAATATATACTTTTAAAAATATATAGTAATAATTGTATGCCTACTTGGTAAATAATTATTATTTACAAAAACAAAAAATCTGTTTTTTTAGCTTAAATATTTTTTTAAGTTTTTTTTTTTTCAAAAAGAAATTCTTATTTTTTAAATTGTTTTTAACATCTTACACTAATATACCCATTTTTTTAACATTCTTCACTTAAAGTTTTTTTTTTAATGTTAAACCGTTATTGTTAACATTCTTTTGTTATTCTTTAGTTTTTTTTTTAACGAAATAATTTTTGGAATTTTTTAATTTGGTATTAAATTCATTAACTTGGTTAGAACTGTTAGATAGTTTCTTTTTTATATAAATATATAAAACATTTTTGTTTGTTAAAGGTGGTATTTGTTGTTGATGTTGTTGTAAACTATATACGGGTAAAGTGTGTTTATTGTTGTTGTTGTTTTAGGTAAGAGTTTTTTTTCTTTCTATATAATTAGAGGCCCAGTGTTTTATTTCTCTTCTTTTGATGATGGCTTATCTACTTTGTTATTACAACTGTTATATATTGTTATTTTTCAATTATATTTTGAAGATTCAAAATTTTTTTTGTTTTCATTAAACAAATTTTTTGGTTTTGAATTTTACTTCTTTTTTAATCATATTTTTTTTAATTCTATTACTTTGTATTTCAAGGTATTTGTAACAAATTTTAACGTTTAATTAAAAAACTTATATAAATCTGTTAAAGGGCGCCTAGTGTGTGCGTTTGTTTACAAAAAATTATCAAACACAAACCTAAATATTGAAGCACAATATTGATTTGGTTTGCTAACTTTACAGCAAGTTATGTTACGTTAGCAATCCAACACAGTAGATACCCTTAATTTGATCACAAACAATTGTTGTTAATTTATTGTGCTTTACGGAGGCTTCAATATATTTAAAAGATTTCTTTATTTTTAAATTGTGCAGTGAAAACAAAATCGTTACATATTGTAATTTGCCGTCAAAGGTAAAATGTTGTAGCCAAGCTGGGAATTTTGAAATATCTTTTAATTAAACGTTAGTTAATTTGTTTTTAATGTTTTTTGTTATTAAATTTTTCGCGTTATTGTTCTTTCTGGTTATTATATGTATGTCAGTTATATTCACGTTTTTTTTTTTCTTTATTGAAATTACAATTGATATGATTTCATATTTTTGTTATTCGTATCTATTTGACTTGACTCGCAGTATGTTGTTTTTTATATATATTTTTTTAGTAGTATTTTCTTTAGGAAATTATTTTTAATTATTAATGTTAATTATTATTATTTATTTTATGTTTTCAATTAAATGTTTAGAAGATAATGCACTTACATTGAGGTATTTTAATTACTTGTTTTCATTACTTTTTTTAATTTGAAAAAAAATTAATTTTAAGCAAAATTAATAAGAAAACAGAAACGTAAGTTTATTATTTTTATTTTTTTTTTTTTATAAAAGAAAAAATACTTAAAAAATTACTTGTTTGTAAGTGTAATTCTCTTTTAGAAGTATGTTGAGTAACAGTTTTGTTTTTTTTTTTTTTATAATTTAGAGTTGCCAAAAAACGTTGTATTTATTTTAACAATTTTTTTTTTACTTTTTGGTTTGCCGAAATGTTGTATGAATTTTGTTTTTTTATTATTTTTTTTTTTCTTAAAGGGTATCAAGAATAATTCTTTATAAAATAACTGTTTTTTTGTAATAAAACAAAAAGAAATAACTTGAGCTAATGTTTTTAATTTTATAATTTAAACTAATTAATATTTATTACTCTATATTTAAAAAGCATATAAAAACGTGTAAATAGTAGGAATTATTTTTAATGATTATTATTACTTAAACTTTTTTCTTTGTTTTTAACAACGGAAACTACTTTACTAGATTTATTTAAAAATATATATTTAAAAAAATATGTTGTATGTATAAAGAAAACAATAGAGTAGGTTTATTTTAAAAAAATATTGTAAATGTTGGTTTTTTAATTAAAAAAGAGGCTATTGTAAATATTAAAGATTTGATTGTTTAATGCTCTGGTTTGGATATGGTTAGTTACTATAGACTATTTTATATAAAAACTTAAGAAAAAACACAACAAAAGTAAATGGAAAGTCTAAAAATTTTAACAAAAAAAAAAACTAAAAACCTTAAAATAGAGATTTTTTTAATACTTTTTAGGTAAACTTTCCAACTATCTTTTATTTTTATCTAGAGATTTAAATATGCAGTAATGAATCATTAGTGGTTCTATTGCAAATACTTTTTAAACGGGTTGTTCTTAAAAACAAAAGACAAAAGAAAGTTACAGATTTTTAACAAAATAAATTTCTTTTAAAAAGATAAAAAACTAAGTTTGTGTATATATAAAGAAATTAAAAAACATATTACAATACATTTAACAAATCAATTAACATTTCAGCACCGTTTTAAGGCAAACACTTGGTAGTTGTTTTCTTTTCATGTCAGAAAATATGAATGAAGATTATTTCTGTAATAAGTCTATTAAATTCTTATTGATTTTAGTTCAGTTTATGTTATTTTAGTAATTAATTAATATGGTAAATTAATGTTTTAGTTAATTAAACGAAAATAATTAGCAAACATATAAAATATAATGCTTACATTTGGCTATAATTGTTTTTGTAGCATTAAATGCTCACATATTTAAATTATTTGCTGCTTAAATTTCTTTAAGTGCATTAAACAACAACAGTAGCCAACCATGTGTAGCCAAAATCTAAACATTACATTTCACCGTTAACCGTTCGTTCTCGTTTTCATTTATTTTGTTTTTACTTTAATTATTGTTATTGGCAACACTGTATGCATTGCTTTGTATTGTTATTGTATGTATGAGAGTGTGTTGTAGGCAATATTGCCCACGTGTATTTGAACAATCACGTGAGTTTGGTAGATGTGGCCAGATTTTTTTTTAAATTATGTTGGTTTCTTTGTTTCTGTTATTTATTAACTTATTTTTTTAGGTATTATTTTGTTTTTTCTTTTCTCTTTAATTTTAGGAGGGCTTATAAACTATTTTTAAATTTTCTTAAATGTTTTGTTTTTCATGGTGTGATTATTATATTTTTAAATTTATTTTAATAATATGATTTTTGTTTTTGTTTTGTATTATGGTAAAAGAAAACTAGTGTCATTTCTTTAATTTTTAAGTAATTTTTTCAAGTTTTTTGTTTTCTTCGTAGAAAGATTATAATTTTTCCGAAAGTTTTTTTACAGGATTAATTTTTTAATTGCAATTTGTTTAAGCCAAAATATTTGTATATTATTTTGTTTTCCATAAGCAAGCATTTTTTTGAATATTTTTTAAAGCCTGTTTAGAGTTGCCAGATTTATGTATAAGTGTTTATTTTCCAAAATTAATGTTATCTTCTAAAAGTGTAGGTTTTGTATATTTTTATATTCATTTTTTCGTGTAAAAGTTGCCACCTGTGTTAATATTAGTTTTTTTCCTTTTCTCAACCAAAATTTTAATTATTTTTGTTGTGTTTTGGTGAAATTTTTCCAAATGTGTATGATTATTTTCCAAAATAAAATTTTTCAATATCGTAACTCTCTGTTAATTTTTATATTTATTAAGAGAAATTATAGCAAAAATTATTTGTAATAATATACACACACATTTCATAATTTCAGAATTCCATTTCAATGCAAAAATGTTTGGTAGATGATTTTTTTTCTGGTTAGTTTTGAAATATACGGATTTTCATTATATATCTCTATATATATAATAAAAAAAAATTACTTAAAAACGAGGTTTGACGAGTGTAACTTAGTTTTTTTTTTCTTAGTTGCGATAAATTTTAAAAGAGGGGCATTAATTAATTTAAAAAAAAAAATGATAAAACAAAAATTAGGTTTTTTATAATAATTTTAAGATAAAAAAAATAAAATAAATGTTTTTATAAATGCTTTTACACCCTCTCTCTTACTACGACTTCTTACTGGTTTGTACTCGCGCCCTGTTGTTGCTGTTGTGGTTGTTGTTGCTGCTGCTGCTGTTGTGATGATTGTTGCTGGGGTTGTTGTTGTTGTTGTTGTTGCTGCTGCTGTTGTTGTTGTTGTTGTTGCGACCCGCTACCTGAGGATGATTGGGCAGCTTGTTGCTGTTGCTGTTGTTCTTTGGCTGCTTTTTGTTTTTTGGTAACGGGTGGAGGATTTGTTGATAACATCATTGTTCGTATACGTCTTTGAGCGGACTAAAAATATAACAATTGAAAGAAGAAGCTTTAATAAAACTTTATATATATTTAAAAAAGCATCAGGCACAAAAAGTGCTCCGCTTTATACAACAAGATCTAATCTAGGAAGATAATGAAAAGCTTTACATACATACATAACATAATTCAACATCTCAACTGGGACAATGAGAACTCGTCTCAAGTCATTGAGCTGCACCTGCTTCTACTATTATACTTATTGTTTAACGTCGGATCTGATTAGCAGATGCTTTAGTAAGAGTAGTTTTTCATAACGTTATAATCATAGGTCGCTAGCTAATGTTATAGAATTGGAAAAAAAACAGTTTTTTTTAAACGTAACACACCTGATATCATGGCCGCATCGACTGCTTCCATGTCTCTGCTGAGAGTCAGGGAATGTGGTCTCAGATTATCGGAGAACTCCGCTGAGCTGCTGCAACGGATTGGCTTGTCTACCGTGAGGGAAAAACTACTGTATCCCGCACCTATTACCAACGACCAATCTAAGGGCATCTATTCCGAATAGGAATACCGGAAAAGTCGATGAAGAGGGACACGAAAGGTATCCGATTCTTCAAGGATTGACCCGTCCTTGGATGGTGGAGTAGGTTATGGCGTCCATTCTTAATATTGCCAATTCAACCATCTTTGTGGGTTAAATTTGAAATTAACGGAAATCAAATGTTGTAGGAAGAAGAAGAACATTCGGAAGTAATGTCAATTGTATATAAAAGGCGGCGTCTTATGCATTAGTTAAGAGAGTTGTCGTTTTGCAGTCATAAAATAAAGTCGTTTTTGGGCGTAAATAAAAGTGTTGTATAAGCGAATATTTAGTGCAAGATAAATAAGTAGTAGATTGTATAGTTATAATTGTATACTGTAAAAAGTGAGAACGTAAAAACTGTAACACAACAACAAAGTGGTGTTTATTTTGTTTTGACGCAATTAAAAAGAACTTTAACGTTTTTAAAGGTTAAAACTTAACAATATCACTCTTTTTTGGTCGATGGTGTCTTCGATGAGAGGTGGAGGCGGGCTCCAATTTGTAGATAGGCTAGAACTCTCTGGCCGAGGGTGGAGAAGTAGATATCTGCGGTAATATGAGCACTTCCGAGGTCACTGTGTAGTCGAGAGACATGTCTTTCGGTTGTAGGTGCTGTTTGGAAAAGATGATATGACCACGGAACATCTCTTCGAATGCCCGGTTTGTCTTTACATTTCAATTGGTTAAAACCTCCGACTTTTGTAAAGATATATGTACATATGTATGTATAAATCTTAATCTTGTCGCTATATTAGTTTCTTAATTTTAAATATAAGGACCCCATAAAAAATGAGATATTTCAAACTTACCTGTACACTATAGAATGGTCCAATTATATGTACCGGTGTTTCTTCATCACCACCCGATGCTGGCGCCAGCGCATGTTCGGGCAATTTGATAACGCTACCGGTGACACGTTGTAATTCACGTACATTTTGGCCACCCTTGCCAATAATACGTCCAACCTGTATAACAAAAAAAAAAAAAAAATAAAATAAAAAAAAAATAAAAAAATTATCCTTTAAAGCACTTTTTATAGTGGGCATACTACAAACCTGTGAGCTTGCAACTAGAATTTCTACAGTTAATCTAACATCATCTGTACCGCACATGAAACCTTCTTCACGCATTTTTTCAAAAATCATATATTGGGCTTTCCATTGACCTTCCGGCGTGCCAACAATAGTAACTTTACGTTCTGTTTGCATATCGGCTGACTTATCATTATCTAGAGGCGCTATTTTTAGTGAAGCATTCGAAAAACGCATTATGCTGCGTATGTGGGAACCTTTAGTACCGATTATAGCACCGACAGCATTATTAGGTATATAGAGGTATGTTGTCTCCTGCAAATCATTTGGGAAGACAGGTGGCACAACGGGGGCAGGTGTCTTCGACATAGGAAAACTTGGGCAGGGAGCATAAGGCATGCTTGGATTAAAGATCATGCCATTGCCAGGTGTTGACATCATAGCCATCGGTGGTAGGCCAGGGAACATAACACTTTGCGGTGCCATAGCTTGCAAATCGTTCTCATAGCTCTGGCGTA
Source organism: Wohlfahrtia magnifica (assembly GCA_023159175.1). NCBI lineage: Eukaryota > Metazoa > Arthropoda > Insecta > Diptera > Sarcophagidae > Wohlfahrtia > Wohlfahrtia magnifica. The sequence continues at coordinate 449,895 of JAKWBJ010000498.1, forward strand.
GTTTTGAACTGATTTGATTTTCGGCACGTGACATATTATCAATGGCGCCCTTAACTGTTATAATACGTTCCAAATTAAAACTGTTGATGTCATTGATCGAACTAACCGTTATCTTGGTATCGGTCTCTTGCATAATGCGTTTAATAGTGTTGCCATTTTTACCAATAATGCGGCCAATTAAATTATTATGAGCCAGAATTTTTAAACAAATTTCACTGGAAAAAAAATTTCATCAAAATATAATTATCACGTTTAAAAGAAAGTTAGACTACTCACCCCTTATTTGTGGCATTGGCTTCCTGTTGCATAACTTCTAGAATACGTTTACAAGCATTTGTACAATTATCTGGATTGCCATATATGGTTATGGCCTTTTCCAGTGAACCAACATTCTCTTTTCGATGGACATCGACACGGGCACGACTCTGTTGTGTAATAGTACGTATAGTACTACCTTGTCGGCCTATAATGGCGCCAACCATTTCACTTTGTACCAAAATGCGTAGCGGAAAGTCCGCTTGACGACCGGGTCCTGGCATACCGGGATATGGATTACGTTGATTACGTTGAGTGCGACGTTGATTTTTATCTAATTGTTCGGCGTGTAATTTGTTGCCCTCGAATTCGACACCGTTTAAACCACCAGCAGCTCTAAAAATAGAACAGAAATAGAAACAAAAAAGTTTTAGATTTTTCAATACAATTTCAAAAAAAAAAAAAAAAAAAAAAAAAAAAACGTATATAAAATTTTGAAATTTTATGATAATATGAAATTCGATTTTGAAAAACCTTTTAAAATTTATCCACAATTATTGCTAAAAAAGAGTAGAAAAACTAAAAATTTGTATCACAAAGCCTTTAGATATAAGCTTTAAACCTTTAGAAAAAACCGTTTAAACCAGTTAAATAAGATTTTTTATATAATTAAAAATCTTAGAAAATAAATGATTCAAACTTGTTTAACAAAGTTTTGAAAAAAAAAAATTATAACTAATAATGGGATATTAGTAAAAACCGGTTTAACCAGTTTAAAAATTGCAATCACTTTTTTTCGCTTTTCTTACAAAATTTACCGTCAAGCAGCTGGTTCTTAACTAATTTTGAGTTAAAACCTTTACAAAAAATTAAAATGTTGAAAAAACTAAAAAAAAAGTTAATAAATTTGATCAAAAATTTAGAAGAAAGATAATTTTTTGGCCGTTACCGCCACAAACGGTTAAAAATTTAATTTTTCCAAGGCTCTGCGCTATAAACGTAAGTTTTTAGAATATCACAAAAATGTAAATTTTAATTTTAAACCAATTCAAATAGTTAAAAAAAAGATAATTTTACGCCATAACCGTTTCAGAAGCGGTTTAGAAACTAAATTATAATTGAGAAATTATGAAATATATAAAAAAACATTTAAAATTGTACAATACTAAGGATGTGCAAGCTTCAAAATGTTTGACAAGGCACTTGTGCAATTTATTTCAATTTAGGAAAGTCTCCAAAAGCATATTGCTTCTTTTTTGTAATAAGGTGTACACTGTATGTTATATTTGTTTGCACAAATAAAAAAAAAACACCGCACAAAATTCTTGTACCAGCTTTATATTATTTGACAAGCCGCTTGCACATTTTTTTTTTTTTTGAAAAATTTTCTCATATAATTGTAGAAACTGTTACAAAAGAATGTAAAAATTTCATTAAAAAAAACTTTAACAAACGCTGTTCCCAAAGTATTAAAAAAAAGCTTAAAATCGGTGTTCGATTTTTATCTTGCTTTTAGAATTTCATTAATTTCTATGTTCAGAAGATATTTGACTTACAGCCATACCTAAATCAAAGCGCTAAAAGTTGTCTAGTAGTCAAATATTCTCATATGGCATTTTAGCTGTTTTCGCGACAAATCTAGCGTTTTTGTAACATTTTAATTTCAATTTAGTGACTTTTTTATTGAAAAGTTTAGTTAACATGATACACTTTTAACGCTTTTATTCAGGTATGTCACTTCAGCGTCAACGCATCGCCTGACGCTCTAATTTAGGTTTATCCGTCAAGCTTATACAAAAAATTTTTTAGAAAAAAAGGCCGAACAGTACATGAAGTCTTACCCCCATATGCATAAAAAAAATGTTTTTGAAATCTATTTTAAGAAAATTTTGTATGAAAAATTTGACATACATTTTAAATCATTTTTAAATTTTATGAATATGGGGGTTAAAGTGTTTGAAAGCCACTAGTGCCTTATAATTAAAAAAAATAAAATACTTTTTAAAAGATTTCTTAAACAAATTTTTGTGAATTTGTTGAAAAATCTGCAAAAAAAAAAAAACATGTAAAAACGCTAAAAAAAATACAAAGTTTTAAAATCAATTTTATAGATTTTTAGCAACATTTAAATTTTTTTTAAATTAGAGTTGGAAATATTTTGATATTCAATAATAATTTTGGATTGCAAAACAAAAACACGCCAAAAACAATGTTTTGAAAAGAAATTTTGTTTTGTTTTAAATTGTTGTTTTTTTAATTTGTTGTAGTAGTTTTTATTATATACCTTTGAGCTTGTTCATTATTCTCGAATGTTATATGAACAGTTTGGGTTTGTGGGTCCTTACTAGAGACAGCCTCACATTGTTTAACGATGCCATATGGCTTCAAAAGAGGTTCGATGTCTTCGAAACGTGTTTGCAGCGGTATGCCGCTTATTAAAATCTTTGATGTGGTAACACTGTAAACGGAAGAAGAAAGAGAGAGAAAAAAATAGGAAAATAACAACATTGTACATAGCACGTTTTAGCGTTTTTTTTTTTAATTCTAAACAATCTTAAAAACTGTTTCTTAAAAAGCTCATGTTTTGTAAATCTTAATAAAGAAAATTAATGTCTAAATTAGAAAAAAAGCTTAAGAGAAAAAACACTACAAATAAGTATGAAAGAGAGAGCAGCAAAGATTTAGAGAAACTGCAATATGAAGGAGGCTGTGTCTAAAAACTTAAGGACGCCAAAAAAAGACAATTGAAATAGGGCGGTTTTTTTCTTTTTTTTTTTTTTTTTGCTAAAAACTACAAGTCTAAAGCCTACAAAACACAAAATATGTATGTAAAAATGAATATTAACTTAAATAGTATGTAGGGGGTTGGGTATTACCTTAAAATAACCATTTTCGAATAATTTTTCCAACTAAAATTTTCTTGATAAACATTTACAACAAGATTTGCACAAACAAAAGATTTTTACAAATCTCAACGTTCAAAAACACACTTTTTAATTTATTTAAGGATTTGGATTTATTTATTATTTGCCAAACAAAAATTGCAACATAAAAACACAGAAAATATGGACGAGAAATAAAAAATTGTGCACAAATCTAAACTTGACGGAATATTTTGTAACAGATTGTCAAAGAAAAAATTAAAATTATTTTTGAAAATTATTTCAAATGTATTACGAAAGTAAAAAATTTTTTCTCAAAAACACAAAGTAAATTAGTATTATACACTGGGAAAAAATCGAAGTTACATAAAATGTTGAAAAAAAACGTTAGAAATTAATTCCAAAGAAGCGATTTTTTTTTTTTTTTTGACAATGGTAAAGCTTCGATGACTGACCACGAATTTTGTTTGGCGTCACACTAGACTTTTTAAATATATTGTCCAAATTTTCATAGATGACAGAAGTTGATTTTGTCATGCAAGTGTCCGTTTATTAATGAGTCTTAACAGATAATATCATCAAAAATCATTGTGCTTTACTCGTTCAGCATGTGATGGACTCAGAACAGACAATTTCGCTAAATTTCAGCATGAATTCGATTCATAACAGACAATGTCGCTAAATATCAGCATTACGTCGACTCATAAAAGATAATGTCGCTAAATTTTAACATTCTTTAGTACGGTAACATTCAGTAACGTTATCTTACATACCTCCCCGGCGGCGAATGTCATAGTGAATCATCGTGACAAATACTGACAATGGTAAAGCATCGATTGATGTCTGACGATGACTTTTCTTTGGTGTCATACATGACTTTCTGAACTAATTGTTCAAATTGTCGTAGATGACAGAAGTTTATTTTGTTTTGCAGGCGTGCGTGTTTTAGTGAGTTCTTACAGACAATATCATCAAAAATAATTATACTTTATTCCTTAGCGGGGAGGTGCAGCAGACAAAATCCTACATCATTCAGCATGTAGTAGACTCATAACAGAAAATTTCGCTAAATTTCAGCATGAAGTCGACTCATAACAAAGAATATCGCCAAATTTCAGCTTTCTTTACTATGATGAGCAGCGATGATTGACGATGACTTTTCTTTGGAGTCATACATAACTGCCTAAAGTAATTGTTCAAGTTGTCATAAATAACAGAAATTGATTTCGTCTTGCAGGCGTGCATGAATTAGTGAATCGTAATAGACAATATCATCAAAAATAATTGTGCCTTATTCGTTAGCGGTCAGGTGTAGCAGACAAAATCTTGCATCGCTCAGCATGTCGTGGACTCATAAAAGACAATGTTGCTAAATTCCAGCATAAAGTCGACTCATAGCAGACAATGTCGCTAAATTTCAGCTTTTTTTAGTATGATGACAATTAGTGACGTTGTCATACATAACTCTCTTTATTTGTGTCATTGTAACAAGGATTCACTAATGAAACTTTTTATTTATGATAATTTCATACAAATTCCGATTTGATACTGATATTGTGATGATGATTCATCAATGAAAATATCATAGTGACAATATCGTTCAAATTCGCCACCGGGTCAATTTATTTGTGTCATTCTAATGAGGATTAATTAATGAAATTTTATATTTATGATAATTTCATACCAATTTCGACTTGATACTGATATTGTGACGATGATTCAACAATAAAAATATCACAGTAACAATGTCGTTCAAATTTGCCACCGGAGAGTTTGTAACCGTTTTTTTTTTTTTTTAATTTCTTTTTAGATTCCACCTATTCAATATTATTATTTTTTTTTATTTCTTTAACAATTTTCAAATTCCTTAAATTATCAGGTATTGTTTTAATTTATTTTTTTAACTCTGACGTTTATTTTCCCTTTTTCGCGTTTTTTTTTTAATTTCTTAATAATCAACAGATATTTTCAATTTCTTTTTATTTTTACAATTAACATAAAAATTTATTTTGGTTTAAAATACCAAAAAACATTAAAAAAATGCTTATGAAATTAAAAGTGTACTACAGTCCCTATTAAAAAAAATGCAAATCTTAGCAAAAAAAAAAAATACTTCAAAAAAGCCCACTATGACAAGGAGTTGGCGGTGGTAGTGGTGGTGGTGGAGAGGAATCGAAAAAGACACACAAGAAAATAAAACCAAACAAAAAATATAAAATTTTTATACAATTCCTGGAAAAACAGCGCCAGCGCAGCAAAAATATGCGCAAGTTCAATATACTTTAGAAAAACTTCAATATAAACATTTTTTATTTTAGAGGTTCTCTGCTAAAAGCCGATACATGTTTTGTTGATGTTGTTGCAAGCACAACTCTAAAAAAATAAATTTATAACACACTATACGAGTACTACTGCTATATGAAATACAACCGCATCCGCAGGAATTTACAGTAAAAAACAGAATAAAAATAAATAATAAAAAAACACAAGTTCTTATGTCGTCTTCTGCAAATACAAACAAACAGAGTCAAAACAGAGTACTGGTAAATGATGAGATGCTGCTGCATCATCACTATTATGTTGCTTGTGTGTGTATGTGTGTGTGTGTGTGTATAAATATTTTTAAGCCGCTGCCACCACCGCCTCCTCCCCTTTTATGGGGAGTTTTTAATACCACCAGCAGCATTATGCCAAAATGTCAGCCAGACAAAACAAAAAGCAGGACGCCGCATCACACACACTTTTATATTTAAAACTTAGGCGCGCGTAAAAATTCCATATTAACTATCATCACTTTAAACCTTTGGCCCCCAATAACAATAATATAGTAAATTAAATTTTTTTTGTATGGAAATATACTCTATGGCGATAGCTTGATAGGGAAAAGCAGAGTACAGAAACTCGCCTGCCTCTGTATGACAGGGGTAATGAGAACATGTCAAACAGCGGCCTTGGAGGTCTTGATTGGTTTAACACCGCTTCACATCATCCATGTGATGAGGATTGCGGCATGTTCGGCGACAAAGTTTTTCGCCAAAGGGTTCCGAAATGCGTCGGGATTTCTAACAATTCTACGCTGAGTGATTGGAGAACCATCTTCGGTCCAGGATGTTATGTCTTTGGATCTGTGCTTTGGCAAGAGATTCAAAGTTGAATCCCCAGACTGGGATTGTTGGTTTAGTTTTGGTGGTATAGCGATGGCTCCAAAATGAATAAGAGACTTGTGTCGGATCCCACCGGGAAGATCGTTAAGTATCTTCCAGACTGAGATCGTGGCCGTTACTATATGTGCGGATATCAACCTAGACAATGGGATCAAGGGTAAAGATCATTAATATATTCTCTGACAGCCAAGCTGCCTTAAGGGCACTTGGCTCGAATAGAATGACATCTAGACTGGTCAAATATTGCTACAACACATTTCAAAAAGTTTTCGCTTTGCAGGTCCAGTTATTTTGTTTACCTGGACACTGTAAAATAGGGTTCTATGACACCATATATCGTTCCGAAACTTTGCTGTGCATCACCGCTCACTACCACAAATTGTCAGATGCTTGGAACACTGGAATGCTCATAGGGGGCTTCGACACTCTAGGGCGGCGATCAGTCTGCAATTTGGTCGTCGGTCTGAGGTTCTCAAGTATGACAGGCTGGACTTGAAATTCCTAACGGAATTTCTTACGGGTCACTGTAGACTAAATGTTGTTTTTTTGTCACAAACCACTTGCACAAACCATTTAAACCTACAAATATTAAATTGAAAGGCATAAAAATAAGCTGTAAGCAATCAACGAATACTTTTTTTATAAGCATTATAAACTATTTTTAAGTCAAAACAAGAGGACGTTTGAATTTGACATTGTATAGCTTTGGTAATACTACACTAGTCATTTGTGCAAATATGATAAATAAGTTTGTACAAGCCTAACATTTTGTAGTGCTTCTTCTTTTCTTCTTCTTATAACACTTTTTTACCACAATTTTATGTTAAACAAAAATTAACAACAAACTGCACAAGTCGCTTGTCTATCTATCTATCTAATCAGATTATAAATTATAGTTTTTTATGTTTGTGCGCATCACTTGTACCTATAAACGCTTGTGCTTTTGCACATTTTCTAATCTTTCCTTCAATAGCTTAAAAAAGTGCAAACTGTCAGATTTTATCAAGTGCCAATTGTTGGTGTTTTCTTTATAAGACATGCCAAACTAAATTGTTTCAACTTGATTTTAATGTTGACTTCTACGTGTATGGGTGTGTGTGTGTTTGTTGTGCAGCATCCGCAAATCCGGGAGATGTTTTTCTGTTGTTTTTTCTTTTTCTTTGCCATATAATATATAATGTTGAAATTTCTCATTGTTTGTAAAAAAGAAACTATGCAAAAACGTCATTATCAGCAACTTTATTATCATAATGAACAACAATCGTAAACAAATGCAGAGACGTATGGTGGTGGTATGGTGTGGTGTTGTGTTGCGGTGGACCAACAACATTCCCAGACCAAAACAATAACAAAGCGGAAAAAAAATTTGCAACAATTGCATAGCAAAACAGTAACACAAATGTTAAACTTTACGAGGTTGTGTTTTGATTTGATTCTGTTTTTTATCATTTAAGCACACACACGTTTGCTGAATGGCGGAGTAGTTTTCTTATACTTGTTCTTCTTAATCAACCAACAACTTCTTAAAGAAAATATGCACAACTACAAATGCAATGATAATAATAATAATACACACGTCGTTAGAGGTAGCACTGACTGTTACAATACACTACCAACAAAATGCAAACTTGTTTACATTTTAAAATATTTCAACTCTTTCTCTGTCTCTCTCTCTCTTCACACCACCAGGTTAGTATTGCAACAGCACATTTCTTATTTATTTAGTATTTTCATCCTTAAGGTGGGAGCTAGTTGTTGTTATTTGTGCATATTTTTCTTTTACTTCTTTATAATATGTTTTGCAGTTAGAAGAAGCCGGCATTTTGTGTTATGGTCTCTCTTTTCCTCACTCTTTGGCTGCTCACCTTTGCTTGGGTTGTGAGTTAGGTAAAGTGTTATATTTGGTATGCAGACAGAGTATCAACAACTATACATACTAGCAACAACAACAATAATATAAAAATAATGGCATACTATTACAAAAACAACAAACTAAGGTAGAAAAATTAATACATTATAAATAACTGGCGCAAAATAAGTAATGACAACATTTTAAACATTAAAAAATCGTTATTTTAGTTGTTTTTGTATTTATGGTTAAAATATTATAACATTTACTTAAAGATTACACATACTTTGACAATAAATTAGGGAAAAGTAATTAAATTGAATTAAATAATTGCTTTAAAAAGCCTTAAAACGCTGTTTTTTTTTTAACTATATATCTTATATGTAAAAGTAATTGTGTGTTATATAGACAGCTAAACGGCTGAACCGATTTTCTTGAAATTTTTACAGTATCTCTCTATGTAGGTGCTTGGAAGGAACTACAGGCTACATATATGCATTTCAAAAATTTCAAGCTGGCCGTGCCACGCCAATACAAAGTTAATATTTTTATGGTAACAGTAACAGTTTCAAAATTTGGTCCAAATAGCTTCAAAGTTAATAAAAAATTATGAGTCAAAAAGAAAGCGGAATTGGACAAGTGTGCGTGGTACCTCCCATACAAAGTAAATACTGTTTTTGTATGTTTTGAGAACGTTTAAAGTTTAAGTTTTTGAAATTGGTCTAACTGTTTTCATAGTCAATACAAATTAGCAGTCAAGAAATGGTCGTAATTGGGATTGGCGCCACCCACACAAACTATATATTGATTTTTGTATATGTTGAGAGCGGTTAAAGTGTAAGTATCGGAATTTGGTTTAAATGACCACACTTCATAGGCAATATACAAATGATTAGAAGGTATTGAACAAGTGGGCGTGGTACCTCCGATAAATATTGATTTTTATATACATACCTACCTTGAGAACGGGTAAAGTGTAAATTTCTGAAATTGCTGTTTTCGTAGTTAAAAGCTTAAATGGCTAAAATTTGCATATTCCTTTTATTATTACGCTCAAAACAAAATCGCCAAATTATCTACACCTTTATACGGACTTTTTTTTGGCTTAAAGCAATAATAAATTTTATTTTAAATGTATTTCTTTGGTTTGTGTATCTTTAACTATAACAACTACGGTAGGTTTCTTTGAAGCTTCTTGTTTTCTGATTTTTATTTTTAATAATTTTCTTTCTCATCATGAAACAGCAGCAGCGCACCATAACACACGTCCTACATACGATAATATGTATTTATATATGTATGAGCATATAATATGGCTCTAAAAGCAATCTAAACTTCATACTTAATTAAAAAAAAGTGGAATAAACAAGGCATGAACACAAAAAGTGCCAAAAAAAAATTGGAAAAAAATACACAAAGTGCTTCTTTTCCAGGAATTCGCAGTAAGGTTTAGAGCTTTTGTCGCTGTTTTCATTTTGATTTAAGACTTTGGCTTTTTCAAGGTATTTTGAAACACTCCGACATGATTTTTACTTTTTGTTTTTCTTCTTATAGTTTTCTTGGTGGGAATTTTCGAAATTAAAATAACGGTTAGTAAAAATAAAATAAACAATGTTTTGAATTGAAGAATTTTTGTTTAAATTCTGCGAAATTTGTCTGCCAAGAAAATAAATTTAGAAAATCAACTTAAAAAGCTAAAACCCAGGCGAAAAATTTTACACGTTAAAGTAGGCGTTAACTTAAAAAAATAAGAAAAATAAAGTGCATTTCCGTCCAATGCAATTTAAGCGCATACCAGGTTAAGTGCATAGCATCATCTAAAAAAACAAAAAAATGTCGAAAGATGCAACCATCCATGAGCCGCAACAACAATAGCAAATGCGCAAGTCTATTAAAATTGTAGAGATGAGGATGACGACACTACACGTTGAATGTTCAAGTGTTAATTAATAAAAGAAGGCTATTAAATGACATAAAATGCATAATGACATTGGATGTTAAGAAAAATCAATTAAGATTTTAATTTTTAGAGCAATTTAGGGAGTTTATTCACATGTAAAGAGGGTTTATTTTTAAGTGTAGAAACAAATTCTTGATGTAATGCTTTAACTACAGTAGAAAATCATTAAAAAATTAATTTTGATTAAGTGAAGCAATATTAAATCTGGCATCACTCAAAGGAGAAACTACTATGCAATTAGTACACAAACTTTGTTCTTGTAAATAATATAACACTTTTACAGGTAAAGCTGCATTATGTTTAAACTTTCTCATTAAACAAAATATAGAAAAGAAGATCCAAAAACAAATGGCGCTTTTATATTGACAACAACAACAAAATACAAATTCAAATGTAGGAGAGACAGTGGTGCGCTCTTTAAGTGTTTTCATGATTTTTATTTTTTAATTTCAATAGGATTTGCATGTTTGTGAATATGTATGTATGTGTATTAATGCATATGCAGCAACAGGCAGGCATATTATTTTGAATTTTTTTGAAGTTGCTGTAGTTGTTTTGTTGTTTATTACTTTAAAAAAAAAGACTGCATAAAGCCTCCCCTAATAAATTGCACTTTGTACTATTGCTTGATTGTGCTTAATGTTGTTTTTGTTATATTAATAAATTTTAGTACGAGATTTTGTTTGTGTTTATTGTAGTTATAGCTTTGCCCTTTTTTGTTGTTTTGTTTTGATTACTTTTGTTTTGTTTTTTGTTATTTTATTTTCATTTGCTGCCGCCACCAATGTGTTTATTATTATTGTTGTTAATCCAATCATTGTGCTTGCACTTAGTATTTTATGTGCTTATTGTATATGTACATACCATACATGTGGTGTATGTGCATGCATGTCTGCTTTATTTTTGTTTTGTTGGGTGTTGTTGACTTTTTGTGAATGACTTTTATTATGGCTCTCCTTATACTCTTTCGCACTTGCCGTGTGCATAAGTATGTGTGTGTTGGCGTCATCGAACCTTTATAGTTTTGTAACCCAGACACAAAACTATGTGTACTCCTTCCGTTTTTTCTTCTTCTTTTGTTGTAATATTCTTTCATCTCTCCCTGGTTTTAATATTTCATACAAAACCAAAATCATTAACCTGCTAAGTTTGATGGTGTTCTTGTTGTTTTGTTTTGTTTGCGGCTCGTTATGTGTTATAAAAATGAGTAGTGCCGTGCAGTAATGCGTAATTGATTTTCTTGAAAGAGATCATAAATATTTAATCTCTTGCTTGAATATAACGGTTTTGATTTAATTGGTTTTATGTATTCATAAAGACATGTAAGTAAAGGTTAAGTTAGATCTTAGATACATTACTATATTTATAACCAAAACACTCCATGTTTTTATTTTTTTATAATAGGTATTTAATAATTATATAAAAAAAACTTAGGAAAATTATTTTTTAACAATAAAATACAGAAAAAGCAAAAAAGTAAAAAGACTTTAAATTCTTTAGTTCACAAAAGTCTGAGGAGGACTACATCAAACTGCTTTATAAGTCTACCACTAACTGATGCATACGTTTTTAATTTTACAGCCTAATATACTTTATTAGCATCGAGTACGCATTTTTTTTTTTTTTTTTTTTTTTTTGTTGTAAATTGTGGGTAAACCTTCTCCCACTCTACTATAATATCGAATTAAGGTGCTGTATTTTTTACATGATCACAGGTTACTATAACTTTAAGTTCTGAAGATTTAAGTGGATTCTCTAACTATGATTTTACGTTATATAGCAGCCACAACCTTACCACCATAGAAGAATGCTTGAGGTTCATGCCATGCATATGGGTATCTCCACTATCCTGATATGCTTGGAAGAACTTGCTTCTTTAAAGTACCGACGTACTTGCACGGATCCATTATTCCGACTATGAACTTTATTCCTACCGATATTATTTGCCGACATGCGCTACACACAATAAAGCAGCATTGGTTTTTATCCATACATTACATATTCCAAACTTCCGTTTATTAACATAATAAATATTTATATAAAATAGTGGTTACTTATTTCAATCTTATAGGTATTTGTTTCCATTTTTTTTTTATTAATAAATTTGTCAACATCTACAAAAAAATTCTGCCTATTTTTTCTAAAAACCACTGCTGTTATATTTTAAACATCGATGGCAACACTTTATGTATGAAAATGCATTCAAATCCGGCTACAAAATTTTTGTGTTGGGGCATTAAATAAGAATAAAAAACAACAACACAGACGTCGTGTAGTAAAATGTTATCGCAAAAGGCAAAACAACAACGAAAAACACATAAGAAAAAAATTCACCAAAAATTTAGTATAACACAGGCATACGATTTTATGAATGAAAAAATTCTGCTTATGGTGTAGGGGCATACGTATACATATGTACATAAATGAAAAAAGAAAGAGAAAGAGAGGTATATGGGGAGGGAGGACCGTTACTAAAAAAACATGTAAATTTTTACATACATGCATACATACACATAAATAAAGCTCTCTTATGACTATTATGAATGTTTCTATGTAAGCATGTAATCTCGAAAATAAAAGGGCTAAGTAAAATAAAAAGAGAGGGAAAATTAGTAGTAATTATAACAGTTTGTCATATTTTCTATTATACAATGTATAAATGTATTAATAAAAAGAGTAACTGTATTTTTCGTTATCTCTCGTTTGTTTTCTATTATTTACATATTACAAAAGAAACAACAATAAAATCAACTTTTATAAAGGTTTTTAGTAAAAGACAAAAAAACACGTGGTTGCCTTACTTTTGAGTTTTGTAAATACCTAAGCATTTAAAGTGAAATTTGTAAATCTGAGACGAGTGAATAATTTTGAACAGTTTTTTATTACAAAAATTCTTGTTAGAAATTATTCAATTTTTATTCCAAGAATTTTATGTAATATTAGTGTCTTAAACACTCTAAATTAAGCACAAGAAAGTATGGAAATGTACTAATGTAGACAGTTATACAGACTGTACGACAATTTAAGTAATAATTTATTGGAATTAAAAAAAAAAAACAATTGAAAACATACAATAAAACACGCTTAGAGTTTGTTTGTGCAGTAGTTTAACGCAGAAATAATAAGGAAAATTATTTCTATGATAGTTGTAGCCAAAAAAAAAAAAAAAATGTCTATAATTTGCAAGCACGACACACTGTGCGATTTATTTGGATACTGCCACAAAATGAACAGGCTAATGGTGCTTGATCGAATCTAGACCTTTTGTAAAAACACACTAGTCCACAATTTTCTATCATGACAATACTTGTTGAGAGTCTAATTACTGGCTCTTTCACCCTCTGACTGCTAATTTTCTTTTCATACTTCTATTTTCATACCAATTACCATGAGTAATACTTTTTTATTTTTATTTTTTTCGAGTTAAAAATAAACATTTTAATTGATTTATTTTTGCATTTAAAAAAAATGCTAAAAACAGAAATACAATAAATGGCAGCGAAATTAAAAAAATATATATTTTTTTTGTCAGTCTGTTGTTGCCAAATATAACACGGTGGTGAGTAATAAAAAAAATAGGAAATGCTCTCTTAGGTTCACTCTCTTTATAATTACGGTAATTTATTTAATCAAAATCAGTGTTACCAATACGGTGCTTTTAGCCTTTATTTTATTTGGTAATTCTTTAAATTTGTAATTGGCCAACGAGTCGATATTTGTCAAATAAAAAAAAATAATAATAAATAAATAAATAAATGAAATAAAATATTGAAATAAACTGTTAATGATATCGCCATGTCTCATTTAGTTGGTGACATGCTAGTTTTTAATGTTTTATGCATGAAACTGTTTATCGTTTGAATCCAGCTCTACAGTGCATTGTACTGGTACTAAGAAAATAGGTTGCGGGAAGCAGGATAGAGGGAGTATATAGTTTATGTCCGTTTGATTTGAATTTACCCATGTAAGTAGTAGGGAAGACTTCCGCGAGAAGATCGAACGGTGCGGCTAAAAAATGAATTCTCTCTATAATACGTTGTGCGCAGTGTTACCATATATATTTTTTAGAAAAACTGGAAATTTAAAAGATAGTCAAAGAAGTTATTTGAAAGGTAATTAAGCGAATTAATAAGAAAAAATCAAAATCTTGTCTAATTTGAACAATATAGCAACATACCGTATAATTTATTTCGTGGAGTATTTTTTATTCAAGCATAACATAACAAATTAAATGTGAGATATTGAAATGCTATTATATAATGACACTGCTCGAATTTGACTCTTTTTCGACAAGTGTGGCACCCAGCTGGTATACCGGATTCGAGTATACTGAATCCAGTGGTTTTAACCGCTTTTTTAGGTTAGTTTTTGGTTCCGAGATATACCTTTATTTCGAAAGTGAAGGAAGTTGCACAAAATATATTAGCGTAACTCAAAAACTGATTAGTTTATTGATTAAACTAAAAATAGCCAAAATTCCGCAATAAAATAACCTTTAGGGCTAAAACTTTTCGAATTCCCAATATTTTATTAGTGAAGCAGAAGTACATATTACTCAAACGTATGTACTTACATAGTATGTATGTGATCCCCTTGATCTTCTGACAAAAAATGTATATTTCTAAAACGACTGCGCAGAAAAACACAAATTTCTTAGACCGAAATGTGAGAATTATCTTTTTATTGTCAGTCGTCAAAAAAGGGATAATTACATTATCGTATTAAGAAAGTAAATCATCATCACAGATATATTAAGCAAATTGGTTGAAATTCTTAAGAAATTGTAATTACAATAACAAAACTGAAAGTAAAGGTCTGAAATGTTAAAAACTGTAATATCTGCACAATTTATAGAAAAACTTATTTTTTAAACAAAAAATTTCAAAACTGCTCAATGGTTATAAATCTGTACATTTGGCAACGCTGGTTTTGCAACTCATTGAACAATCAGCTACAAAAGGATGCACTCTACGAGAGAAACGAGTAGCACGTGAAAATATGTAATTATTAGGAATCAATTCCCTTATTACGTCATAGCACATTCCAAAAAAGTATCGATATTTCAATCAGAAACACGCCGCATTGGGACGATGCTCTAACGTATCGATAGATTTGGCTACCCTACCGTCATTAATAAGCACCTTTGCCCTATCTTGTACGC
Source organism: Wohlfahrtia magnifica (assembly GCA_023159175.1). Taxonomy (NCBI): domain Eukaryota; kingdom Metazoa; phylum Arthropoda; class Insecta; order Diptera; family Sarcophagidae; genus Wohlfahrtia; species Wohlfahrtia magnifica. Next base: position 465,166 of record JAKWBJ010000498.1, read on the forward strand.
TGTCGATAAGCCCCAAAATAGGCTTTGAAGCATAGAGATGGAATAAAGTATTTCCTACGACGCTTCAGGATATCAAAACACTTAAACGCTTTCTTCGGCTTCAAATAAAATTTTCTTGTTTCAACGAACATCACAGTTAATTCTCATACCTAAAATATCAAGTTCATCTGACTCTTTAATAGCTACATTACCCATGGTCACAGGTGACACACCACACCACCAAAGACAATGGTGGTAACATAAAGAATTCAGTTTCTGCTCAATCTTTGTAATGTATTATTATGACTATTTTGAGTAACATCTTTTTAAGGACATTTAGGGAAAACAACTCACCGTTGTTGATGTTGATATTGTTGTGGTTGTTGCTGATGTTGATAACGTGACATGTTGAATGACTACTATAGTAGACTTATTTAGTTTATAATACAAAAATTACTTTTTATATATATATAAATATATGTATATTTATATTTTAAGAGTATTTGTTTTTTAATTTTAATCTTATTATTTTAGCTTAAAATATAATATTTTTTGTATAAAAAAACAGTTTTTTTACAGTTTTATTTTATTTTTATTTACACTTTTGTTTCGATAGAAAAGAATTTGGCACTACTCTTTAAGTATTTAATTTATTTGTAAAAAGAAACACGAACATTTCATGGACTTTACAAATTTAGTGCAATATATTTTATTATTTTAAATAAAAATGTTTTTATATCGTTTTTCTTTGCTTCTCAATAACGGTGATCTTAGAAAAATTTGGACTTGGTTTTAAAATAGCAAATTATATATTAAACCCCATATTCATAAAAAAATTAAAAAGTATTTTAATTGTATTAAAAAAAATTAAATTTTAGGTATAATATATAAAGTACATTACAAACTAATTTTAAATTTTATGAATAATAGTGTAAAAATATTAAATTTGTATAAATAGCTCAACAACAACAAATTCCTTTCAATACTTGAAATAATTTTTAAGATTTATAAAGCAAAAATTAAAGAAAATACATATTTTCTTTGAATTGATTTAAATTTGCGCTTTTTTATAAAAATAGCGCTTTTTCACTTAAACCAAAAGCTTTACTCTTTAAAGATCTTAAAAACGAACTTTAAAGAGTAACGATTTAAAAAAAAAAAATGCTTTTCCAGGATTATGCTCTTTACAAAACAACTCTAATGGTTATTACTCTTTTTAAAAAGTAAAAATTGCTTCTCTTAACTATTGTTTTTAGACATTTCTCTGCATTTAAGAGTTTATTAAGTGTTTTTGTATTTTGCAACAATAAGAAGAAGTGATAAATACTTGATGTCCAATGCTTAATCATTAGGCGGCGGCGGAAACATGCTACTCTAGTTTCGTTAAGCTCGTGCTGTTTTTTCTTTTTCTTTTATTTCTCTATTTTTACTCTTTTTGTTTTGTTTTTATCCATTTATTATTTTAGGCTGTTGTATTTTTTGTTAAACTCTTTCTATGTAGGACATTTTATTATATCTAAATTTTGAATAAGCATAAATGTATGCGTATTTATGTGTGTGTGTGCATAAATGTGTTTAACTTTCGTTTGGCTATTCTTTATACTATACAACTACTTTAAAGAGAGCTAAGAGATAATATGTTAAAGATTATTGTTGGTGTTAATTAAAGAGTCAGGAAATAGTCGGTGGATATTCAGTAATAATTGAAATAAAAAAGTATGGTTAATTTAAATAGGTAACTATATTTTTAATACTCTTTTATTAATTTAATACAGAAATGTTTATTTTCATTACCCGTCTCTTGCTTTACTTTTTCGAATCCAAACAGAGAAATACATATTGTTACACAAATAATAGAGAAATACTTTTTAGAGCTAAAGCAAAACGCTAAATTGATTAACACAATGGCACCCTATACATCATTACTACTACACTAAGAATAGCAACAACAAAATTACGGCCGTTTTTTATTTAATATTTAAATGTGAAACTTAATGGACAAATGAGAGAATAAATAAATGAAAAAACAAAATGTAGGTCAACGATATAACAGTCTAACAGACACAGGGGTAAACAACTTAGGGAAACCTACAATACTACTACACTACCGCATACACATATGCATGTACATACATAGTAACATCAGCGCCACATCAGCTTCGGAGTATAAACATGTCGAAGGAAAGAAAAAGAGGCAGCTAATAAAAAAGAAAGTAATAAAATTGAAAACGATGTGTGCGAATGTTTGTATGCATGTATGTGTGTAAATAGAGAAATACTAAAAAGAAAGTAAATTGAATTATCATTCAAAATGATATGAAATAAGAAGAAAACAAAACAGAGAAAATATATTAGATATACAATGAGTGTATAAAGAGAAATATAGAAAAAGAAGAATTGTGTAAAAGCAAAATGGAAAAGAATTTACAAAAGATAACAACATAAAGGTTCATTTACTACTTTCTCTAGGTTGGTGGCATCTCTATTAATAAGATGAAAAAAAAACAAGGTTGCCATTAGAGAAAATTTATATTTTTAAAGCAAATAACGATATATATTGATATATATATAAATAAGATATATAAAAATCAGAAAAGCAATTTACTAAATTGTAAATTTTTTATGGTTCCTATATAAAATAACGCAAAAATTTTACACTGTAAAAACATCTAAAAACTTAAGAATTTTGAGTAAATTGGAGGAAAAATGCGTTTGCTTGGGAAATACCCACAGATTGCACAAGTTTCCTTTTGTAAAGTACATACAGTTTAAAAAATCTGCTCTGATCTTTATTATTCTTTCCATACGTGTTAAAATCGGTTAATATTCAGCTAAATTATTAGCTTATAAGTAAGATACGAAAAACCAGTTTTTTTGAGCGTAACTCCAGATTTAAGAAGTGCATATTTTGGAATTTACAAAAACAGATTTGTAGGCAATAGTATCTTCAAGAAAAGGCATCACTTTTCAAGTAGTTTTACTTCATTCACTTTTTTTGTACATTTTTAAACTCGTATAAATTAGAATAGCTTTCGTTTTTGTCGTGTATGGATAACTTTAGTTGTTATAATAATTTTGTAGAGCCTAGATAGCGGTTTAAAAAACATAAATTATTTACATTTTTAGATACTGAAATAGATACTGAAATATAAACTAAAAAATAAAGGTGTACAGTGTAAATTTTTTTTCTTGACTCTGATTGTAACCTAAAATTTCTGTGTCCTTTATTAATAAATTTATATAGAAATTTTCTTGCTAATTCTTTGACACTAATTCAGCCTTTTGAAAAAATCATCTGTGGCAACACTTATTTTAGGTACAAAATTACAACTTGTTGTTTTGACAAATTTACTTTACTTATATTATAGCCCTCTACCCAAAAAAAGTAAATTTTTGCTTTGCATATGCATGTTGTTATGATACTCTTGGAAAAATGTAAAAAAAAGAGAGACTAAGAAAAGAACTGAGATTTGTTGGTAATCATTTTTCCCTCCCCCTAAGCTTTTCTCATAACATAACGAGTGTGAGAGTACTAAATAACCTTTACTTAAAAAAGCAAATAAATAGTATAAAAACAAAAACAATAACAATGCCGACATTAATGTTATTTAAGAAATCAAATAAAACAAACGAAGACTCAAGACGCCACTACTCCACACACTAAAAATAAACACAAGGCACACATACACTAACATAAACCTAAGTATTTTCATTTTGATACGAAAAATTATTCGTACCAATATAGAATAGAAAAACAATTTTTTTAAAGTTGTTTGTATAGTAAAAAAAAAAAAACAAAAACAAAAATATGCAGAAGCAAGCTTTTATGCCTGCATTTAGTAATTGTTGTTTATTATTTTATTATTGTATTGGAATTTGTTGTTGCTAAAATTTTTATTTTCTCTTTTTAGTACTCAATATTATCATTACTATTGTTGTTTTTGTTGTCCAATGATTACGTTAAATTCTTATGCACAACAACACCAATAAAGGCTACTTTATTACAACGACAACTTTGTAGCCGACTACGATTATGACGACACCACACAATATTTGCTTTTAGTTTTTAAATTTGCTTTAATAATTGTAGTTGTGTGCTATTCTGTTTTTTTCTTTTTAATAATTTTATTTCTTCTTTGCTTTGCAATTTCAATGTTGGCGGTCTGTTTTCGTTTTTTGGTTTTTTTTCTAACGGTAAATGGTATTTTTTGTTTTATTACGCGCTGTTTTATAATTTTGCAAATATTTTTACATATTTTTTCTTGACAGGTAATAGTTATTACAAGTAAATAGAAAAAAAGTTATATTTTTTTTACTTAATTTGCGTAGTTTTTGTTATTCTTATATTTCTGTTTTGTTAATTAAACAATTTTTTTTAATTTTCTTTTGACGGTTTCAATTATTATTCTTTTCTTCACTTTATTTTTCTTTATGGTGTATTCATATACATGTGTGTGTGTGTGTTTTATTTAAATGCCGAAAAAAACAACAAAAAATTTTATTATTTGTCTATGTTTTTCTTCTTTTTTTAATATTTTTCTGTATATGGAGTTTTTGTAGTGTAAGTGCGTTCTCATACGGAAAAAAGCAACCGCAAAACGTGACGTACTAAACTAAACTAAATTGTTCATTTTGTACTCTTGAGTCAAGAAACTAATACACAATTCTCAATGGCTGCTAAAAATGAAAATGACAACAACAATGCACACTAATATACACCGGTTTATGTCTTTAGACCGGATAGCAAGTGTTAAAATTTAGCGCTTTTCTTCAAGCGTCTAATAATAAAAATACGTAGAAATATTAATCAACAGATATCAATATTTATCATAAAGAAAAAATTTCCTAGTATTGCATTCAAAATTTTAAATGTTTAATTTTCTTTTTATTGATAAGGAAAGGTAATTGAAAATTGCATATATTTATAAAACTAGCGTTTTTTAAAATTTCAAATTTAACAACACTTTTGAAGAGAAAGAGAATACAATTTTCATAGATCCAAAAAAAAATTGTTTGTGTATGTTCTCTTTCTTCCTATTTCTCTTTAACACTTATTCTGGCTTTGCAAAAATATTAAATGCTCTTGCAACTTAGCTCAGTACTTGATAAAATATAGCAACACATAAAGAAATGTTGAAAAACAATTTGGAAAGAGAATCCAACACACATGCAAGTTAAGCACCCTCTTAAAGCAAAAAACTCTGTTTTTAATTTGCAATATGTTTTCTCATTGGCTAGTTAATACACATTTATTATAAATTTAATCACATCAACACAACAACAACATTGTTAAATTCTTATGATTGATGTTAATTTTTTTTCTATTGAAAAAATATCACGGCTTTTTATCAACATTATTTATGAATGATTTTAGAAAAATGATCATATATTTTATTATTGTTGTTTTAGGCTTAACAAAAAGAGTAAAACTATTCAAAAAAGTTCTTTGAACTTTTCTAAAAGTCATGTGATAAAAAAAAATTTAAAAATGAATCAGATTTGCTGCTCTCTCCGTGTAAACAGCAGTGTGTGTGTATGTATGCATATATATATATATATGTGTGTGTGTGTGTGAAAGTGAAATATGTAGTAACATAAAAATCTAAAGAATGTGAAAGAAGAAAAAAACCTTTACAAACTTTTAAAGTAGCTGTAAAGCCTGTTATTGGACAAAAGATAACAAAATTAAAATTTTTGAGGTAAATCGAAAAATTTTTTTTGTGATTGAATTGTTAACCATAAATATTATTTCAAACACTCTTTTTACGATCTATACAGTTTCAAACATGGAGTTTCATGGTAAAATTGGGCAATACAGTCATTTAAATGTGTAGTAAAATTAAAATCCAAATTTTTGGTTTTTGTGCAAGTTCGAAAATTCGAACTTAATTTCGAAGTTCTGAAAATCATGCCAATCGTACTCTATCTATAGTATTAAAATATAAGTATAAACAATTTATAACTCTGATGCTCATTTCAGTTCACAAAAGCTTTCGAAAATGTTTTTTTTTTTATAAACTTTAAAAATGTTGATATTTAACACATATGACTAAATCCTTTAAAATTGAAATTTGTAATATGTTCACAGATATTCTGTTGTAAAAAAATTGATCAAAACTTTATAATTCTGGGCTTATTTAAAAAGGTTTAGACTTTCTTACATAGTATCTACTCTCGTTAAAATTCAAGATTTTTTGTCATTTACATACATAGATAGTTGATATATGTAGATGAGTTAAACAAACTTTTAGATTCTTACACCATGTTCGAAAATTTGAACTTATTTTCGAAATTTAAAAAGTTACCTCAAACATCTTGTGTTGTTGCAAACTATAGAGAAAATATCAAAATTCTTAATTTTTTTTCATTGAAATATCATGGATTTCTTTAGGAAAATTGTTAATATTTTGCAAAAAAAAAAAAATATTTTTTTTCAATTTTTTTCACTTTATTTTTGTATGATAATAATCGTAATGTTTTTTATTTGGTATTTCCTGTATGTTTGTACAATACAATGGTTGTTTTGCCACGGTTGTTGTTGTTGCTGCTGCTGCTGCTGCTGCTGCAACATGCATTATGTGGTATTATTGTAGCATGTAATACTATGGTTCTGTCGTACAACGCCAGCTTAAGCGCGAAATTACAACATTTTGCATAATTTTTTTATGTTTTACGATGTTATTTTTGCCGTTGTTTGCCACAAGTTCTTTTTTTCCAATTTTTCATTTTGTGTGTGCGAGTGAATATAGTATTCAAACATATTCAGTGAAAAATAAGCAGAAAAAACGAAAAGAAAAAAATGTGCAAAAAACACATATGAAGTTAAAAGTGTGTCATGGTGCGTCATGTGGCAACAACAAGTTGTAAACTTTATTACGCACCCACAGGTATTTAGTAGTGGCTTACTATTACTATAATATTACAACTCATTTTAAGAATATAAACTTATTAACTGCATTTTGGAATGTGAAATATATAAATATTTTCTTAAATCTCGAATTACATACATGTGTACGAATTTTCGAATGTAGACCAAAAGTTTTTAAATTCAAATGTTTCGTTTACATTAATTATCAAAACAATAAATTTTGTCTGATTTGCTAAAAAATCCATGTTCGAAACTCTATATCCAGTGCCTAAAATCGCAAAATTTTTATGTATGTCTGAAGTTTAGTTAAACTTAAATTGTTTGGCGAAGTTTTTAGAATTTCGAAATTATGTTCGAATTTTCGAACATAAGCTAAAAATTAAAATTATCAAATTCTTTTCTTATATAAAGCCTAAAAACAATAAAATTTCTTAATCTAACCCGGAAATTCAGTATTCGAAGTTTTATATCTTGTAAAATATTGCATATAATTATAAGAATTGTATATATTCTTGAGGGGGTGGCGTGGTGTAGTGGTTAGAGCGCACGCATAACAACACAAACGACCCAGATTCGAGCTCCAACAGAGGACATGACGAAGAAAAAAATTCAATGGTGGTTTTCGAATGTTTAATAATAAAAAAAGGCTTCAACTTCTTCCCTCCAGACAAATCCATCTAAAAAAAATAAAGAAAAAGCCCTCCTGACCCTTCTCGCATACCTCTGGCGATGATGACAAACATCAGACGAATGATCAGGAAAACATGCTACCTACTGGGAAAAAATTACAATGCTTAAGTAACGATCCCCACCAATTAGCAAGGATCTGCACCACTACACAAAAAAATCATATGGACGAAGCTACAGCGGATTAATCATTCTATAGGATCGTAAGTACAATATATGCTCTGTATAGGTGTATATATATTTTTTAAACTTAGATAAAGTCTTAAAGTTTGGTGGGATTTTTAAGGTGGAAGTACGTAACTCGCATGAACTTTGAGCGTTGCAGGCTTCTGTCAAAAAAAGTTGAATTAGTGAATTTTCATAAATCAAGAAAAGGGTTCAACGCCTCTAAAGAGGAAAAGTTGGTCAACTTTTAACTTTAAAGGCGTTGACAGTTGAATAGCTAACTCGCGTTTTTTGAGATGTGTTCAATTGTTTTAGAAAACGAAATTAATTCAATGAATTGATGAAAAAAAAACTTTAATTAAATACCTATACCTGTTTCACTCTTAATTTACATCTAAAATAATGTAAACAAAAGAATGTTAACCAATTAGCTGATTCAAGTGTCGTCTCTAAATCGTGTTGTATATCTTGCCGTTCTTAAAGTACCAAACGCTCTAAACGCCCAACGCGTGCTATGTAACTTCATCTTTAGGAATCCGGTTTTTTTACAAAATAAATTTAAAACTTATTTTCCTATTTTAAGAGTAAAACAATGTATTTTATTATTATTTTTTTTTTTTACCGAAAACTCAATCATTCCTACCTACATATTTGATTTAAAAACGCTTTTTGTTTTAACTTAAAAGCTCTTTAAATGTACTATTACTACCTGCCTAAAATAATCATTGTGATGCCATTTCGCATTGCATCCTTAAGCACGTAACCGGATAATGAACAAAAACTAAAAGTAAAACAAAACAAAAAAAAAACTAAAAACGCGGGCGTCAGAACAGCAGCTTTTATTTTATTTGTGGTTCTTAATAAAACACACACTTGAAAATAACAACAACAAAATCTAACATACCTTTGAAATTCTTGTGTTAGCATTTGTCGTTGTTGTTGCCTTAGAACAACACCACAAATATGGCACAAATTTTTTAAGCTTCTTTTTCAATTTCTTCCTTATTTAAGCTCTTTTACATTGTTCTTCTTTTCTCTCTCTCTTCCACATACTGTAACTAAAGAAAATATTACAAATCTAGTCTTACTTCTAAGCTTTAAATATGCTTTCTTTAGAATTACAACAACTATAAAAACCATGTGAAACACAGTAAATTGTTGCTATGTTAATAATATATCCATACACACACACACGCATACAAGTCTTGTATAAACAAACATAAAATGGTTGGCTATTCTAAGGTATGCTCTCAGTGAACAAATAAACGATAGCAATGCCATATTAATAACAACAGAAAATCCCATTTGAAAAATTTATATAAATTCATATGTAGTAACTAATTCATATGTAGTAACTAAACTAAAATTTAAATTTTAGATGTTATTGCCTATTTCATTACATCTGGCATCTCTTGAACTCTTCCAAAGTAGAATTTGTATATGTAGGTAAAGTGGTTACACATCAACACACGCATGTATGCTTATGCAAACATAAACAAATTATATTTGCTTTTTATTCTTATTGTATAACACTTTTTTGCTTCTTCTTCTATTGTGTTACTGTGTTGAATATCTAAGTTCATTTTCGAAAGAATCGCAAAAAACAAAAACAAACGAAATACACGAGTAAGAAATTTTTCATTCAAATGTTAGTTTTCTTTGTGTCTCATTCTTGAAATGTGGTTTAGAGTTTGAAACCCGTTTTTATTGAAATAATTTTAGTTTAGTGTGTTTTAATAACAAAAAAAAAAAAAAAATCATAAAAAACAGCGTTAGATATTTTGCCGAATCTCGTTTCATTTTAATATAAATTGTTTTTACTTACGTACATGCATACACATACAATGCATACCAAAAAAAAAAAAAAAAATTCATAAGAAATTTTTGGAGTATGTGGACAAGTAGCTAAGAAAATGCAAACGACATTAAAGAGGAAGAAGCGGAAGAAGGTAAGAAAATGTAGAACAGCTAAGAGTTTCTATTAGTTAACGACGATTAATTGCAAACTGTAATGTTAGTTAACAACGATTAATCGATTATTTGGTTACTCTATATTAAGGTATTTAGTTTTATTTCATTCTTGCTCAAAAATTACAATTTAATACAATTTCAATATTTAATGTCAAAACTTGGTTACATTTCAAATGATCATGTCTTTTAATTCTCAGTATTGCGTTTTATTTTCAGCAGCGATTAATCGGTTATTCGTTTTTATTTTTATTTTTTTAATTATTAATATTATTATTTTTTTTGCTATGTTTTCCATTAAAAAACTAAAATTTAAAAATTTTTGAAGGTTATTGTGTTTACCAGGATAAACGGATCCAAATACGGTTTTTTTACTTATTAATTACATTTATAGTAACTAATATTTATTTTAATATTTAAAAACTAGTTTTGTGTGCAATAATCGCATAACCGGTTACTTTTGGCAATAATTACTTAAGTAAAATTTCTCACCTTGGAATATGTGATCGGGCGAGCGGAATCACAACGGTGAATTACTAATCAATTTCTGCAACGAAGCTAAATCTGTTACTGTTATTCCATGTAAACCATGTCACAAGGCAACCTGGGTGTCCCCAGATGGGATCACGGAGAATTAAATAGATCACTTCTTCATTAGTAGACTCTAGAGGAGTCAAGAGAAGTGCCGACGTTGGGTCGGATCATCATCTTTTTGTGTCTTCAGTACGCCTGAAGATTGTAACCATAAGACTTCAAATTCAGGTAGAGAACTTTTGTTTCCAGGGATTAAATCCGCGTTCATCAGCGAACTAACATCACTGTCGCAGGAATATCAACTAAACGCAACACATAATGTCGAATTCATGTAGTCATTTGTAAAGACGGGGTTCATAGACAAAGGTTATAAGGTACACGGTTCAAGGCCTGACCACCAAAACATAGAACATCAACGAAAGACGTCGATAGGCCAGAGCAAAAATGAGAAACTAAAGTGCCTTACGGCTATACAATGAGTTAAAGGGAACTGTAAAACGATTATATATAAGGGATAAATTGAAACGTTATGAAAACCTTGCAGAAAGGGCAGAATCTGCAGTTATAAAAGAAATCATAAAACTTTTTTATGACATCAATAGAGAAATTGCTGGAAAAACAATATAACCAATCTCTGTCACTTAAAGATAAGCGGTTCAATATTGTAAATTATGTATGTCAAGGCGGAACACAATGTTACTTTCACAAACACAGCTAATAGATGAAATTACACGAGCTATGGGAGCAATGAAGAATAACATATCCACGGAAGGTGATAACATATCGGCCAAGATGCTAAGGCATGTCCCAGAACCACCGCTCATCTATTATACCCACTGCTCTCGAAAATAAGGCAGACCGAGAAATTGCTCAGAGCTGGGTTAAAGGGAATCTCGGTCACAATCCCAAAAAATAGCGATCTGTGCCAATGAAAAAATTACAGAGGTATCATGTTGTTGCGAATTTCAATAATGGTGCTCACTACGTTTCTGCTTAACTCTATAAACAATAAATTGGAGTCTATCATTTGAAGACAGCAAGCTGGTTTTTGTCCCAACCGCTCTTGTTTTGATCACATAAGCACATTGAGAATCATCATTAAGCATCAACTCGTATTTTTTACTACACTACAGCATTTGATAGCACAGACAGAGGCTATATTTGGATTGCATTACGGTGGACAGTACAAAACTCCCAACTTTCATAACAGGAGTGTGAAAAAAAATCCAAAAGATCTGTTGGCCAAATACAATATCAAACGAGGAATTATGGGTCAAATGTAAACAAATCCCGATACATCCGGAGTTCAAAAAGAGGAAACAACCAACCGAGATTTGCAGACAATCTTCGAATATATAGTATGGCGACGACATTTTGATAGAATTCCAAACGTTATTTTAGACAGCGACAATGGGTATCCTGACCCCAGAAGAAAAATACTACTTGCACGAGAAATAAGCGCTGAGCTATCTATCAGAACCGAGATTAGATTCTATGAAGAAGAGAAAAACGCATCAACACATGCAATAAACACAGTATTTCATACGACAAGAGAGTCGTTAAAGGTTGGTCATAAAATTGATATGAATAAAACTGAACCGCAATAAACGGTCAAAATATAGCAGAAGTCAGCAGTTTCTCAGATATGGATAGTGTACTTCAACGAAGGAGCTAAATATGACATCCTAAGTAGCATACAGAAGACCCGCACGGCTTTTGTCAAATTTCGAAATGTATAACGTGCTAAAAGTATGAGCACGGCAACTATCAGGTGATTTTTCTTTTTATCAACTTTCCTCTTAGCAACACTGTTTTTATCAACTCAGCTGTTTTATGTCAAACATGTTCAGTTTGGTCTATAATTTAACCAAGAATCGACTTACAAATGAACAGCCCTTGCAGATTATTGAATATTATTATCGAAATACATGCTTGGTTAAGAAAGTGCATCGTGTGTTCAGCGACGAAGCTCATTTCTGATTGAATGGATACGTGAACAAGCAGCTGCCATTATTGATATGAAGAGCAGTCAAAAGCATTGAAAGAACTGCCAAAGCAGTCCGAAAAATTCATTGTTTGGTGTGGAATTCATTGATATGGTCCGGTGGCACCAATGGACCGTTTTTTTCAAAACCAATGAAGGCAGGAGCGTGATTACGATTTTTTTTTGCCTAAAATGGAAAGGCCGGATTTGGCTGACATGTGGTTTCAACAAGGCGGTGCCACATGCCACACAGCACGCGAAACTATGGCCCAATTGACAGACGAGTTCAGTTTATTTCACATTTAGGGACGGTTCATTTGCCGCCTAGAATGTGCGATTAAACGCTTTTAGACTCATGCCTATAGGGACAAGCCCGCAACGGTTGACGCATTGGAAGCTAATGTTGAAAAATATATTAGTAAGAAACCGGCCAATATGTTAGAGAGAGTTTGTAAGAACTATTTGCGGCATAGTCGCGATCAACATTTACATGAAATCATCTTTAAACATTGAATCATATAGATCGTTCTAACGACTCAACGATTTTATAAATTTTTCTAAATTTTATGTGTTTATGTTATAAAACGGTGTCTCAGAACAATATCGAACGAGAATTTATGCAGAATTACCCAGCACCAGAGCATCAATGCCGAGATAAGAAGAAGAAAATATGGCTGGATTGGGCGCACTCCAGAGAAATCTTCTAATGATCTTTCTCATGCTGCCCTGGGCTGGAACCCGAATGGTGTGTCTCGCCGTGGGAGGGCACGAACAACTTGGCGTCGAATTGTGCTCAGCGAAACTGGCAAAACGTTTTGCGAATTAAGACAAATAGCTTAAGACAGAAACCTTATACCGTAGACAGACGACAACGTTAATGTGCATTAAAAACTCACTAATGAAAATTAAAATTTTACCCTGACGGACGACAGTTTGTGCATTAAGTAAACAGCCTTTTATTTGTCAACCATCCTTCTTGGCATTTATACCGAAATCAAATGGATAGAAGACAGAAAGTATGATTAGCAGCTATACTGTTGCTAAAAAATCACTTTCAATTTTAAGAAAAAGCTGAAATTAAACATTCATTCACAATTGTAAACAATTTGTTTGATTATTCACAGTATTGCCATATTGAAAAATCTAAATGCAGTTGATTTTGTGCATTTACATCAGACTTAATGTACATTGAGATGTGGATAATTCAGAAGTTAATTTGCCTTAAGGCTGTTAATGCAGATTAAAGCTGTCGTCTGTCTACGCTATAACCTCCCAAAATGGTGTGTGGATTTAACAATCTTTATGTGATTTTTAAAGAAATTTGGGTGAGTACTCGGTTATATGGTTATACGCAAAACCGGTTATAATCAAAAATTTCCAAACGACAAAAGTGGTTTTAACAATTTCTTAAAAACAACAAATTTGTTGTGTTTAACCGTATCAAAAATTATTCATATAACCGGTTACTTTTTTTCATATACGTATATATGTATTTATGTATGTAGCGACATATTTCCTATTAAGTTGTATCTAAGAATGACCACTTGTTTTGTCGGTTGCATTTTTAACCGGTTACGTCAAATATTTAAGTTGCTATTAATTAATTTTGTTTATATTGACGTATTTTGTTAAAAATATGTTGTGTTTCTTTTTATTTTTTATTGAATGATTTATTGTTATCGTTCTTGCGGTTAAAGGTTTTTGATTTCGCTATCGATTTGTTAATTTATTAAAAAATTATGTTAATTAATGTTGACTAGAGTAATGGCCCGACCTATTTAAAATAGTGTGAATAACGTCATGATTTTCAAGCAAAATTTAGCATTTAAATATTTTTTAAATTGTAAAGTTTTAATTGTGGCTTAACATACCGCTAGTTGTGCTAAACTCTTCTGTACATATGTGTACTCAGTGTTGTCATATTGTAAGATTTATATTATTTTGCAAGGTTTTTGAGATGCGGAAAAGATTTTAAGTTTTCTTTCTTAAGAGTAACTTATTTGCTTGTTCGTTTATTTGTTTATAATAAAAACGTAATTAGTTTTCATTTTTCAGAAGTTTTTTTTATTAATAAAACAGAGCTACAAATAAGAAAATATCGGAGATCAAATTGAGTTACTCGTGATCGTATAAGCTTCGTATCGAATAATGTTCATTTGAACTAAACGAGTGCTACAATTTGGGCCCAGAAGTTATACTATTTTGCCGATAGGTGCTTTTCCGTGCGGTTAAAAGGGTTCTTGCAAATCTCAAGGTAAACAAGTCATCTGGACCGGATGGCATACCAGCACTGCTCGTCCATTTCCTAACCTTTTCAGTATCTCGGTGGTATTTTTCCATCTTGCTCGAAGGTTGCTAATGTAACGCCATTGCCTAAAAAGGAATCATCGGATCTCATCCGATGAGTTCAGTATAAACTCAGGGGTATCGCCTTTATTTCTTAACGATTTTCTTCTTTTCACTTCCAATCCTATCTATTCTTTCGCCTATGACAGAAACATTTGTCATCCATATTCTTTTGATCGTAGGCCAAGCCTCTTGGAGATTAAGGCGAAAATTATGAATATGAACGATAAACTCACGACCTAACAAAAATTTGAGAGTGGGGTTGTACGAACAGGGGCGATTTTAATGCACGCAAGACCCATTGTTGTTTTTTGACACACAGACATAGTGGTGTGGTGCCATCTGTGACTATGGGCAATGTAGATATTGAGAAATCGTACCACCTTGATCAAACAGTTCGCTGTTATTACCTCATCGTTCCGATTTGATTTTTTTCTTTTGTTAAGTTGGTACAACTGTTGTTGATATTCCCGCTAAATCTTAGCGTCATAGCTTGATATTTGCAAAAGCTACGTAGCCAAGAGTACATCTACAAATCTTTATTTGTGTTGGAGATTTTTTTTACAATTTTAGAAATGGATTTAAATTTGCAACACCAAACTTGTAGTAAATTTTTCGTAAAAAAAATGTTAGAAAAGTGTTACGGCAACGCTTCTCTGAAGGAAACGGTCGTTTACCGGTCGATGATGAACGCAGTGGCAGACCATCGACATCGAAAACCGACGAAAACATTGATAACGTAAAAGAAATGCTGGTCAATAACCGCAAATTAACCATCAGAGAGATAGCGGAGGACTTGAACATTGCCTTTGGATCCGAACAAGACATTTTGGTTAATGATTTGGCGTCATATAGCAGCAAAGTTGGTGCTAAAAAACCTCAATTTCATACAAAAAAGAGACCGTGTTGAGGTTGAATCCGATCCCACCTTCATCAAAAGGATCATTACTGGTGAAAGGATGTGGGTTTATGAGTACGTTACGCAATTCAGACATCAAAAAAAGGCATTGCACACGGTTTTCATAGAGTACAACGGTGTAGTGAATTATGAATTTTTGGCAGAAGGCCAGACATTAAACAAAGAGTATTATTTGGGCGTTATGAGACGTTTGCGTGCAGCAAACAAATGTGATTTTGCACTATGATAACGCACCGTTGCACATTGCCATCATTATTCGAAATTTTATGACGATAAATGCAACAAATTTTATCCAACAGCCACTTGATTTGGCTCGCTGTGAATTCTTTCTATTTAATCTTGCCTACTACTTACGACATGTTAGTAAATTTAAATCGAACGTCTATAAACCAGAGTCAGGCAAGCTAATATACAAAAGCAATTTACAATTGTGGTAGCAATTTGAGATTCTGTCACTCAGACCACTTCGCACTGTATTTTTCTACTTGTTTTCTCTTTACTTCTCTTTGTTTACTACTACTACTACTACTCCTTCTTTCCTCCTTCTCACAACCTATTTTTCTAGTACCAGCACAATGCACTGCATGAGTAGGAGTCATCCCCTGAGTATTGGTCTCAAGTTAGAAAAAATGCACTGTCAAGTATAATCTGTTTATTGTAATTTTTACGACACCTCGAGTTACAAGTAAAAACCATAGTTTTTTGTACCTTCATACGCTTAAAAGCTAATAACTAAGCACATTTAGAAAGAAGAGGAACAGGCCTTTAAAGTGATGAATATTTCTCTTCAGTAATCTTGCGAAATATGTGTGTATTTCTCATGCAAAAGCATTATTTATCCATTTTTGTAAATATTTTCCAAGTTTAGAAATGTTTTTGCGCACTACTCTATATAGGAGCCGTATTATTTATGAATAAATGAACAGCCTGTTTCCAGAAGACGGTCGTAAGAAGACGTGCGACAAAAAAGTTGAGTGACTTGTCTTTTTATACTTAAAACACAAACAAAGCACTCCATTTTTGTTACTGTTTGATTTTTGTTTCTTACGCTCGTCTTCTGGAAACAGGATATAAGTATGCTTAGGTTAGGTTGGTTTAAAAGGTAGTGCAAATGCACTGCACCCAGAGACCGGGAAGGTCCCTTGTGGAAAGCCTTTGGAAAATAAAAACCAAAAGAAAAAGCAGGGAAAAAGATAAAGATGGATAAAAAAAAGAAAGACAAATCAAGGAAGAAGGAAAAGAACACTAAAAGTAACCTAGTAACCTGACCTTGCGCCTCTGGAGAGCCGGACAATGACAGACATTATGTTCCACGGTCACTGGCTCTCCCACATTGCCGCAAAATCGGCAAAAATTAGGACTGTCCGAAGAAAGAATAATTAGTTATGAACAAAATCACACATGAATTAAAAAAGTTATTACGCTTTTATTACAGCCACTTGTGTTTTTCACAGGATTTGTAAAAAAGCTTTTTTTCGAAATTTAAAGATTTTTAATATTAAAACGTGACAACACTGCATGCAATAGAAAAGAGTTTGAAAATGATCTTTGTTGCTTCTCTTTTGAATTGTTTATAAATCTTTCTCTCTTTATTTTCCTTGAAATTATTCAAGGCTATTGTACTCTTTTTTATTGAACCTTTATTGAAATCTTCCCTCTGAAAACAACTGCAACAACAACAACAACAACAATAACAAGCAGTAAATTTTTCAATGCCATACTTTGCAGTATCAAATTTGTCTTAAAATTCTTAGAAATTCCTAATGATTTGAGCCAAATTTGTTTGATTTTTTTTTCCAAAACAAATAATGAGTAATTAAAGGAGATTTTCAAGGGTAAAAAGAGCTTAAAGTAGAAGCTTTAAACCGAAAGTATTCAAGGTTACAAACAGGAAGTTTTGAAAAAGGATTAAAAAACATTGTTTTTTTGAAAATGTTCTTAAATCCTTTTAACAGTTAAATACAATTTTTAACAAATAACCGATTATTCGGTTACTTAATAAACGGTTATCTTAATATTTTTGTAATGTTTCTTGTAAATATTTTTAAAACAATAACAATCATATGATATGATATTTTTAATTTAATCCCTAAGTGTTAAATATCAAATAAATAATTTTAATTAAAAAGAAATTTTAAACAACAATTGGCGGGAAAATATTTCTCTTCTTATTTCAAAGTCAATTACGGAAAAATTTCAAATGTTAAGCTGTTTTCAAGGGATTTAAACGCCGGTGTTAAATATTTGTTTCTTTACACCAAAAACAAAAACTCGAGAAAAAAACATGTTGAGGTAGCAAATGATCATTATAATTGCAATGACAATGATCATTATCATCATCTTCTGCTTTAGCCCTATAAATAATGGTAGACTTGACTACATACATACATATACACATGTATAGCGTACATAGGTATGTGTTGTTTTACCAGGCGTCTGTCCCAAATATTATTATCATTCAATGTCTGTCTGTCTGTCTTTCTGTATAATTTTTTTTGGCAGCGTCAGCAGCAGCGGTAGCAGATGTTGTATATTTAACCGAATTCGTAATCCGGATACCAGGGTTATAAAAAAGGAATGAACGTAAAACAACAACAACAATTTTAACAAATACATTTAAAATGTGTTTCAGGAACAAAAAAAAAAAGCAAAAATGCTGAAAAGTATTTAAAAGCAGGGATGAATGGCAAAACCCATATTAAGAGCTCAGAGTATTAAACAAAAAAAGCGAGTAAAACAACAACAATTACAATAAAAATTTTTAGTTTCTTTGAGATTTTTTTTTTTACTTCTTGCGCTTGTTTTCATTGTCAAAGCGTTAATTTTTCTAAACTAAATTAGATGATTTTTTTACCTGTATTTGTGGCCCAGCATATACTCACATAAATACACATGGCAAACATTAAAATGCTGGGACTGAAATACTGACTGACTGACTATCCTGTATTTACGGTACAGTTTGAAAATATTTGTTAAAATTGTTGCCAAGGTAATGGTTGTTTCTTCTGGGACACAATTTGAAGAAAAAGACAGAGAGAGAGTAAGCAAAGGAGCGTAGTAGAGGAAAATAAAAGAGATTTTTTTCTTTAAAAATTGATTTTGCATTTTGAATTCTATTAAAATCAGGAGTGGCCAAAGAGAGAACTGCATTTGTATCGGGTGATTTTGTTTTAGCAACTTTCTTTGTGGCAACACTATTTTCGGCAGCTCAGCTGTTTTCGTGCTGGACTTGGCTGACATGTGGTTTTAATAAGACGGTGCCATATGCCACACAGCACGCGAAACAATGGCCAAATTGAGAGGCGAGTTTGGTGAAAAGTTTATCTCACACTTGGGGCCATTCAATTGGCCGCCAAGATCGTGCGACTTAAAGCCTTTAGACTACTTTTTGTGGGGCTATGTTATGGCTCAGGTCTATAACAAGCCAGTAGCGGTTGACGCACTTGAAAAATTTATTCGTGAGATACCGGCCGATATGTTAGAGAGAGTATGCCAGTATTGGCGTAGCCGTGGTCAGCATATACATGAAATCATCGTTAAACATTGAATTATATAGATCGCTCTATCGACTTATTGGTATAAAGATTTCACACATTTCTCTAAATTTTATGTTTTTTTTTAAATCAAATCTGAAAGCTTTTAAAAAATCACCCGATAGTAGTAGCACTAGTAAATTTGTGCAGTGTGCGTTGAAGAAAAAATCGAAAAAGTAAACATCGAAACAAACAATTTTAATACTCAAAGCGACATACATACATGTGCTTTCATTAAAAGTTATTACACAACTGAATACAATTTTCGTTTATTTCTTATTCTCTGTTAAATGTTTTTGTTTTCGTTTGGGAGCCGATTATGCTATGGTCCACAAGAGTCACTATGGCCACCTTTGATTAAAATACATAGAAATACACTTTTATAAGAGCGAATAATCGCCTGTTCGCTTTTAATTTTTGTTAAGTACTGAATTTGAAATATTATACATTTTTGTATAAAAATTTAAAAATTCGAATAAATTTTTTATATAAAATACCCTTTTAAAAAAAGTAATCGGTTATTCATTTTTTGTTTTAACTAGAAGAAAAACAAAAATAATAGTTCCTAACAATATCTACGCTTGAATTGAAAAGCGATAAAATGTTATTCGAGTTAAAATATTGTTTGTAC
Source organism: Wohlfahrtia magnifica (assembly GCA_023159175.1). Classification (NCBI taxonomy): domain Eukaryota; kingdom Metazoa; phylum Arthropoda; class Insecta; order Diptera; family Sarcophagidae; genus Wohlfahrtia; species Wohlfahrtia magnifica. The sequence goes on from JAKWBJ010000498.1 coordinate 484,780, forward strand.
ATAATTTTAACCAAAAACTAGGACAAAATAATCGGTTATTCTAATATTTTTTAATATTTATTTAATTTGTTTTCATTTTTGCAACCAAATAAGTTTTATATTTAATCTTATGCTAAATCAACTAATTGTAATTCCTCTTTTTGCCGGGCTTTATGAGCGAATAATCGTTTACTCGGTAATTATTTTTCCGATTATTTGCTTCCAATTTTGGTCAAATATCTAATTTTAATTTAAAATATGTATGTAATAATATATATTGCACATATTTTTCCATTTAAAAAAAGTAATCGGTTATTCATTTTTTGTTTGTTATGTTTTTATTATTAAGAGGAAAAGCAAGAATAATATTTCCTAACAATATCTACGCTTGAATTTAAGAACGATAAGATGTTACACAAGTTAAAATTTTTTATTTATTTATAATTCAAAATCATGGCGAAATAATCGGTTACTCTCTAATATTTAATTAATTTTTTTTAATCAATTTTGTAACTACACAAATACTTTTTATACTTAGTCTTATATTAAATCGAACCAATTATAGTTTCTTTTTTTGCCGGGTTTTATGAACTAATAATCGATTACTTGAGTAATTATTTTTCGATAATTCAAGAAAATGTAGTACTAGTTTTTCCGTTTTGCTTCGCTATCTATATCTTAATTATTATATCAGCCATTATTTTTGTTATAATTTTTTTCCTCTTCTTGTCCATTTTGTCTCCGTCTGGTTTAAATCCAAACAATTAAGATAGAAAGACACTGTAGAATCTTCCTTTTAACTGTATACAGTCTTCAAACAAACACACATTAATTTTTACATAGTACTAGGGTAACCCTTCCTGCGTTGCTGGGAGCCTTTGTGTTGTATACCTACAAAATGTATTCCTCATAAGAAAAATTTAAAGAAATGCATTACAATTAATGATTTGTATTGACTACCAAGTCATTTAGACCAAGTTCAGAAACTGACATTCTAAGCGTTGTCTAGATATACAAAAATCAATATTTATTCTGTATGGGAGGTGCCACACCCATTTATTCAATTTCTTTCATATTTCGACTGATGATGTAGATTGACTACAAAGTTATTTAGACCAAATTCAAAACCTTCTACTATTACCGTCTCAAAGATATACAAAATCAATATTTACCTTGTATGGGTGGTTCCACTCCCACTTATACAACTTCTCCCACTTTTTGAGTAATAATTTATATTGGACACAAAGTTATTTGCACCAAATTTAGAGAATTTCACTATTACCGTTCTTTAGATATGCAAAAATCAATATTTACTCTGTATGGGAGGTGCCACATCCACTAATTCAATTTCGCCCATATTTGGACTAATGATGTGGATTGACTACGAAGTTATTTAGACCAAATTCAAAACCTTCTACTATTACCGTTTCAAAAATATACAAAAATCAGTATTTACTTGGTATGGGAGCGCCACTCAGACTTATTCAATTCTGCCCACTTTTTGACTGATGACAAAGTTATTTGGGCCAAATGAGATATAAATAAAATGAGAGAGATATAATGAGATATAAATAAAAAAAAATTATATGGTCGTAGCACCGCCCAGTTGAACCAAAACCATCAGTGACAGTACACCTTTCGAACGCATGTATTGGCTTATAAATCGGTTTAGTGGTTCTCGAGTTATAAAATGACGAACATATGACAACTTTAACTTAAGTCAACTTAAGCTATTCTCACTTACTGAGACAGAGTTTTCATATTTAGAAATAATCTTGGAAATATCTGACAAAATACACTTATATTGAGAAACTATAGTCGTATACTATGTTCCCTTCTTCATACTTTTGTTTTTATCATATAAATAAGTGTCGGTAAGTAAGAATAAGGTACTCTTCCATATCGACTCAGATATTTATATAGATGGCTTTTACCCGGTGTGCTTTGTGCACTTATCCAATCTTTCCCGCTTCTTGGTAAAAATAAAAAATCCATATTTTGTATGAGTAGAAGGTGCCATGTCCGCATTTTCAACCTTGCCCAGATATTGTCCACGAGGTTGTTTGAATCAAATTTAGAAACTTCTTTTAATACCGTTTTCAGGATATGCAGAAATTAATGTTTGCTATGTATGTGATGCCAGGCCCACTTATCCAACTCCACCCAATTGTTATGCACTCCAAATTCAGAGACCGTAGCTTTAACCGATCTCCAGATATACAAAAACCGTTCTCAAGATATACAAAAATAAGAGTACTCGGTTTGCATTTTTTATTTGTTTTGTATAGAAAGTCATAAGTTTTAATAGCTCTTAAGGGATTTAATTGATTTTAACACATTTTCCATCAAAATGGTTAACGATTAATCGGTTAGTCGGTCAAGTTTCGAAATTTTTTCTTCTATTTTAATTCTTATATTGAAAACAATGGAGTTTGTTAAGTTTTGTTGGCGGCGAACTATTGCTAAACATTTATTATAAATAATATGTAACGATTACTTGGTTATTCGGTTACATATTTTTGATTTTTTGTTTGGAAAATAATTGAGTTTAGTAATTGTTGACACACAGTAATCAATCAAAATTAATAACGATTATAGGTTATTTAGTTAAATCATGTTTTCAAATACTGAACACGTTTGGTTTTATGGTTTAGTAAGCAAATAAAGGGATAAATTGCAGTTGTTTATTCGATAACAATATTAAAAAAATATTTTTTTTTTTTCAAGCGAGAGGGGTTTGTGTTTCTTTTGCACCATTTTAATATTTGCTTTGATCTGAACTGATCTCAAGATCATGAAGATCATTTCGGTTGATTTATAAAACCCCATTTGATTAATATTGCATGTTGTTGCAAGTTGTTGCAAGTTGTTGGCTTGGTCGTTGACAAACGACAGGTACTTCAAAAGTTTTGTGTGCTTGTGTTGAAGTACTTTTTTTTAAGTACCGTTGTAAATGTTTTTTTTCGCTCTGTTTTTATTCATTCATTCAATTCAATATGAATCGTCATCATCAACATCATCGTCATCGTTATCGTTATCGTTAAGCAATGGTGATGACGCTGACGATGGCGTTGACCGTGTGGTAACTGCAAGACAAGGTGTAGTTTCTGTACCTCGTTTTGTGTTTAAGCCTAAAAACCGAATACGACAGATGCTCTTTTAAGTTGGCCAAAAAATATACGGAACAAAAGGCCAACCAGTAAAATACATACATATAGATATAAAGCAACAACAACGATAACAATAACATTAACAACAAATAAAACATTAATTTTATTTCTTTTATTTTTTGGAAACCAGCAATATAAGCAACCAACCCTTGGTTTTTAGGCCGGGCATTAAAAAGGTTTTTTTTTTGCTTTTTTAATCATAAAAAAGAAAGTTTTTTTCACTCTTTTTTTTCGTTTGCCACCTTTAGGTTTTAACAGGATCAGCAACAGCAGCAAAAGTAAAAATAAAAAAAGTTAAAAAAGAAATTGGTGTTTGGAACGGAAAGGAAATGACTTTTATACAAGGCAGGATAATAAAGAAAGCATTTCGCTGGATGGCTGGCTGGCAGGCAGGCTGATTGGTTACCTCTTTACCAAAGAAAACAAATGTTCGTTTGATCGACAATAAATTACATTTTTATCCTGGCCTTTCTTTTCTTTCTTTCATTCTTGATATCTTTCACAGACCAGCTTGTGTAACCCTTTTTCCAATGGTTTTGCTTTTTATTTTCTTGAAATACAGGCCTACCAACTGTTTTACCAATAAAACCGAAAATTTTTGCAAATTTACAAATAAATTAGAACACTTGTACTATCTTTAGGCCAAGATAATTTTGGTAAATGAACCCGAAAACTGTTTTAATAAAACATCAGCATATGAAAAAAGTTCTTGAAAATTAAAGATAAAAATATTGCAGTAAAAAGATATTTGGTTGGTAGCACCTAAATACACTCAACTATTGGTTTAAGAATTTGTTTTAATACAAAAATTTATTAAATAAAATTATTTGAGGCGGGCCGTTTTTAAAATTTACAAATTAGTTATTAGTATCGCTTCAAGACATAAACGCCTATGTTCTGTTAACCGAAATCGAGTGAAATTGAAAAGAATGAAACTTCAAAATGCAATAATATTCAAAACTGGCAGGATTTTGACTGCCCTTCGGAAAGTCAGTGAATGGGCATCTGTCTGTGGTTGGGAAGTACAACAAATCCCAAAAAGCCAGGGGTGGTACTCTTGATCCGGAGGAACAAACCTTAACCTTATTAAGGTTTAACAATGTGAGCCTCGAACTTAGCGAGTTGGCTCATTTTCTGGAGCTAATAGTAGATAAGAAGCTGTTCTGGGAGCCTATTGTATACAATAGGGTAAAGAAAAACCTGAATTGTTGTCTCAGACCGAGTATAATTCACTGGATGCTCACGGCTGTGCTCACACCCATTTTGACCTATGGGTGCCTTGTATGGTAGAAATCCCTTTGCAAGGCATCTAAACTCAGCGTACTAAAGCGGTTACCAAGGTCCACTTGCATTATTATCACGGCGGCGTTACGTACTATATCTACGCCGGCGATGGAGATAATTCTACATCTCCCTCCGCTGGGCCTTTATTGTAAAGGGTCAGCGGTGGTTACAAAATAGCGTCTGGGAACGACTGGGCAGTGGCGCGATTCAAGTGGGGATCAAAGGTCCTAACAAGTTTGGAAGAATTGGCTACACAGCACCACACCATGACTTCTGGATGAAGTTTCGTACTATGATGCGGAATGAGAAGGAATGGGCGAATAGTGTAATGCATCTCATTAAATAATCAGAGCAGATCTTTACGAATGGCTTTCATTTGAATGGAATGGTGGAGGTATGTTCTTATAGTCGACGAACATAGCTCATTCTATAAGATTACCGAACTGTAGCGTTTTTCAGCCAGAAGTATCGGCCATATGAGTTACTTCGATGATCATTGGAAAGGGCAGCGTCTCTAGGTGAGACATTAGCATACCTTCGAATAGCCAGGCGGCTCTGGGATCCCACGTGTTGACCTCAAGAGCAGCTTATAGATTGCCGTAAGTCTCTTAACGAGATGGCTGAACAGTATAATATTGATATTATTACGTTTTAACCTTTTTAAGACGTTTCAGTTGAATAAAATAAATGACACGTATTTATTGTTTTAATTTATACAGTCGTTTATTTCCACAATTATAACTATACAGTGTTCAACTTATTTAATATCCGCTTAATACACCAATTTAATCAATACTCAAATAATAGCACGTCTTTACTCTATGACTGCTAAACTATAACTGACTGACTAAGCAGACGATGGCGACCTTTTATCAACATCAGTTTCGAATGCTTTAACATAATCTGGAACCTTTTGTTCAGTTACGTTAATTCAAATTGAAGTTTAATACAAAAAATTGAATTGGCAATACCGTTCAAATAAAGACAGTATTGCCAGGGTGATCGTAACCTTGTCACAAACCAATAAAATAAATTCTACCATAATGTCCATAGCTCTATATGTACAAATGTTGTGTATATTTTTTAAGCATTTTCATTTACTAAACAATATTATATGGGTATAAGGGCTGATGAACTCGTCAGGTATGGCACGCCTATCGAACTTACGAGCGAATTTTCTACGTTTGGCAGCAATGCAGCTACTCATAGCTTCGGAGACGGGCTAGATAGCGCAGCGAATCTAACCAAAGCTGGATCTCAAGCGCATAAAATATCGGCTCAATCTCCAAAGGAGCACACAGCTAGTTGTCGGTGTCATTACTGGGCATTGTAAAGGGTCCGCCAAATACATTTTTTTTGAAAATGCTATAAAAAAAACTACTGAATATTTTCTCAAATTTCTTTTTTTTTATTTGAAAGTACAATCCTTCCGGTTAATAATAGAATCCAATTTTTAAGCACATTATCGATTGTGTGCAGCTATATTTCACCAATGGCTTCACGAATATTGTCCTTTAAAGCGTCAATTGTCTCTGGCTTGTTGGCGTAACACTTATCTTTGATGGCACCCCACAAATAATAGTCCAACGGTGTCAAATCGCAGCTCCTAGGTGGCCAAACGACATCAGCTCTGCGGCTGATAATGCGCAAAACATAACAAACAAAAACATGGCGCAAAACATAGAGTATAGCTTCGGCTATGAGGCACGTAGCGCCGTCCTGTTAAAACCAAATTTTGCTAATATCCTCCTCTTCAATTTTTGTGAACACAAATTCGTTCAACATGGCCCGATAATGATCGCCATTGACTATAACGGCCACTCCTTGCTCATTTTCGAAGAAAAATGGCCCAATTATGCCTCTGGACCAAAATCCGCACCAAACAGTGACTCGTCTTGGATGTATCGGCCTTTCAATGTATGCGTGCGGGTTTTCTGTGCCCCAAATGCGACAATTTTGCTTGTTTACATACCCGCCAAGATCAAAATGAGCTTCATCTGAAAAGTTGACTTTTTTGGCAAAATCGGCATCTTCTGTAAGTCGATCGCCGGCCCACTTAGCGAAGCGATAACGCATTGGATACAACAATATTCGTTCAGCGGAAGGATAAAACTAATTATCTGTCAAATCAGACAAGACTAAGTGTTACCATTCACGAAATAAGCACTAGTTGAAAAAAAACGTTAGATGGCGGACCCTTTATAATAGACACTTCTGCCAGGCGACTTAGACTGAGTCACCTGGCCAATGATTTCTGTAGCATCTGCAGGGATGAGGAGGGAGAAACTTTTCCTCTTATGTGGCAGAAGAAAGAGGCATCTGGGCTTTTAAAATGCGACTTACCGATTTCGATTTCACTTTATTTTCGGTTTACAGAACATATTTGAATCTGTTAGGCGGGCCATAAGAATATTGAAATATTTTCATGAATTTTTTACCCCAAATCTTTTATAATTAAAAATATCAGAGGCGGACTATTATAGCTTGAAAGTTTTTTTGAATGCTATAGTTGCTCTTCTTCCCTATGTTAATTAAAATTGTTTTCGCCAATTTTCTCTCCTGTTCTAGTCCAAAATCGTACACTGCATAAATTTCAAGATAACTGGAAGAAGGGTATCATTGTAAAGACATCAAAAAGTGGCGACTTCTAAGACTGTAACAACTGGAAAGCAATTACTGTGCTTAAAACCATATATAAAATATTTGCTGTTATAATACAGGAAAGGTTTTAAAGCAAAATAGACAACCTATTACGAGACGAACAAGCAACAAACATCAGACCGATTAGAAGCTGCGTAGATCAGGCCAACACTTTAGGAATAATCATAGAACAGTCTATAGAATGGCGTATCGTCCTGTATATACCGTTCGTCAATTTCGAAAAAGCGTTTGACAGGAACAAGTGTTTTTTGGGTGTACGTGTGTCTTCGCCGCACTTGCATACCCCACGATAACCCAATGTCCATCAACGCCACCACTCATGATAAATACAAGTGAATATCACAAGTGAGTTACAATTCGAAATCACGTTATTAGGACACTAACCTTAACACCTTAGTGAGGAGTTGGAGACCATCCAGACTTCTGCCGTGATATGAATCACAGCACCCGGTTGAGGAGATGCAACACCACCACAAAGCTCCCACAAGGGGGTCTACGCAACAATCGGGCAGATATCGGTATCCCTGGGGCTCCCGTGCCACCAGAATACCTGTGGTCAGGCTGTCACCTCAGTGGATTCATTAACAAGCAGAATTGCCGCATTTGGGCAAATGAGAATCCAAGAGTGATTGTCGAAAATTCGATGCATCGACGAAGACTGACTGTTTGCTGTAATTTAAAGGCTAGTGGCGTCATCAGGTCCCTACTACTTCGAAAATGAGGTCGGCCAAGCATTTACCGTGCATGGTATTCGCTATCGCAAGATGATAACGGACTTCTTGTAGCCAGAAATTGAGTATATGGACCTAGACGATATGTGGTTTCAATGTGATGGTGCCACTTGTCACACTGCCAACAAAAAATGGCTCTTTTGCGTGAGAAATTTAATGGTCGTGTTATCTCATGCCGTGGCGATGTTAATTGGCCGCCACGATCATGTGATTTGACGCCGTTTGACTTCTTTCTTTGAGGATATTTAAAAGAAAAAGTGTACGTCAATAAGTCAAGAACAATGCAAGAGCTAAAGGATGAAATAATTCGGCATATTAACGACATTGAACCTCAATTATGTCTCAGAGTCATTGAAAATATGGACCGACGGTTATGTCGGTAAGCCACCAAAGTCTTGCCGAGCATTTGGACGATATTTTGTTTCACACGTAATTGTCACAGATCCTTCTACTAAGAAATATTAAGATAATTCTCTGAAAACATTTTGCTTTTTTTACAATAAACATCATGCGTTTTGGTTGGATCACCCTTTATTTGGTTGGTATCATCTAAATATGTACGTTGAACTATTGATTTAAGTGTGTGTTTTCATAAAACAATATTAAATAAAATTTATGTTTTACTTTTAAATTTGTAGGCTTTTGAAAGCTTTTTCTTTTATAATGACTTGTAAGATTTTCTTGTTTTTCTATAATTGTCACTTAATTTTTCTCAGTGTAGTTTTTTATTTTTGTTTAACCATTCTAGTGTTAGTTCAATGAACTGGCTTAAAAACTTTACGTTATAGTACACAGACAGACAGACAGACGTATGGTTTTATTTGTTCTCTTCCCTCTCTCCCTCTCTCTCGTTGTGCTTGACCATATAACCTGGTTATGAAACAATTGAAATTGTTGCTTATGTCTGCGGTTCTTGACCAAAAAAAAAAAAAAACAACAACAACAACAACAACGATAACAAATTGAAAAAAGAATTAACAAACACACACGGTAATAAACTCTCCGTTAAGCAGGCAGTTATCCAGTCAACCAACCAGTAAAGCATTTACCACTTGCAGCAGCAGCAGCAGTCTGTTTTAAATACTTAAAAACTTTTTTATAGGCCTGCTTAGTTAGCCAAAAAGAAGACAAAAAAAAATATTTTACAGTTTTGTTAACATAATTTTTATTCGTAGAAGTATTTTGGTAATTTTTTATAAGTTTTTTGGGGGAATTTATCTAATTAATGAAACATTTTGATAACAAAATATGAAATGAAATAATAAGTGTAGTGCAATAATATTCTAATTTTAACATAACGAGAGATCTATGACTCCATAGTCATACGCGTCCTCACTTACGGCTGTATCGTATAACGCAGTGCCCTGAAGAATACTAGTCGGAGGAGACTTCTGGATAAGGTACATAGGTATGTAGCACTGGGCTTATCTGGCGCTTTCAGTAGTACTCCTCAGGCGGCTCTGGACAATATCCTGGGTCTAACCTCTTCCTTGTGAAGAGGATAGTTGCTAGGAGCTTTTTGAGGACTTCGGAAGGCGGCCTTGCTAAGGCTCTGGACTATGGGAATTTTGCCATTTTGGGTGGCTAGTTTGGGGTGTGCTTGTGGTGTCTCGTCCGGATGGACTACAGGGCTATGGAATGCAACTTCAGCACGAGCCGTTCGGCAGTATTTTCCAATAGAGAGTCTTGGCAAGGCGTTGACAGTTTGCTAAAACGTGCTATCTTCACGGATGTCTCTAAGACCGAGGATGGCACGGGTGCGGGGGTCTACCTTGTGGGCAGTGATATCAAACTGTCTGTCTATAGACTTCCGGACGAGTGCAGTGTCTGAGGTCTTTGCTGTCCTTCGGGCAGCCGAGCAAAATCGTGACTTAGCCGCTAGATAGTGTGGTCTTTATATAGACAGTCAAGCTGCTATCAAGGCGTTGGCTGGACGCGATGTTAGCTCAAAGCTAGCTTCACTGTGCAGAAGAACCCTCAGACGCTCATGTCTGATTTGACAGATTAATAGTTTTATCCTTTTGCTGACGAATATGGTTGTGTATACGCTTGAGCAATGCTTCGCCAAGTGGGCCTGCGATCGACTTTCAGAAGATGCCGATTTTGCCAAAAAAAAATCATCTTTTCAGATGAAGCTCATTTTAATCTTGGCGGGTATGTAAACAAGCAAAATTGTTGCATTTGGGGCACAGAAAACCCGCACGCATACATTGAAAAGCCGATACACCCAAGAGTTACTGTTTGGTGCGGATTTTGGTCCAGAGGCATAATTGGGCCATTTTTCTTTGAAAATAAGCAAGGAGTGGATGTTACAGTCAATGGCGATCGTTATCGGGCCATGTTGAACGAATTTTTGTTTACAAAAATTGAAGAGGAGGATATTAGCAACATTTGGTTTCATCAGGACGACGCTACGTGCCATGCACTCGATGTTTTGCGCCCTGTTTTTGAAGATCGCATTACCAGCCGCAGAGCTGATGTCGTTTGGCCACTTCGGAGCTGCGATTTGATACCGCTGGACTATTATTTGTGGGGTGCCGTCAAAGATAAGTGTTACGCTAACAAGCCAGAGACAATTTACGCTTTAAAGGACAATATTCGTGAAGCCATTGGTGAAATACAGCTGCACACAATCGATAATGTGCTTAAAAATTGGACCGATCGTGTAGGCTACTGCATGGCCAGCCGAGGCCGCCATTTGAATGAAATTATTTTCTATTATTAACCGGAAAATATTCATTAGTTTTTTTTATAGCATTTGCAAAGACAAAACTTATTTGGCGGACCCTTTACATAGTTGTATTTGGTTAAATGTTTTATTTGACATTTTCTTTTATTTTTTATTTCGCACAGTGAAGTTTGTTATATAAAAACAAAATTTATCAAAGCAAAATATGAACGTGTCCCCTTCTAAGTAATCCCCATCGACTGCAACACACTTATGATTCAATCCTCGAAGCACTTTTTATATTCGGTTTTCGATATGTCCATATATATGTGCTTACTGCATTCCTCGTAATGGTTTTTTAACTCGATTGAGCAGAAATAAGTCCTTGGATGGTATTTGTTGCATTTTTCGTTAACAAATTTTGAATAATGATGGCACTGTGCGACGGTGCGTTATCATGGTGCAAATTCCACGAGTCTTCTGCCCACAATTCTGGTCTCTTTCGGCGAATTGCCTCACGCAAACTTCTCATAACGCTCAAATGAAATCTATCAGGACTTTGATAGGTATTGTGACTGGGCATTGCGCTCTAAGGGCTATGACTGGGTTATGGGAAGCCGGCACCCTAAATTTCTAAGTTTGCGGCGACTTGGGGAAGCCAGAGACTATGGAACATATTCTCTGTCATTGCCCGGCTTTCCATGGACGCAGGCTCAGGTTGCTGGGTCAGTAATTTTTCAATGGTCTATTGCATCGGTCAGGGTCTATGACCTGGTATAACAGGTTTAGGCTAACTTGTCATGTGATGCCCGATTTCTACTTAGGCGTCCTTCCTACTCTGCTTTTCTTAACTTCCTCTCCTTTCTGTATTTCTTACCCTTTTTTTTATCAGTAATTTCACTTTTTTTCTATAAAAAAGGTTTTCACAATGGGCCTCTATGGTCTATCAGTGGGATGCTTCTACCTAAAGATAGATATCTAACGAGGGCCACTTCTTAAATAAGAGAAAACTCTTACAAATATGAAAAACTTGCCATCAAAAACAATGTTTTGTTTGTAGTCTTATTTGTGTTTAGAACAGTTAGAAAAAGCTTAGAAAAAAGCTTTTTAAAAGCGTTTAAACTTAATATTCTCGCATTACCTTATCCATTCTGTGATCGTGTTTAGGTGAAAACACTTTAAATTTGTTTAAATTTAAAAGATCTTTTAATATTCTGTTCATTTGTAAAAGATTTAAGGCGGGCCAATACTTTCTTTTTTATATAAATAATAAAAATTGTGAAAAAACAAATAAAAGCTCATAACTATCAGTTTTGAAGTCAACAAAATTTTAATTTAAATTTAATTTTGAATTAATAAAACACTGAGGCGGGCTATGAATTTTAGTTAAAGGAAACTCTTTATATTTTAGTTGTAAGTTTCTTAACTTATTAAAAATATATCTAAAGCGGGCTAATTAATATCTTAAATAAAAATAATTTAAAAGAAATTAAAAAAATTATACTTAATCTAAGAATATAACTTTTCTTATAAAATTAAGGTCTCAAGCAGCTTTATTAACTGTACTTTTTGTTAACTATACTAAAAAGCAAGTTTTAAGCAAATGTCTGAGGCGGGCCGGGGCTTTAGCTTAAAGAATTTTTGATTTTTATAGCGTGTTTTTTATAGAGGTATAGAACTTTAAGTTGGCATTACTTTTCAAGATGGTGACCGACTTAACAGCTGTCAAGTGATTTATTCTCAGTTTGGTTTGGCAATTCATCGTGAATAGATTCGTCGAATGGGCCCAAAACGAGATTACGTTATTCCCGATTTTCATAAGCGAATCTTGTTTAGCGATGAAGCGTACTTCTGGTTGAATGGCTACGTCAACGAACAAAACTGCCGCATTTGGAGTGAAGGTAATCCTCAAGTGTATGTGGAAACACCGTTACATCCAGAAAAACTGACTGTTTGGTGCGCTTTATGGGCTGGTGGAATCATTGGTCCGTACTTTTTCAAGAACGATGGTGACCAGAACGTTATAGTCAATGGTGATCGGTTTCAACAAGACGGCGCAACATGTCACAAAGCTCGTGCCACAATAAATTTATTGAAAGACACGTTTAGTGACCACCTAATTTCACGTTTTGGACCTGTGAATTGCCCTCCAAGATCTTGCGATTTAACACCGCTAGCCTACTTTCTGTGGGGCTATGTAAAGTCATTGGTCTATGCGGTAAAGCCACAAACGCTTGACCATTTGGAAGACAACATTCGCCGTGTTATTGCCGATATACGGCCACAAATGTTGGAAAAAGTCATTGCAAATTGGACGTCCAGATTTGACTACATCCGCGCCAGCCGTGGCGGTCATATGCCAGAAGTCATACTTAAAATGTAATGCCACAAGATTATCTTTCGGATAAATAAAATTCATGTCAATCGAATAATCCGTCATAATCTATACCTCTATAAAAAACAGCTCTTAAAATAGATTTTTATTAAAAATAGATTTTTATTAAAAATTGGGATATAAAACATAAATCCTTAATTATTTTTAAATTTTATATATTTTTTTGAATTTTAGAATTTCAAACATAAATTCATAAAATTTTCGTGGAAAATAGCAATAATTTTCCTGATATCTTAGGCGGGCCAAAGGTTTGTATTGATATAATATTAAGAAAAATATATAAGTTTCGTTTCAAAGCTTAAAAACTTGATAATATTAAATAGTTTTATAAGATATCAGGCGGGCCATTTTATTGTTTGCTTAAAATCGTTTGTAGTTTCTAAGTTAAATTATTTGGAATTTGTAAAAATGTGTTATATATTATATCGGGTGGGCAATTTAAAAGTTTTGATATAAAAATGCAATAAAACAAAAACGGTTTTTCCAAATTCATTTTGTTGTTATGAAGTACAATTATTCTGGTTAGAAATGAAATATTATTTCAGTCATATGGCTACCGCGGCTCGCACCATTCGATCGGACAAATTTTCGATAACTTTTTTGAGTGTATGGTGTCGTATCTCGGCAATGGCATCACGAATTGTCACAATTGTCTCTGGTTTGTTGGGATAACACTTGTCTTTAACGGCGTCACACAGAAAATAGTCCAACAGTGTCAAATCGCAGCTTCTTGGCGGCAAACTGAAATCACCATTTAGGCTATTTAAACGGCCATTAAACGGTTGACACAATAAATCGATTGTGGCATGAGATGTGTGACAAGTTGCATCATCCTGTTGAAACCAAACATCATCGTTCACATCAATACCATGAAGAGCGGACACAATAACTCCGATTATCATGTCTCCATTGACCGTAATGGTTGCGCCAATGATACCTTTGCGCCACAAGCCGCATCAAGCAGTCATTCGTAATGGGTGCAAGACGACTTTTGGGTTTTCTGAGCCCCAAATACGACAATTTTGCCAAGATGAAAATTAGCTTCATCCGAAAAGATGATTTTTACATTTTAGGTTTGCTTTGATGAAATTTTAAAGCTAATTTAAAGCCGAGCTGTCCATATTGCCGGAAATTTCTTTTAATTTAATTTTGTATTTTTTATTGCATTCTGCCTAGTCATGTTTTGAAAGTGCGTTTTTACAAGAAATTTTTGGGTTGGCCAAAGGTTGATTTAACTAATATGTTAAGTATACCTTTAAATTTATAAGTAATGTGGAAAACATCATAAAAATTTAAGGTACATAACAGATGTCTGGCGGGCCACATTGTAGTTTAAGTTTAATTTAATTTAATTTGTCTTCAAATCAAGATTTATTAGGTGTTTTTTGTAATTGTTTTGAAAAGCTGTTGCTACAACAAATTGTTAGAAGAGGTAAAGGTTTGATTTAACAAATATGTAAGGTAAACTTTTAAATTAATAAAGAATGTGGAAAAAATCATAAAGAGTTAAGCTACACAAGAGATATCTGGCGGGCCACATCGAAATTTGAAAGAAATTTGTGATCATGTTGAAAGGCTGTTTCTACAACAAATTTTTAGGCGGGGTAAAGGTTTGGTTTAACAAAAATGTTAAGTAAACTGTTAAATTAATAAAGAATGTGGAAAAAATCATAAAAAGTTAAGCTACACAAGAGATGTCTGGCGGGCCACATTGAGTTTAAAATAAATCTTTATTTTTTGCATTAATTTGACTAAAAATCAAGACTTTTTGTATGTTTTATGTGATCTTTTTGAAAGGCTGTTTCTACAGGAAATTGTTAGGCGGGGTTAAGGTTTGATTTAACAAAAATGTTAAGTAAACTTTTAAATTAATAAAGAATCTTGCAAAAATCATAAAAAGTTAAGCTACACAAGAGATGTCTGGCGGGCCACATCGAAATTTGAAAGAAATTTGTGATCATGTTGAAAGGCTGTTTCTACAACAAATTTTTGGGAGGGGTAAAGGTTTGATTTAACAAAAATGTTAAGTAAACTTTTAAATTAATAAATAATGTTGAAAAAATCATAAAAAGTTACGCTACACATGAGATGTCTGGCGGGCCACATTGTAGTTTAAAATAAATTTGTATTTTTGTATTAATTTGCCATAAAACCAAGAGTTTTAAGAGATTTTTTGTGTGATATTTTTGATAATTTTTAATATTTTATCTCTAAATATGATCAGAATGTTATATGAGAATATTAAATATTTAGTATATTAGCACCTCATTTGAGTTAGTCTTTAAGAATAAAGAAAGAAAAAAGTTTTATTATGTTAATTGTTTTTTTTAAGATATGAGAATGTTTTTTCATTCTTTGGAAGCGAACAAAAACTAATTTGAGTGTCAATCAAAAAGGAAGATAACAAAAAAACAAGGAAAAATCTGAAAACTATACAAGAAATTTAACTAATTTATGTTACATAATCGATGGGAATCAAATGACACAGATATGACCAACATTATTTCAAAAGATAACATGACATAAAAAATGTTACTTTTTTTTGTGATTTTTGTTGTCTTTTTTTTGCAAAAAGAGGGCCAAAGGTTTTGAAATTTCAAAAAATGACAAGCGGAGGGTTTTTTCTGAATTTTGGTAACCCCTACTAACAAGCTTCCAAAAATGTTTTTGAAAAAGAAACAAAGCCTGCACAAACACCTTAAAAAAGAGATACTTTTGAAAAGATTTTCCTCGAAAAAAAAACCGCCCTTATTTGCAACAAAAAAAATTTTTTTTTGAAACATTTTACGGAAATCTCACATGAACTGCAAGAACTGTTGAAGTACAAAAACACGTGAAAAAAAATTGAAACATTAAAATGAAATTTTCTTAAGACAAAAACCGAAAAAAACGAAAAAAATCGTTTTCAAATTCTAAACATGTGCCCCTTCCCTCTCAAAACAAATTAGTTACTAACGATGTGTTTGAAACCAAACCAAGCCATGCCAGAGGTGGTGTATATTCTATGTGTGTGTAGTACATGCAACATGTGTCTTTCTCAAAAAACTCATAAACATATTGTTTTTGTTGTTATTTATTATTTTTTTTTTTTTGCAATAAATTTTTTTTACCTAAACACTACAGAAAATATCGTAATTAAAAAAAAAGAAATCTTTTTTTTTCCACTTTTTACTCAAGCGGAAGGGGAAAAACAAGTTTTCCTTCTGCAGATTATCAAACGTATTTTGCGCATTAGCTACTGTTTTTATCTTATTCGAAAGCAACCTGGGGATCTGCCTAGTTCTATGGTATATTTTCACAAGCCTTCTAAATCTAATGTCTTTTCTTTTTGTTCTTTTATGCTTAGAAATATGCTTAGACGTGTGTAAGTAGAAATGATGCTTTTGATTAAAGATATCACCGCCAAAACGTAGAATAAGGACTCACACCCCTTTTATCTCATGCTCTCAAGCAAAAAAGAATAGGAAATTCTTGTATAAACTTTTATTAGCTACAAATTTTTATTAATACATATTGCAATAAACAAAAAACCGGAAAAATTTTGAAAGTTGCAGGCGGGCCTTAAATTTGTTTTAGAAATATAAAAATATAACCGCTAACACGTGTAGAAAATGAAAAGTTTAGCGTAAATTCGATGCATACTTTAAGAATGTAAGGCGGGCCATGCATTTTCTATTTCAAAAGAAAGTAAAAAATTTAAAAATAAGTAAAATCCTTGTGAAGCGTATAAAGGGGCCTTTGTTTTTTTCTTAAAGAAAAAAACTTTTAAATTTTAAAAATCTGTAATTCTAACAAATATTTGTGCGGCTCCTTCCTTTGTAGTATAAAACTTTATTTACTGACATACAAATTTTAGAATTTTAAGAAAATATCTTTGTTTATTTAAAAAATATCAGGCGAACATTGTGTTTCCTTATAAAATTTTAAGAATTACAACCAAATTAAAAAATAATAATAAAAAAACCAAAATATTGCAACAAATAAGGAAGATTTCAGGCGGGCCATTTAGTTCTTTCGAAAATTTTAAGAAATTGTAATTTTCTATAAAAAGCCATTTTAAAAATTAAAAAGAGTTTTGCAATCTTAGTAAACACTTTTAGCCATAGATTTACTTTATAATATAAAGACAAATCTACCAACAGTTAGTAGTTTTAAAATTTAGAAAAAAAGCTTTGTATATTGAGGAAATGTCAAGCGGGCCATGTATTTTCTTATAAACTAATAAGAGTTACAGCTAAATTAAAAAAAATAATAATAATAATAAAAAATACCAAAATATTGCAACAAATATGGTCGATTTCAGGCGGGCCATTTATTTCTTTCGAAAATATATGCAAATTGAAATTCATTTCTGTAAAAATTTTTTTAAATTTTATAAATTAAATTATGCTTAATTTCTATAAAAACTTTCAAAACATAAAAAAATAACAAACAAAGGGAATTTCAGGCGGGCCATAACTTGTTTTTAAAAGTATTTCAATATTTCACACCTGACTTAAAAGAATTTTTTGGCAAAAAATAAAACAAAAAATGAAATATTTAGAATTAAAAACCAACGCATATGTAAAAAATTTGAGGCGGGCCATGTTTTTTTACAAATCACTCGAAAATTAAACAAAACTTTCAAGAGGGCCATTAATTTTGTACGAAACTAATAGTTCAAGTATTTCAAAATATGAAAAAATACACAAGATTTTTGGCGTAGATTAATAACTGTTGAGTGGGTCCATCACTACACACCTGAAACCAAAAATCTATCGAAGCAATGGGTGGAAGCTGGTGGAAGTGCTTCGAAGAAGACGAAGACAGCGATATCGGCTGGCAAGGTTATGGCCACTGTAATTTGGGATGCACACGGAATATTGCTCATCGATTATCTTGAAAAGGGATCTACAACCACAGGAGAATATTATCGTGCATTATTGGATCAATTGGTTGATGCAATGAAGGAAAAACGACCACATTTAAACAAGAAAAAAGTGCTCTTTCTTTAAGACAACGCACCGGTTCACACAGCATTAGAGACTACGAGAAATCCACTTCGATTTGGTTGATCATCCACCTTATAGTCCAGATTTAGCCCCTAGTGACTTTTTCCTGTTTCCAAAATCAAAATCCTAACGATTATAAGAAAATTTGTGCGAAAAATGATTTTTAATTTATCGTAATTGCTGTGTCCCAATTGTGAGGGTTGAAACTTCGATTCCCACCAGAGCTTTTGGTCTGTTGCACTTGTAAAAAATCAAATAAATGTTTTATAGTGCTTAAGTTGCATTTTATACAATACTTTACAGATTATTCAAAATGTGGCCCGCCTGACAACTTAAAAAATTCTGTTAAGTTTTTAATTTTTATTACATAGCCCGATAGCCAAATTGTTAATAGTTAATATTTTCAAAATGTTTGTAGTAAAATCAATTTCTAACACTTGGCCCGCCTGAAATTTCTTCAAGGTGGCTTTATTAAATAATTCTCTTAATGTTTTTATTAAAATTTAGGCTATTTCTGTATTTATTTTTGTTAAATTAAATGAATGTTTAAGTAAATTTAGTATTTGTCTCTAAATTTTATGGAAAAAGTATTTTTAGTATTTGTTTTTAAACAATTTAATGTTTTTGTTTGTGGTTAATGAATGTGGCCCGCCTGAAAACTCAAAGCATTTTTTGTAGTTCTTAATTTATATTACATCGTTTGATAACCAAATTATTAATAATTGAGATTTCCAAAATTTATGCAATAAAATCAATTTTTAACACTTGGCCCGCCTGAAATTTCTTCAATATGGCTTTGTTGAATAATTTTCTTTGTTTTTCAAATAAAATTTAGGCTGTTTCTGGATTTATTTTTATTTAGTTAAGTGAATACTAAAGAAAAGTACTTATAATATTTGTTTTTAATCATTTTACAGTTTTGTGGTGGTTAATGAATGTGGCCCGCCTGAAAACTCAAAGAATTCTGTTTAGTTGCCAATTTTTCTTACATCCATCGATAGTTAAGATGATAATAGTTAAGATTTTCAAAATATATGTGAAAACATGCATTTCTAATGCTTGGCCCGACTGAAATTTCTTTAGATAATAATTTTTTTGAGGTTTTTTATGTTTAACTTAAAAATATTTCGTATTTTTGTAAATTTTGAAAAGTGTTTAAGAAAATTTGATTTCAGTTGCAATTACCATATTTTTAATAAAAGACAATAGTGGCCCGCCTGAAACTGTTTGCCTAACGACCTATAAAACATATTAATTTGCAATAAAATAAATAATTATATAAAATTTAATGGTTAAAAATTTATTGCCGGAATATTTTTGGAAAGCTTTTGGTAAAGTTAAGTCAAGATAAATTGTTAGAAAAGTATTTATGAAGCTATTTGTGCAGTTGGCGGTTCAAGTAGTAAATGGTTCAGCAGTAAATATTATATAATAGACAGGAAAAAATTTAGTCTTTAAAGAGATTTGGGAAATTTTTGCTTTAAAACATTTTTGTTTTATGATTAAGAAATTATATACTTTTTGAGTTTAACTATGGCCCGCCTGAAAGCTAAAGCATTAATGTTTTCTAAAGAAATTAAATTTGTATTAAATTTAAAATCTATTTCTTACAATTTTTCTTAATACACTTTAGTTTTGTTGAAAAACGAATTTTTCGTTAGAACTTCTAAATGGCCCGCCTGAAAGCTAAAGCATTGATGTTCTTGTTAAAGGTTTTCTAAAGAAATAAAATTTAACTTAAATTTTGTTGAAAAACGAATTTTTCGTTAGAAATTCTAAATGGCCCGCCTGAAATGTGTTGTAAATCAAATGTTTATTTAGTATACTTCAGGAAATTTACATTTTTCTTTGAATTACTTTGTAAAAATTTTACAAGATTTTAGCTGTTAAACAAAGATTAAAATTGTTTTTCGTATTATTTTTGGTATTGGTTTCGTAGGTAAATTTGAGCAAAAATTTGTTAGCACACAGCAGGATATTTTTATAGCCGTTATATGAGTTATTATTTTAAAAGGTTTCTTTAGAAAAAAGATGTACCTAAACCACCCTGATTAGGGTGCATCTTTAATGAGTTTTTGGCAAAAAAAAAAAAAAAAAAATTTTTTTTTTCTTATGTGTGGACGTTTTCTTATTTTTAAATTTGAAATTTAGTTTTCAAAACTAATTTTTTGCAAATATGCTATCTTGTCATAAAAAAGCAACAAATTAAAGGTTAAGCAAATTCTACTTTAGGGAAAAGGTAGTCAAATTTAGGGGTAAATTTTTGTAATTTTTTTTTTTTCGTTCCTTTTTTTTTCTTTTTCAAAAAGGAACATGAAAATAAAACAAAGAAAAAGATTCTTTTTGAGTAAAAATGTTAAGCAAAGTTGTTTTAAAAACACTTTACATTGTTTTGTGTTTTAAAAAGGCATGTTAAACTTTAAGCAATTGTGGGTTTAATTGGCCTTGTGAGACCTTCAAAATTTCTAAAGAAAAACAACTTAATTTTCAAACAAAAACTACTTTTTTCTAGAAAAAAAAAAACAAAACTACTTTTTAAGGAAATTAAATTGTAATAAAAATAAAATTTAAATACCTTGAGGTGCCAGCACCTTCCATTTGCTGTCGATCTAAAGGTGGATCGAAAATTTGTTCACGATCCTCTTTTGATAATTCCAAATCGGCAAATTGATCCAATTCTGAAGCCATTTTTTCTCTGTTTTTTTTTTTTGTTTTTTATTAAATTAAAAAAACGATTTTTTTTTTGGAAATTTAAAATTTAATTTTTTTTATAAAAACTTGTTTTTGGAATGTTTAAAAAAAATTTAAAAATTTAGAATTTTGTCTGTTAAATTTTGCATGAAAAAGAATCCAGATTTTTTTTTAACGAATTTACAGTCAATTTGCCAAAAACCTACAATGAAACATAAAAAAGAAAAAGGGAAAAACAAATTAAAAATAAAATTTTTTAAATAAAATAAAAATTATAAAAAAGAAATATTAAGACTAGGAAAAGGAATAAAAGGTTTGAGAAATGCTTACAAAATTTAATTTCCTAAAAAATATTTCAATTTAAGCTAAAATGTAGTATTTTTTCTTTAACAAATTGCTTTTGGTATACGGTTTCTCAAAGAAACTTTGAAGATTAAGTCTTTAAATCCATATAAAAAGCTTTAAATAACAAAATGGAGACACAACTCAGGCGGGCCAATTGCAAATAATAACAATCGAAGTGGAAATAATTTAGATATTATCAAAATCTTTTATAAAACTTGAAATTTGATAAGGATTTTATAAAATTAATGCCCACAATTTAAACCAAATAAAACCAAATTTCAGGCGGGCCAATCATTCTAATTAATTCTAAAAGGTTTTAAAACAAGATAAAATCTCTTTTCAGATGGGCATTAAAAGGTTTCAAAATCATTAAATAAAGACCAAAAAATCTAATAAAAATAAGTTTTATTACAAGTCTAAAAAATGTATATAACGCATTATAAAACAAAATTGTCCTAAAATGAAATTCCGTAAGCTTTAAGGAGCGTCACTACCGTAATGAAATAATAAAGTTTTAAACGGTCTAAAACTTTTACAATACAGAGGTTTAAATTGTTAAAGAAGCAACCTTTAGGCAGGCCAGCAACTAAAATCTATAGGAAATCACTTTTAACAGAAAATATAAACTTTTTTCAGGCGGGCCAATCTACTATTGTCTAATACAATATATAAAAGCTGCGAATTCATGAAATTGAAATATTTTTTTCAAATTTGGTTTAAAATTATAATTTAGATTGAAAAAACACCCCTAACCAGTGTTATTTGTGTAAAACCGCTAAAAAGCAAACATCGATCAGCCTTAGTAAGGCTAATGACATAAATTTTGTGCAAAAAAAAAAAAAAATTAGACGGCAAACTAATAGTTAAGCCTTTTTAAATGGAATCGAAGCAACTTTTAGGCGGGCCATATCATAATTTACATTTTACCAGGCGAGCCAATATCTTATGTTAATTTAGAAAACCTTTTACAATTATTATTTTTTTAAATCTTGGTTTAATTTGATATAAAACAATCAATATTTTACAAGAAGTGTTAGAGTTTAAGAAACAAATATAAAGTTAAAGTCCTT
Organism: Wohlfahrtia magnifica; assembly: GCA_023159175.1. NCBI lineage: Eukaryota > Metazoa > Arthropoda > Insecta > Diptera > Sarcophagidae > Wohlfahrtia > Wohlfahrtia magnifica. The sequence goes on from JAKWBJ010000498.1 coordinate 506,765, forward strand.
TTGAACCAAATTCTGTTGAACCCCAGGCGGGCCAATAATTTATATTGATTGAAAATAGCCTCTTACTCGAATTTTGGAACGGTTGGCCTTTCTAAAGTTTGTAAAGGGTCCGCCATCTAACGTTTTTTTTTCAACTAGTGCTTATTTCGTGAATGGTAACACTTAGCTCATGTCTGATTTGACAGATAATTAGTTTTATCCTTCCGCTGAACGAATATGGTTGTGTATATGCTTCGCTAAGTGGGCCTGCGATCGACTTACAGAAGATGCCGATTTTGCCAAAAAAAAAAAAAAAAAAACATAGTTTCAGATGAAGCTCATTTTGGTCTTGGCGGGTATGTAAACAAGCAAAATTGTCGCAATTGGGGCACAGAAAACCCGCACGCATATATTGAAAAGCCGATACACCCAAGACGAGGCACTGCTTGGTGCGGGTTTTGATCCAGAGGCATAATTGGGCCATTTTTCTTCGAAAATGAGCAAGGAGTAGCCGTTACAGTCAATGGCAATCTTAGTCGGGCCATGTTGAACGAATTTTTGTTGACAAAAATTGAAGAGGAGGATATTAGCAACATTTGGTTTCAACAGGACGGCGCTACGTGCCACACAGCCGAAGCTACACTCGATGTTTTGCGCCCTGTTTTTGAAGATCGCATTACCAGCCGCAGAGCTGATGTCGTTTGGCCACTTCGGAGCGATTTGATACCGCTGGACTATTATTTGTGGGGTGCCGTCAAAGATAAGTGTTACGCCAACAACCCAGAGACTATTGACGCTTTAAAGGACAATATTCGTGAAGCCATTGGTGAAATACAGCTGCACACAATCGATAATGTGCTTAAAAACTGGACCGATCGTCTAAGCTACTGCATGGCCAGTCGAGGCAGCTATTTGAATGAATTCATTTTCCATTATTAACCGGAAGAATTGTACTTTCAAATAAAAAAACAAATTTGAGAAAATATTCAGTAGTTTTTTTTATAGCATTTTCCAAAAAAAAAATTATTTGGCGGACCCTTTATATGCCAATAGATTCAACTTAATTAAATTGTAAAGGTATTTTTTTTTAATTGAAATTGGCCCGCCTAAAACTTAAGTAATTTTTGTATACCCTAAAAATATGGTTACGTTAAGATAATATTCTAATACATATGTTGCAATGGCCCATGTAAACATGGTAGAACTTTAGATGAAATTGTAAAGTTTTAAAGAATTGCAAGTGATTTTTTGCAAAACATTTAATATCTTACACCAAGTTCTCAGTCAATCGTTTGGTATGTATAGAAAAAAATTCTACAAATTTCAGCATTTTTTAAAGTTTTATTAAAAAGTGGCCCGCCTGAGTTTTAAGCATTTTATATAGTTTACAATTTAAATCATAAATCTTTTGAAATTATTTTTTGATTTAATTTTGTTTTGAAGTGGCTCGCCTGGAAAATTCTCTTATTTTATTAAGATTTTAAGCTCAAAATCTGTTTTTTGTTCCAATTTTACAAATTTATGGGATTTTTAAAAATTTCTTTTAACTTGGAACATGGCCCGCCTGAAACTTTTGCTTATTTGTTAGATTTTATGCTTAGTTTTAAGTTAAAAATCTGGTCTTTGTTTCCATCTTACAATTTTATGTGATTTTTAAAATATTTATTTAACTTTGAACATGGCCCGCCTGAAACTTTTGCTTGTTTGCTAGATGTTATGCTTAGTTTTAAGTTACAAATCTGGTCTTTGTTTCCATCTTACAGTTTCATATGATTTTTAAAATATTTATTGAACTTTGAACATGGCCTTCCTGAAACTTTTGCTTGTTTTTTCGATTTTGGGTTTAGTTTTAAAAATCTTAGAAATTTTTTAAGTTTTCTTCAAATTGATAAGTTGTGGGTTAAAGACCCGCCTGGAATATAAAAATATTTCTTTAAGTTTGCTTTAAACATCTAATCTTTTCTAAATGGTTTAAGGAATTACCAAAACTTTGTAAATAATTTTAAAAATATTTCACGAATTTTAAACTTTAAAATTTTGTACATTGAACCCTCGAATTTTGAAGAACATTTTCAAAAATTTAAATTGAATAGCAACTGACACGCCTGAAATTTTCAATTTAGTGCTGTTTCAGGCTAAATTTAAAATTAATGAAAATGAAAAAATTGTAAAACTACTGAAAATGACATAATTTGTTTCCTTTTATTAGGTAGCCTGCCTCAGAGTTTGTCTAATATTAGAGTTTAAAATAGCAGTTGTAGAGTAATGAGAACGAATACGTATATCTTCTCAAAGAAAAGAAGAAAAAACATCCAAAAAAATTGTATTTTTCCATCATTTTTGTGTATCCTTTCAATAGTTTTTGTTCAGCTTTATTGTATTTTTTTCTCCTCTTCTATTTCACAAGCATTTTTTTGCTTTTTTCTTTTAACTTTTTTGCATTTTGTTGTTTTTACGAGTTCTTCTTTCAATTTGACATGTAACATGTGACATTTCGTTAATGTTTTGGGTCATACAATTTAAATCAATAAATTGATTTATTTTTACACAGAAAACAGTCACAGAGAGACAGTGAGAAAAGAAAAAGAGAGAAAAAAGTTGTTAAAATTATGTCAAAATTATGTGGTTACATTGACAGGTCACTTGTGGCCAATAGCATTTGGTTTAATGTATTGATAATGGCTAATGAGATAATACAGAATGCTTATAAGCATGACAAGATATTATAGTGCGTTATCTATAGATAGACCTTGCAATACGAATATGCGTTAAAACTTATTTTCCTTTGAAAAAAAAAACTCTTATAAAAACTCTTATAATTCAAATTTCTGTTTGAATACTATTTGCAAAACAATTTTCTGTTAAAGTAAACTTTAACTTAAACTCTTATACGTTTTACTCTAGAGTATTTTCCAGATATTTTGTTAAAAAAAGCTCTTAGAAAACTTTTATACTTCACATTTTTGTTTGTGTACTAATTACAAAACAATTTTTTGTAGAAAAACTGGAGTGTTTTTGGGATTTAAAAAAAAAAAACTTGTATACTTCAGTACATACAATATACATATATACACTGGAGTACTTCTGGTATTATTTGTAAAATAACTCATATTTCAAATTTCGTTTGAATATTATTTACAAAACAATTTTGCATTAAAAATAAAACTTCAACAAAAACTCATACGTTTTACACTAGAGAAGTTTCCATTTTTTTTTTATGAAAAGCTCTGAAAAAACTCTTATACTTCAAATATTTGTTTGTATACTAATTAGAAAACAATTTTTTGTTAAAAAACTTTAACAAAAACTGTTATTGTTTTAAACTGGAGTATTTTTAGAGTTTTTTGTAAAAAAAAACTTATACTTAATATTTCTGTTGGAATACTATTTGTAAAACTATTTATAAAACAATTTTTGGCAAAAAAAAAAAAAAAAAATTAACAGAAACTCTTATACGTTTTACACAGGAGTATTTTTAGAATTTTTGCAAAAAACTCTTATAAAAACTATTATACTTATTTATTAGAATTTTTTATGATTTTTTAAAAACTCTACTACTATCAGTTTCTGTTGGAATACGATTTACAAAACATTTTTTATTTTTTTTTTTTGTAAAAAAAAAACTAACAAAAACACACGTTTTACACTGGAGTATTATAGAAATTTTGATAAAAAAAACTTTTATATTTTAAATTTCTGCTTGAATACCATTTACAAAACAATTATTTGGTAGAAAAAACTTTAGCAAAAACTCTTATATGTTTTAAAATGGAGAATTTTTAAAACGTTTTTCGTTAAAAAAAACTTATAAAAACTCTTATACTTTACTTCAAAAAAACTGTTTTAAAAACTCTTGTACTTTAAAGAAACTAACTATGTAATATATATGCCAAAGCAATTTTTCCAAATTTAATTTTGATTGCTATTTAAGAGATCGATTTTTGTAGTAGAAAACTCTTATAAAATGTCTTATACGTTTAATAATTGAAATCAAAATGAAAAGTATTCAACAAAAAGTTAAATTTGGGTCTAAGTTTTATGTTGATCGAATATATAAGTGTTAACCTAAAACCTGAAACCTTTATTGGTTTTAAGCCTTTTCGTCTATTCTCCAAATCTTAGAACCGTTCAAAGCTGATTGAAAAATTTTTGATTAAAAGTTGAAAAGTTGAATTTTGAATGATATACATATGTTTAAGAAGCACACGTTTTCATGTCTTCTTTAAATGCTGTTAAATGAGGCCTAAATTTGATCCTATCAATGTCTTCTTTTTTTAATCCACTCTTAACAAATTTAAGTTTTTTCGTAAATTTTGAAGATTAAAAAGAAAACAACAAAAATGTTCTACGAAAAGTTGACTTTTGGTGTAAGCTATATACCAATTGAATCTACATAAGGTGCCCTTAAGCCCTACATAGAACTATCACTCAACAGCCTTTTTAAATGCCGCTTGGAACGATTTGAAAGGCAAGCTCTTAAAAAATGTTCAATTGAAATATTGAAAATTTTCCAAAAATATATGATTGGTTTCATAAAAAGTGAAATCTTGGTACAGTTAGTGAAGTTCTAAAACTTTGTTTTCCCCCCACATACCTTTTCTAAATGCCGGTTGTAATGCTTTGAAAAGCTACGATCTTATCAAATTTTCAAAAAATAAATGATTGCTTTTACAAACAAATTGAATTCTGGTATAAGTTTTTTACCTAGCGGATCTGCATGTGGTACCCCTAAGCTGTATGTAGGTCTTCTCCTCTTCAGGTCTTCTCTAAATACCGGTTGGAACGATCTAAACGATAGACTTCTATATAATTTTTCATTAGTTTTGGTAATAATGTTCTGCAAAAAGTAGAACTCGGTTATAAGCTACACACTGTTCATATCTACTACTAATGATGCTCCAAAATCTATTTTATAAATGGTTTCATCTTTAGCATTATATCATTGCTAAATCCTGGTTACAACGGCATAAGCTTTATATAATTTTAACCAATTTTTTTTTAACTAAAAAACAATAAAAGTGCTCCACAGAAAGTTATATCCTTGTATAAGCTATATACCGATCGCATTCATTAGTGATACTTAAAGCCCTGTTTTATTAGTGTTACTATCAAGAGGGCATTGAAGTACTGCGCTTTAGTCTATTGTACTACCTTCTTTAATTTCGATACTTTGAAGAATATCAAGATATCGGTATAGGTGCCTCCTTTTAAAAAGCCATATACTCACTAAGTATGGGCTCTAGAATGGGCGTTGTGTAGTGGTTAGAATGCACGCACAACAATACAAACGACACGGGTTCGAGCCCCAGCAGAGGACATGACAAAAAATAATTTAATTGTGATTTCGAATGTTTAATAAAGAGTCTTCAACTTTCCTTTAGACAACTCCATCTAGAAAAAAATAAAGAAGAAGCCCCCTGACCTTCCTCGCATACCTTTTGGCGGTGATGATAAACATCAGACGAATGATCAGAAAAAAACGCCACCTACTGGGAAAAAAGTACAAGATCACCACCAATTAGGATCAAGGATCTTCATCACTGTGCAAAATCATATGTAGGAAGCTTGAAAGATCAATTAGATTAAAAAAACTGAAACAAAGCAATGGATGCTTTGTGAAAAGCCAATATGATCCATAGAGGAGTGACGGAGAAAAAAAAGATGTGCTTTAGCGGTTCCGTTTTCTCCTCACAGAATCTGCACATTGGATCCGTAACTATGCAAGATACAACTATGCTGATACAAGACTTAAATCTTTTCCTATAGTGGTTGTCCAACAAAAGTTTGGATTGCCTACATGAGAAGAATATACATACTTCTCTGGTCCTCCTCTTTTTCGCTAAACAGGCTCCACTCTACTAGTGGTGTGGAAGCCCCTGTATTTCGACTTCAAGCTCGTATGGGCACTAAAACTCTCTGACCAGTCTAGTGGGCAGACGTGGGGTCCGACTAAAAGACACTTGATTCAAGAATGTCCGGCGCTATTAAAGCCGAGATTTAGGGACCTAAAAAGTGACCTTTTGACCCTGGTCCATCGACCTGGTGGCTACGTAGTTCTGTTATGACATTTTCATCCTGATGTTCTTGTCTTATGAGCAATCACAATAGGCCAAATTGGACTAAGTGAACTGACTTCGGATCGGCTGCCGGTTTTTTTAACTCCTTTACATGTATTCCTATACGCCGCTGAGAACGGTATTGTTTTGGCTCTACCTACGTAATTATCATAAGAGAGATGCTTTTTTTTCAAGCTTTTGAAAAACTCTCTTGTACTTCAAAAATATTGGTATTTTCTAGTGTTTAAGTGAGAATTTTTTTTTAATTCATGACAATTATCTAATTTGTAATTGTGCCCTTGAAGGTATAGGGTATCAGGAAACCAACGTTTTTGTTTTTTATAAAGACGCCTTAATATTCTATTTTGAATATATTAAAATTGCCAAAAAATTCACAACGTCTTCTAATAAAAGCAATATTAACTACACACTGGCACTTTTTTTCTTTTTTGAATACAGCAGCAACAACAATAACCAAATGAAAACAAAAGAAATCCAAAAAAACTACTACAACAGGAAAAAATCCAAATAAAACTAATTTAGAAAAAAAAAACACAGAAAAGATTTGTTGGCAAGTGAGAAAAAAACGTTTTTTTGGTTATTTTTTATACAGCAACAACAACAATATTAATGCAAACACACATGCCTACAAAGTTACACACTTAGCCAAGAGGAACCATCATTAAAGAGGAAAAGAATTAAACAATAAAATTCAGAGCAAAATGGAATTCGAAAAAAGCAAAAAAAAAAAAACTGTTTAATTGTGTAAGGAGAGCAGAGCAGAGAGCAGAAAAAAAATATTAAAAACAACGTTAAACAAGTATTAGAAACTACAAACATAAAACATAAATTCAATAAAATGCTCAAAGAAAAAAAACAATAAAATAAAAGAGAGCAAATATTTGTTTAGAATTATGAGCAGTGTTGCCGTGTTGGTCATTTCTAACCAAAATTGTTTACATATTTCTTCGATGTGTAGATGTGAAAATTTTTGCCATTTTGGTTACTTTATCTCGAAGTAAAATAATTAGGATACGTAATGATTTAATTTAATTTTTATTACTATTATTGACAAACAGTAGGCTTTTGTTGTGACTATCCTATAGCCCTTTCCATAGCATTTCATGCCAAAAGACTGCTAATTTGATGCCAAGAACGAATCATATGGTAGTCGGATTGGCAAGTTCTGGCCTAAGACTATTTTCTTAATAGTTTTAACTGAGCTTGCAACATCTGGTTAAGCTTTGTCATTGTGGAATATAACGGCTCCAAGTTTTTGACCAAATCTTGAACTTTGATTTGTCGTTATAGCTCCCCTGTTTCATTGCCAGTAATGACTGCAACTGCAGTAATATTTTTTTGACTTTCCAGCAAAAATTCGGACATGACATTTCGTCTTTCAACATCTCTCAACTTGAGCGGTACTCAATACCACTGCTTTTTGATGATTCCAGCTGCTTGCAAATGTGTTGTTTGAGTGACTTTTTTAATTTCGAAAAGAAGCTTCATAGAGTAATGCCTTCAAATCATCATCTGCCAATATATTTGGCTGACCTGGTTGGTTTTTCTTTGCCGTGTCAGATTCATTACTTCTGAAACGCATAAATCATCTTACGTCATCAAGTTGAAATCGATGGAATATAAACTTTGCTGAGCAGTCCAAGCAAATAAACTTTGTTGTTTATACTATTTCGTTCAGTGACTAAGTGAAATTAAATCACAGATATTTACCCTCCAAACTGCCATATACTCGTATGTTATGAAAAATACAAATAATTTTGTGAATATTGCATTTTGAAGTTATACACCTGCTAATATAACAAAATTTGCGGTAATAAATAATTTAACAATTGTTTTTTGGCTCCTTAGTCGTTTATTATTGTTGCAATTTGTATAAGATTATTACTTTATGTCATTATCAATAAAGAGAAAACTGAATGAGCATACTTTTTCCTATTAGAGGCCCATAGGCTTAGAAATTCTTTTTGAATTAAAGTTATTTTTAAAACTCGGTTTAAATACAAAATTTGGTCAGCAGCCTTTTGTTTAGAGTCTAAATATATAATAGTATACTTTACGTAATACCTGTTGGTTAAAATTTTTATTTAAAAACTTCTGGTGAGTTGTTGCGCCTGTGTATGAGGCAATATAGTCTTTAAGTCCTTGTTCCTTTATTATTAAATTTTGTTAAATATTTCACTTAAACAGTACTATTTGGTTTGTGTATTTTGCGAATTATTAATATATAGTCGCTCACATTGAAAGTCTGGCCAGTCATTACAAAAAGTTTAGATGCACGTTGAAGGAATAAAAGTAAACTTTTTCAATTTTTGTTAAATAACATAAAATAAAGCATTAATTAGGCAATAAAAACAAACAAAAAAGAAATTTCTACCTGTAACATAACATTTTGTAAGACAAAACCAAAGTGAGATAATCCAAATTTTAGCTCACATTGAAAGTCGGGCAGACTCTTATATCTAATTTTAAAATAAAAATTTTTATTTTCTTGCATATCCTTTTTGATTTTCCACAGCCTACAGTCTTCTTCGGCTGGATTCAACTAATTTTATGCACATATTAGAACTTATCTGACTCCATTCTTCCTGAAGTGCGATTTTAAGTTGTTCTTTATTGGTACACGCTCATCCCACAAATACTTAATAATATTTAAATTGGTACTTTGGAGAGGCATTTTCAAGACCTTTGGGAAGTTGTACAATAGCTAATATTTCGCTATCAGTGATGTATGCTTTGGGTCATTGACCTAATAAATTTAAAATTATCAACAATACCCAATATGCGTATTCTTTCCTCGACAAAATGTCAAGATAAATAGCTTTATCCATTTTATCTTCTATAAACTGAAGATTTCCAACACCTAAAGTGGCCATATAAACCCATTCCATTACTGGATAAGCCTCCATGCTTAACCGTTTCTTTAGTGTTTTTATGGCAAAATTCTCCATTACAGTTACACCAAACAAATTGAAAGAATTTTCAGCAAAGAATCAAATATTTTGTGTGTTGTAGTACTACAATTTAATAAATTTGTAGTTTAAAGTTAATTGAACTTTTTAGGCTAGGGTGGACAGCGATATATATGACGACTTTCAATTTCTCTTACTGGGGGCTATTGAGCCTAAATTATGCACAAACAAATTTTAAGGCGTTATTATAATCAAACATATGAAATAATGATATTTTCTATTGTGCGAAGTTTGTTAACACATATGTACATATGTAGTTAAAAAGTTCAGAGCAAATAGCATTTGCACCAAGTTTTTTTTTGTCGGTCTATATTCAGCCAATACTGTTATAAATTCGATATATCTTATTGATAATTTTTGGTTACTTTTTTATTGAAATTTGGTTAAAACAAATTCGTAGTTCTGGCAACACTGATTATGAGTCAACAAGAGATAGACAGTAAGAGAGAGCGAGAGAGAGATCAATCTAAGCATATGTTTAGTATGAAGTGAGGGAAAAATATATTATAAAATAATTTTTAAAATAAAAGTAAATAAACTCATAAAAGAATTGGTTGTTGTTGTTTTTTCTCTACTTCCCATAAGCGTTGAACTATTTTTCGACCACTAAAAATATTTTTTTATTTTTCTTATTTTTTTTTTACTAAATTTACTATTAAAACATGCCAAGGAGATAGAGAGAGCGAGAAATACAAATAAAGAGAGACAAAAAACAGAAATTAAGTTATTATTAATAGGGGGACATTTTTAGTTTGAAACATGAATATATCGATTAATCTTTATAATTGAGAAATAAGGAGACAAATTTAAAATTAAATAGTAAAAACTCAGTAATGAAAGATAATTGTATTACTTTTCATAATGTTTAGATTACTTTTTACAAAGTTATCGCCAAATAATTGATAATTTGTCAATATGCTATCGATAAGTTATAAAAAACTTATATATTAAAAATGTGAATTAAATAAAATATAAAAAATTATAAAAAGATTTATCGAAAAAGCGATAACTAAGGTTATCAGTTATAACTACGGTTATCAGTTATCGATTTTTCGATAAATCTATTAATAATAACCTTAGTTATCGCTTTTTCGATAACTAAGATTATCAGTTATCGATTTTTCAATAAAAAATTAAAAAACTAGTGTAAAAGGAATGGACGTAAGTGTTAAAATTATGCATAAGTTATCATTGTTCAAAGTTATCGATAAGTTATCAAAAACAATTGTATATTGAAACAGCCAAAAATTAATTAAAACAACATATTTAAATATTTGATTATCGATAAATTTTTATAAAAATCGATAACAGTTAATAATGTAATAAGCCTATAGGGTAAGGAGAGCAGAACCATCACCCATACCAATACATGACAAATGCTGATAAATGCTGTGGGGACTCCTCCTAATCATAAATTGCAAGGACTAAAAACCGGTTTACAGCAATCTCTTACAGTTTTTAGAGCTTATACAAGGACAAACGTACATGTTCTAACACCTAAAAGCGATTGTCTGGGAGCTCTTACATTAAAAAGTGTTTTAATGAATTTTATTTTATTAGTAAAGTAGTGGTACGGGTCATATAAAATATGGTCCTAGACCTGGATCTTTTTATATTTATTGATATGGAAAGCTGCGTTTGTTTTTAAACAACATCGGATTACTGCCTTCCGTTGTGGTCATATCAGCAGAAATGATCGCTTAAAAGAGGTAATCACGTTAGAAATGATGGAATGATATTGAACGATCGGAGAGAAACGGTGCATGAGGTTTGCTAATGCTTTAGGCTCTTAATCGAACGGTAACTTCACATTTCGCAAAATATTCGGATATAAAAACGCTGTTCTCGCGAAAGGATTCGCGATTAATTAAAAGATAATTTAATGTTCGGTTACAATTTAAACAAATTATTGCACCATTTTGTAACTGGGAAAGAAACATGGATCCATTGTAATACACTAGAGACCATAGAACGAGCGCAACAACTATGTTTGGCTGGGTGAACGTTTTCCAAAAAAGTTGAGTCTTGAAGTTTTGTTGCATGAGTACGATATCACCGAAAAGCTGACTTTTGGACAAAATAAATATTGAATTAAAAGCAGTGAAATCTCATCTAGCGATTAATAAAGTGCTATCCCATAAAAAGAAGGCACGGGTGCACACGTATGTAATCGCTAAATGGTAAAAATTCATGAATACGTCCACGAACTGCAATATTATGTTACGTTAAAGCCCTTGTCACTTATTTCTGTCTCCAATTTTGAAGTAATAACTTAATGTTCTCATTAAACAAAAGCAAAACCATATGCATTAAAAACAAGAGTGCATCCAAAAATTTGTTCAGCCTCTGGACATTTCTTGGTCTAACCCAAAAAAAGTTAAAAAGTCATAAACTCCAACTAAGAAAACTTAATCAAATCAACTCGCTATCCAACGATCTGGATATTTACAAGACGTTTCATAGAGTTTGTCACTGGACTCTCATATCGAAACTTAATGCATTTGGTGTCGGTAGCCACATCTCTCGATTTATATTCAGCTTTCTCAGAGATCGTTCTAAAAAAGGGGTTACAAATAAGATCTTATCCGACGAGTTGAGGATAAATTAAGTGATACCGTAAGTCACTGTTCTTTTCTCTACTTTTTTTTTTCTAATATTTCTTAACGACTTTCTGCTCACTTCCAATCCTATTTACTCTTTAGCAGATGACAGCAACATTTGTCATTCATATTCTTTTAATCGTAGGCCGAGTCTCTTGGAGATTGGGAGCGAAAAGAATGAGGATATACGACACGTTCACAAGCGACCTGGCAAAAATCTTCGAGTGGAAAATGGTCGATTTTAATGCACGCAAGACCTAATGTTGCTTTTTGACACATACGTGACAGAGACGTGGTGGTGTGGTCTCGCCTAAGAGTATGGGTAATGTAGATATTGAGGAATCAGATGCTCTTGATGTTCTGGGCATGAGAATTCATTGTAATGTTCGTTTGAACGATCACATTCAAGTGCCTCGGATTTTTAAGACGGTGCAAGAAATACTGCACTTCATCTGATCACTCTAATCTTTACAAGACTATATCCGAACTAAAATAGAATACAACTCTCATGTATGGGCTGGTGCTTCAAAGTATATTTTAAAGTTTCTTGACCGCGTACGGGAGAGTATGTAAATAGGACGATCGGGTAGCCATTTCTATCGATTCATTAAAGCATCGTCGCATTGTGACATGCGTTTCAATGTTCTATCGATACTATAGCGAGATGTGTTCTGACGAAATTAAGGAATTAATTTCTAATAATCATACATTCTTACGTAGTACTTGTATTTCTAGTGAAGCGCATCCCTTTGTCCATCAAATTGCACAACGCATTATAGGGAGAATTCGTATTTTAGTCGCACTGTTCGTTCGTGGAACGATCTTCCCGCGAAAGTCTGCTCTGTAACTTACAGCATAACTTATTTCCTAGTGTTAGATAAAGCACTGCATCGAATACGGAACGTCTCTTTTCAGCCGAAAAATATACAAATAAAGTCTGCAATTTCATGGATAGAAATAAGTTTAATAATTGCCATCCCGACGATGACAAGCAAAATTTTCTTTATATTGTCATGGTTTCGAATCCAAATGATCCATCCAAGATACTTTCTGATCCCCTGTAAAGGAAAAAAAGGACAAATCAACCACAAAAACGGGGGGTGGCGTGGAGAATTGGTTAGAGCGCAGGACTTGGCAGAAAAGAAAAATTTAATTGCGGCTTCGAGTAGTTAATAAAGAGACTTCAACCTCCCTCCAGACAAATCTATCTAAAGAAGACCTCTGACTTTCCAGTTCACCTTTGGCGATTTTGTTGGAGAAAAAATTACAATTCTAAGTAAGGACCACCACCACCACTTAGCAAGGATTTTTACCATTACACACAATCATATAGAGGCGAGCTACCGAAGATCAAACGTCTACTTAGCTTGAAAGTCAACTTGATTATTGAAACAAAGTAACGGATGCTTTGTGGAAATCCAAAATACTCCCTAGAGGAGTGACGGAGGAAAAAAAATTACAAAAACGTTACCTCACGGTTATAAAGAAAAAAGGGAGGAAATCTATGATTAGAAATGATGCCTAACCACTACAAGAAATACACAGAGCGCGTTCTTTCTATGCTACTACAGATGACAGCATCATCATTTATCCTAGATCGTTCTCCTGCTTCTTTGGAAGACAAATAACATTGCAAATTAACTGAAACAAGGTAAAGCTGTCTTGTGGAAGCCCTATGCTACCAAGAGGAGGGCAACGAAAATAATTCTTTCTAAGCTATAATTTGGTGAATTTCAGTGCCCTATTGCTTTATTGTGTAGATCTAATCGTTTTATGTCCTTTTAGAATGCTGGTAGTATGACAATAAGTCAATTCTACAAAATACGAAAGTGTTTTACGAAAACCAGAATGAAAGATAGACTTTTCGATTGGTATCCTAAAGCTTGCTTTAAGTCTACTGTTTTTCTTCTGTCATCGCTTGTAGCGGGTTGAATTTAACTCTACCTGTAAGGGGTTTGTGGCAGGAACAGGCTAGTTAAGACAACTTACGAATCATCGTGAAACAATCTCTGGAATGGCGCTCTCCATCGTTTCTATGTTTCATAGACTTCGAGAAGGCTTTCGACAAATTAAATCACGATGTAATTTGCAGCTGTTTGTCATGTAAGAAGATTCCTCTGAAAACTCATACGCCTTATTGAGAGTTTATATCGAAATGCATCCTGCAGATTAAACCTGCTAAATTGTTGAGTTATGGTGTTCGGTAAGGTTGTGTTCTGTCACTACAGCTATTTAATATAGTTTTGAACACGATCATCGAAAAAGTCCTTCATAACGGTAGGGGGCTAACTTGAGATTTCCAGCGCCGCTCAAACGATCCTGATTACGCGAGAGATATTTACCTTTTGGCTCACACTCTCCAAGATCTTAAAATCTGCGGAGTTTAACACTGGCGGCAGAAGCTGCTGGTCTAAAGATTAATGAGCTTTGTCTCAGTATTGATTTACAATTGCCACGAAAGAAATAGAGGATGTCGACCAATTTTGTTGTCTTGGGAAACGGAAAGTCGAGTGAGGATATATATATCAGTTCAATCATCTCAGTTCAATCTAAAGCTCGTTATTCTTATCTCTGCGTACGAAAATTGCTATCTTTAATGCGAATATAAAACCCATCCTTCTGTACGGTAGAAAAACTTAGAACGCTGCAATACGTGATATGGGAAAGATGAAAGTATTCGTGAGGCTTATATGTTCTGGCGAAGGGCAGGTCAACAACCTCTTTCTAAAGAAATAAGGAGGCGTAAAGGGCGCTGGTTCGGAAATATCCATAGAAAACCACCTTCCGTTAACACCAGAGTTACCATAAACTGGAACCCGAAAGGGAACATATGAAGAGGCCGTCCTGCTCATACATAGAGAAGATAGAGTGATGCTGAAGTAAATAGCATCGGAAAGTGTCAGAGTGAAGTAAAGGCATTGGCACAAACTAGATAATTGTTCAATAAATTTACTGAGGCTCTATGCTCCTTGTAGGAATAACGGGAACTTATTATTATTACGACGTTAACTTCTAAGTCCTGTATGAAAGCAAGTTATCTCAAGCATTTCAGTGCTGAGAGGGGTACGTTGAGGTATCCCATGGCGGATTGGTTTTTTCTTTTTTGAACTATCTATTGAGTTGTAAGGCGCTTAAAATTCACGCTAGGAAGACCTCACCATCTGTTGTAGTAGTTGATTACAATTATTAATAGTGGATCAGTTTTGTTATCTCGGCAGCCGCTGCTGGTGCACATGTGGAAAATAAAATCAATAAAGCTAGACTAGCATTTAAAATGTTATCTTTGAATTTTCAAAACAAAAGCATAAGCCTAACTAAGTACTAAGCTACGAGTATTCAAATTCCATTTGACTTTGTGTCTTCTATGAATTACGGGTAATTAATACTTATGCGGCGATAGCTTGGTGCAGAAAAGCTGAGAAAGTTACCACCATGAATAAACTAGGCAGGGTACAACCCGCCTGCCTCAGTAGAACTGGGGCAATGAGAACATCTCCAACAGAGACTTTGAAGACCTTGTTTGGTTTAATAGCATTTCACATGCATTTTCGCTGAAGGACTCGAAGAAATGCGTCGGGAAGTCTAACCATTCTACGCATAGTGGTCGGAGAACCATTTTTGGTCCTGGATCTGTGCCTTAGCAGGAGATTCAAGGTTGAATTCTCCGACCGGGATTCTTGGTCTAATGGGGCCCTGGTTCGGAATGAGTTTCATCTTAACTGCTATGCCAATGGCTCCAAAATGAATAACTGTGCCGGTGCGGGTGTTCATGGACTTAACCGAGACTTGTCGATATCACTGAGAAGATCACTGAGTGTCTTCCAGGCTGAGATCATGGCCATTGCTATATGTGAGGAGATAATTTTAAACAGTGGGCTTAAGGGTAAGACTATTAATATATTCTCTGACAGCCAAGCTGCCTTAAAGTCACTTGGCTCGAATCGTATAACATCTAGACTGGTCAAATATTGCTACGATACATTAAGAAGCTTTCGCTTGGAAATAAGGTTCAATTGTTTTGGATACCTGGACACAGTGGGATAGATGGTAATGACATAGCGGATGCATTAGACAGAAAAGTTACCATGACACCCTATATCGGTTCAGAAGTGGTAAGTGGTCCGCTATGCAGCATCACTTAATACCATCCTCAATTTAATCAAGGATTGAGCAATTGTCAAGTGCTTGGAATACTGGCGTGCCAAAAGTTTACTTCACCACTCTATGGCAGCGATCAGTTTGCAATTTGGACGTCGTTTGGAGGTTCTCAAGTATGGCAGGCCAGACATGAAACGGGCCACTGTAGACTAAGAGCACAACTGAAAAGAATGGCGGTCACAAGGGTTTGTAGATTATGCGCACAATCCAAAATGACTTAAGCGACAAAAAAGGAATTTTACAGGAGAAAGTTTTTTTTTAAATATTTGTTGTTCTAGTATAGTGCATAAGACTTTTTTGTTTTTGCTGTAAAATCATTAAGGTAATGATCGACTACTATCGATTTTTATAAAACAAAACGAAAATCGATAATCATGGCGCTTACGTTTTTTGGCGTTTAAGATATTTTTCTTGATATGTTTACATGGAAATGTTGAGGGAGATATAGGGTCTCATGAAGATTATTATGGTTTGAGAACTGCTGGTGTTAATTGGGAAGGCAGCAGATCTGTTGAATAAACTATAGACAGGAAGGGGCACAGTATTCTGCAATAGTGCCTGTTCGATATGATGATAATGATAATGATAGAAGCCGGTTACTACTTACGCGTATTTTGCGCTTTTTGTGTAATAACAAAGCTGAATTTTGTATATGAAATATATACCGATCAAGTCTACAATCTATCGAACACTTTTCTTTGTATGTACATGGTGAGAAAGAAAAGATGTAGTAGGCGGGGGATTTTAAAAAGATTTTGTAAATGTTCTCTGTGAATATCTTCCTTTTATATAACTAATGGTAAATAATTAAATTATTAATATATAAAATATATGTTTAAATAAATAAGAACAACAACAAAAAATACCTACATTTGCTTGTGGTTTTTTTGTTTCGTTTTACACAATTTCAAAAATGGAGTTGAAAATTTCCACTGGGATGATAGAGATGTTGAAGATGAGTTTGTAATTGTTGCAGCAGCAGCAGTTGTTGTCAAATAAAATAAAAAATTCTTTGTAAAAAAATTAAGAAGAAGAATTTGTTTTTTAAAATTTTTTTAAACACAATAAGCAAAAAAATTATTTTTATTTTATTATTTTTTAGCTTTAGCTCTTTTGTATGCTTTTTAGTTGTAGACTGAGTGTTTTTTGTTTTTTTTTTTGTTTTGTTTCAGACGTTTTGGTTTTTAACAGATGATGTCAGCTTTTTTGAATATTTTTTTGTTTTGTTAATTTATTTTGTGTTTTTTGTTGTTTTTTTTTGTATTTATAAAAATATTATTTATATAAAATATTATTAAACACTTTTTTAAATTTAATTTTATTTTATTTTTAAATAAAACTTTTAAAACACAATTTAACGAATGTTTTTATAACAATATTATTAAAAAAAAAACTTTTTTATAAAATTAAAAAAATATATGTATTTTTCAAAAAATTTAAACAACGTTGCACCGTTTAAGGTTAGAAAAAACTGCTGGCGGTTTAATTTAATTTTCCAAAAAATTAATAAGTAAAAAATCAAAATTCTCAGTTAGTTGTTGTTACAAAAAAAGAAAAAAAAACTTGAAAAAAATCATAAATTTGTTTTCTTGTTTGTTAATATATTTGTTTAAAGGTTATTATTTTTATTATAGTTGTTGTTGTTGTTGTTTAATAGCGGCGCATACGTTTCCACAAGTAAAAAAAATTAGGATATTTATGTGTAGAGAAAACAAAACAAAATTCTTTGGTTGCTCACGGTTAGGAACGTATTTGAACACTGAATCCAAAAGAGTATGACCAAAACTTTTCAAACTAAAATCGTAGCTAAACACCGAAACCCATACACATGTAAACAATTCTATACAAATACTCTTTTAACCAGCATATATTGTGCTGTTCTTCATTCCAATTTCCCAAAAAAAAAAACACACACACAAAATGCCGAAACACTCAAAAAGATATGTAAAAAAAATGAAAAAAAAACAACAATAAGCAACGAAACAAATTTCTTAAACCCCCAAAAAATTTATTAAGAAAAGTATAAAACAGAGAAACAGCATACATGCACACACATACACAGAAACACTCTCTCACTAATACAAGTACACAAACAAAACTCACAGATACAAATCATCTTTCAAACAAGAGCGTTATGTTATGGAAATCCAAAGTAAAAAATTTCTTTTTCTACTCAATTTCCTTAAAAGTTTGTTTATTTTGTTTTTGTTGGTTGTTGTAAGTTCTTTAAGTTTTAACTCAATTTAATTCAAATCCTTAAGTTTTATTAAGCGAATTAAAGTTTTGGTACTTTTTTAAAAAAGTACCATATAAGTACTCCTTAAAAAGTACCTTATGCTAAAACTAATTCTCACAAGAAAGATTTTTTACATTGTAAAACGCTATATGGAACTTGCTGGTATGCAAGGGTGTCCCCGAAATACTAATACAGCTAATCAAAGCCCGGTACAAAAATGCCTCTTTCCTAGTGTTGCATGAAAAACAACTGAGCAACAGTATCACGGTGAAAACTGGAGTTAAATAAATAGTCTCTTATCACTTCTACCTTTTTAACAGCGTCATCGATACTGCCCTCATAAGATGGGGGACTTTCAAGGACTGTTGGAGGACATAGATTATGCTGATGACATACGTCTTACTTAGCCCCTCATTTTCAGAGATGCAGACGAAAATTTCCACCATAAAACAAAATCGTTTCGCATTAATAGTAACACAGATTGCCATTTCTTCGTATGTGATCAAGATATTGAAGATGTTAAGTCCTTCTGCTGGGTAGCACAATTGACACAACTGGTAGCTCAGCAGCAGTTATCAGCAGCAGTATCCACTCGCACAAATACTGCGCTGAGTGCATTTGCCCAGTTAAACCCAGTTCAGAAATCTTTTAATATTTTGAAACGAACCAAAATCAAATTATTTAATTCCAACATAAAATCCACTCTCTTGTATGGATGCGGGACCTGGAACATGACACCACGTGACATACAATGCTTTTAGGTAATGGGTATACAAGTTAATAATGTCGATTTGGACAACATATGGCATAACTATCACTATGGTTTGTGTCAATAATAACAAATATGGGTTTCTGGAGGGTAAACAACTGTCATTATAATTCAGTATCCGATAGACGATTTTTTTCAATCGCTAATGTCGAATTTTGTGCCTAAAAAATATGTTTTGCAGGGAAGTCTGATAACCTTCTTTCATTTGAAAAAAACGGCTGCTGAAAGTTATCGATTGTTGGTAGAAGCTTACAGTCAACATACACCAACTCAAAAAACTCCTGTACAATAGTTTGCGCGATTCAAAAGTGGTGATTTCGACACAGAAGAAAAAGTTTGCAGATGAGGAATTGGAAGCATTACTCGATGAAGACTGTTGTCAAACGCAAGAAGAACTTGCATTATGATTGAGAATCACACAACAAGCCAGTTCCTTGCGTTTAAAAGCATTGGGTTTCATTAAAAAGCAAGCAAATTGGGTCCCATATGAATTGAAGCCGAGAGACGTTGAAAGGCTATTCGACATGTCGGAAATGATACTTGAACGCTAAAAATAGAAGTCGTATTGTTACTGGCGAGGACAAATGGATATATTACGATAACCTCAAGCCAAATAAACGCAGAAGCCGAATATCCATGACGCTAAGGTAATACTCTGTGTTTGGCGAGAACGGAAGAGTGTTTTGTATTTGAGCTATTGAAATTGGGTCAGACGATCACAGTGGATCTGTACTGAATACAATTGATTCGTTTGAAGAGAGCAATCAACGAAAAACAATCAGAATATTCGACCAGACACGATACCATAATATTCCATCATGACAATGCTTGGCACCATTTTGCAAGACCGGGCAAAAATTACTTGGAAAACAGTGGTAGTCCTTCCGACTACCATTTGTTTTCGATCATTACTGGAATACGCTTCACTTCAGAACAGGGTATCAGAAATTGGCTTAATTCATTCTTTACCTCAAAACCGAAACAGTACTTTTGCGCGGAATCCATATACTACGAGAAAAATAGGAAAAGGTAGTGCCTAACGATGGACATTACTTTGAATAATGTATCAGTTCATTTTGTTATTATAATAAATGCCTTCCGATGGCCTCAATCCGTCAGTTGTACCTCAACAGAACCGGTTCCAATTACCGACCCCGGTGAGATGCACATGGAGAACATTCTGTCTAGAAGGGTTTGGGTGTACAGTAATCCACACGATCAGGAATCGTATTCAAATGCCGCAAGATGACCGCATCTTATCTGCTTAGTCATCAAGTCCACTGGAAGCCAGATCAACAATAAAAACAAGGTCTTCGAAAGAGTAGACCTGAGCGCACCAGTAATCATCAGTGCCACACTTCGCAGAACTCTGTCAAAGATTTTTCTATATGTGGATTTCTCCAGAGATCTCCACCGCACAATGGCACCATACATAAGTATGGGCTTAACCACCATGTTAAAAATACAGGACAGCTTGGAGTCTGTGACAACCTCCAGCTATTTTGGGTTATCCGACAACACCAGTTCTACTCCGTGCAGGCTCGGTAGTGTAAAAGATGAAATTTTGTACTTGCATGTGAACAGTACCAAATCCGTCTTCCTTGTGTTAACACTCAGCCCACGTTAGTGCTTCACTGACTAATAAGACTCAGAGATGTTGCTCCGACATTGTGTCGCGAAATGTTCACGATTTTTTCGAGATATCTTGACAATAATCTAAAAACACTTGACCTTATTATCGTTGGAACATATTCAGAATAAGCTTTAGTTGAGTTATTGATTTGCTTCAAGTGCTCTTTTTTCTAGTTTGGCTAAGTAAAGCAAACTTTCCGGCAAATTTCGTTGCAAAGTTGACACTGGTACAGATGTTTACGCTCAAAAATGAAATATTATTTATTAAAAACACAAATCATATGAAAAGGTTAAGCCATTTGTTGTAAGTCCCGCATTTTTAAGTTATACACCCAAAAATTTAGAAATATTTTCTGCTTCTTAGCCATTCAACCATTGCTTCTATTACAATTCGCCTCCACGTCAATCAGTCTTTAACTTTTCTATTGAGCTCAGGTTTGGCCTGTACCTCTATATCATCCCTCATTTGCACCACTGATAACTAATAATTACACACATACATACATACATAATTCCCGCGAAATCTTAAGTGGGACAAGAGGGGGACTTCTCTCCATCAATGAGCTACACCCGATTCTATTTTTAGACTCATTGAAAGGAACATTCAAATTACTGGCGGCTCCAAACGTCATATGCGTTAGTTAGAGAAGATTTTCGTCGCGTAAATACTCATAACCAGTCGCTAGCAGTGCTATGAGGTGATGCCACTGTTGATAATTATCTGATGGACCGGTCTGGTATTGAACCGAAGACCTTTTGGTTGGCAGGCGGGTATCTTACCTACCATACAACAGCGGCACCTAAAACTTATATAAATATTAAAAAAGTACCTCAGACATACTTTTCTAAAAGGTACGTCTTAGTAAAATACTTTATGTTAAACGTAGTTTTTCAAAAAGATGTCCTTAAGAAAGTATATCTGTAAAAATACTTCTTTAGAATAGACTGAGTTCGATTTTTAAGGAAAAACTCAATTAAAATATAATTTAAAAATTTTAAAAAGTATTTGAGAGTAATTTTTGAAAAAGTACTTTTTTAAAAGCACTTTTACTTTTTGAAAAATTTTGTTAATGTAAAAAGAATTATTTATATGACCTTTAACTCTCTTATTGTCTTTCTCAACGTTGAGTTGGTAAGGCCAGGGAATTTAAAGCAGTGAATTTATTATCAAGAATGTACTATTTTCGTAAGTACTTTGGCAAAAGTTTCTTGAAATAAGCGTCAATTTTATAATCAAATAAAAGAAAAATTTTTGATGGTGTTTTTTTAAAAGTGTTGTACCTTGAGTAAAAAGTACTTTCGATAAAAATAACCGTAGAAAGAAGTACTTTATGTAAAAATTGCAGTTGGAATGAAGAAAGTTCTATAACCAAAGTACTTATTAAAAAAATTAAAGTAAAAGTAAAGTAAAAAGTAACAAAAATTACTATTTTAGTACTTTTTAATTTGCATGTACTTTGTTAATCGGCTTTGAAGTTTATAGAACAAAATAAAATTTTTTTAAATGTGTTGTAATAAAAAGTACCCATTATACAAAATAAATAAATTACCTTTTTTATATTAAAGTTTAATGTAAAAAGTACTGTTTATACATAAAACATTAAAAATTTGATTACAAAAAACAAATCTAATAAGTTTAAATCAAACTGTGGCTATAAGGTTTTGGCTTTTAAATAAAAAAGTACTTTTTTAAATTTCCTTAAAAATTTGCTTGTACAAAGAAAAGTACTTATTGAAATTTTCAAAATTTGTTTGATTGATTGTGTTAATTACTTTTATTTTACTAAAATTCATGGTAAAGTTATGTACTTTTATTTATTCCCATCTCTGCAATTATTATTAATCATTCTTTACACTGACACAAACAATTTTTCTAATCTCTCCCTCTCTCTCTCTCTCTCTCGGCCATTAATGCTCTCATAACAACTTTAAACATATAAAATAAAAAACTTATTAATTACCATTGTGTTAGAAAAGCTCTTAAAATTATTTTTTGTTATTAGTGAGTAATACTTGAACAGCTAGAAATGAGAGCAACATATATAGCCATACACATATGTATGTACATACAATATGCACACATTCAATATAAATAGGAATAATAGCAACAACAACAAAATTGCCAAAAATTTATTGTATAGGCAATGAGCTTTAGCACTCTCAATATGTTATCCCACATATGCTCATAAGCATACACACATACATATGTATATGTACACTTCACACAAATGTATAATTTAATATAAGAGTATTATTTTCTTAGGAGCACCACCACTACATTTGTTTTATTTATTCCCAGTTGGTGTTGTT
The DNA here is from genome assembly GCA_023159175.1 of Wohlfahrtia magnifica. Taxonomy (NCBI): domain Eukaryota; kingdom Metazoa; phylum Arthropoda; class Insecta; order Diptera; family Sarcophagidae; genus Wohlfahrtia; species Wohlfahrtia magnifica. The sequence continues at coordinate 529,495 of JAKWBJ010000498.1, forward strand.
GTTGTATCATATGTACATATTTATGTATCCATTGTTGTTTTTGTTTTGTAGTTGCTAAAAGTAATGTTTGATGGAATTTTTTGTTTTTGCTTTATGATTTGTATTTGCTTTAAGCTTTTTTGTTGTTATTTCATGTGTTTTAGAGAATTTTCTGCTAGAATTTCTTGAGAGAGATTAAGAGCGTTGACTTGTGTGTGTTAATAAAAGTAAAACAATTGTTTTTAACGATTGAGCTTAAAATATTTTTGTTTTATTGAATATGAATTTTTGTATTACAACATAAAAAGTACCTTTGGAAAATACATTTTTTGAATATGTAAAAAATTGAGTTTTAGTTTTATTAGTGTACATAAAAGAAATTGAAGGGTACATTACAGACATTACCTAAAAAAAAACGTACTCACTGCAAGCAAAAAGTACCAAAATTCATACTTTTGTAAACAAATAATTCCTTTTGTTTTTTTTTTTTTTTTTGTTAAAAACTGTTAGTGTTACCTGAAAATAAAAAACAAATATATTTGTATTATTGAAGATACTTTTGGTACTTTTTCGTATAATTAATATAAAGCACTTAAGTACTTGTTTTTTAGAATACATTGCTTTTCAAATCCACTTTTTTATTTTTTAAACCATGTATTTATTGTTTTAATTCTTTTTTAGTTCCTCTTTTTATATTGCTGTCCATTAAAATTTTCCCCCAAATTTTGCAGATAATAGTACGCATTTAATTCTCTTTTATGTCTATTACCTTTTTTTGCAAACTAAGTATTTTTCCTAAGACTTTCTTAATTAGTCTTTTTTTACTACGCTTTCTAATACTTTTAAAAATCAGCCTTTTTCTATTACATTTTATATGCATTTTCTAATTTTATATAATTGCTTCTCTGCTAGGAATTGAATGAAATTCGAAAATGTAAAAAGGTACCATTTAGTTTATATTATTTTTTGTTGTTTACGTTTTGAATATGCATAATAATCTTTTTATACGTGTTTTAAAGTATTTAATTAAGCTTAAAATACTTGATTAAAAAAAGTTTCTTTTCCTTGGAAAAGAACTCTTTTTAAAGTACTTTTTTGTTGTTTAGTATTATTTTTGTTCCTATTTTAGCACTTGGAGTTGTTTAATGACAATATTTTTAGAAAAATTATTCAGTATAACAATTTTTTGTAAATAGCGTTTATGGTACTCTTTTGGTACTCTTTTTTAAAATATTTCTTAAAGAAGGTGTGGCTTTTATTTCTGAGTACATTTTTTAAGTTAAGCTACCTTTTTTTTATAAAGTTTCTTTTCGTTACAAAACAGCTCTTTTTAAAGTACTTTTTTGTTGGTTAGTATTACTTTTGTTCCTTTTTAGAAAAATTATTTAGTAGGAAATTTTTGTGTAAATAGCGTTTATGGTACTCATTTTTTAAAAAGTACTTTTCTTCAATAGTTGCTACTATTTTTGTTATCTTTTTCGATTTAGTTTTTTTCAATACAATTTTTAAAGGTTTCTTGAACAAAATATTTGTTTAAAGTAGGTGTGGTTTTTATTTCTGAGTACTTTTTTAAGTTAAGCTACTTTTTTTTATAAATTAAGTTTATTTTCGTTTAAAAAAACTTTTTTTGTTGTAGAAAATGTAGAAAATATTCTACAAAAATTATTTAGTAGAAACATTTTTTGTAATTAGCGTTTATAGTACTCTGTTTTAAAAAGTACCTTTTTTTTAATACAATTTTTAAAGGTTTTTCGAACTAAATATTTTTTTAAGTAGGTGTGGTGTTCATTTCTGAGTACTTTTCTTTATAAATGAAGTACTTTTTGTTTTGAAAATAATAATTTTTGTTAGTAAAAAATTACTTTCGCACAGTTAAATTTGTTAAAAGTAAATTTTTTGTAAAAAGTACTTTTTGCTACACCCATGTAGCTTTTGAAAGTACGTTTTTCTTAGTTTATTGATATGTGTTCTAAAGTTGTAACATAACATTATTGAATACCTTTTAAATTGAACTATAATTCCCTCTATTAGAACATAAAATATTTTTTTATTTATTGTTTATTACTTTCTAAAAAAGTACTTTTTATTATATAGTATTGTTTTCTTGACCATTTTTTAATATTCCTACTCTCTTATCATGTTTCATTTAACTGATCCTTGAGTGTTAAAAAGATATTCTCTTAAAAAAGCTTTTTTTTTTGTTAAAAACTCATTTCGTTTTACTCATTCTTATTGCAATGAGTGTAAGCAAACAAGTGCTTACATGTGTGTGCGGGTTAAAGGGTGCATGTGTATGAGTAAGCTTATTAAACAAGCATAACATCCTGACGCTGGCGTTGCCAAAAATTCTGCCGCAGCGGTCAACTATATAATACAAGTGTGTAGGAATTATAAGAAAAAGAGCGTTTAACACTGAGAACAAAAACAAAGAGAGGATGAAATAAAGGAAATTGAGTAGAGTCCACATACGTATACAAACAGACAGGTAAGGAAGTTATGTGTTTTTCTTTGAAACGTGAAATTAAAGAGACACAAAGTGCTAAAGGAATGAATATGGGAGTAAAATTGAGAGAATTTTTTATTAATAAACGTGTGTAGGAATATATGATGAAAATAAATTGTTGTTGCGGCTTTTTAAGAAGTATAAGAGTTTTGATATAAAGATTTGCAAAAAAAAAAAAAAAAAAAAAATTAAAGGAAGTACATTTAGGAAGGACGTGCTCAAAACAATAGTTTGAAACATACATGCATATGTATAAATGTACAAACATATGTATGTATGTGTGTATGTATGTATAAAAGCATAGAAATATGTATGTGTATACTTATGTATATGCAGTATGTATGTACGTATAATTAAACAAACATTCGTTAGAGAGTAGCTTGAGGGCATTTTTTCCTTTTTTTGCTTTTTTTGGTTGCTTATGCTGTTACGAGGAGTTGTTTCTCAACTAAACCAAAATCGGGGAGCTAAAGCAACAACTATAACAAAACCACATATAAGATGAGAGATTTTTTCTGTTGTTGTTGTTGTTTTTGTGCAGATTCTTCCTTTAATTTTTGATATTTTTTGCATGTCTTTCTTAAATAAACAGCAAAAATTATAAGAAAAAAATATCACTGGTATATGTATATAAATATCCTTGCTCTTGGCCTTGATTATAGCTCTACAAAAACAAAAATTACAAAAAAAGTAATACAACAAAAGCTTGTGTTGTATTTCTACTTTGAGAGGAAGGAAAGTTGTGGAACAAATAAAAGGGAATTGAAATAAAAAAATATTTCATTTCAATATAATTTCTTATAATTGTTTTCATATTTATTTTTTTTAATTATTTTTGTTTTTTTTTTCATTTCGTTATTATCATTTTAATTATTAGAAAAATTATTTGTTCGGGTTTTGCTTTGTGAAAAAAAAAGATATCGTTTTGTAAAGCAAAACTTGCAGGAAGATGTTGCAAAGAGAGCAATACCAACTTGAAATTTGAAAACATTATCGAAAACATTACATTTTAATTAGATTTTTTCTAAATTATTCTGTAACGAATAAGTTTTGTTTACTTAAAGACCCGTTCTGTCATTTTAGCTCAAAACTGTAAGGACTATGATCCTTTTGCAGAGTATGCAAAGCAACATGTTTGGAATATTGTTTTTAAGAAAAACTCTTAAAATCTGGCTTAAGAATTTGGACTCTTGTTTCTTCTTTAGTGTTCAAAAAAGGCTCTTTACTTCAAAAAGAGAGTAACCTTATGCTTGATCCTTAAAAGAGCAGCCTTTTTACTAAAATTTGTAATAATTTTGTGAATAAAAGCATTTAAAAATGATGCAAATAGTGGTATTGACAAGATCAATTCATATTTTAACGTATTTTTTTTAATTGCCTGTACTTTTCTCACAAACATATCATCAAGTCAAGGCAGTTAAAGATCAAAATTTCGATAATACTCACGATATATGAATTAATAGCAACAAATTGGTTTTTATTCAAAATTTGAATCATAAATGATTAGTTTTAAGCTATAAAAGAAACTGATTTAGAAGCAAGAAATTTCGATAACTTTAACGATAACACTTCAAATATAGCAATTCCATATAGAAAACCTCTTAAAAAATTGATCTAGAGCAAGCAACCGGTATTTAATTGAAATTAAGGTAATTTTTCTTTAACTGGAGACTTTAAAAATGTCGATAACAACTATCGATAATACTTAAAATACTTTAAAATCATATAGGAAAACCTTTAACATATTTATTGAAAGCATAAAAGAAGGTATCAAGCGCAGCCTTTATATGTTTTTTTGCTATTTGAGACAATAACAGTTTCGATAACATATTCGATAACATAGCTATTTGCTAATAATATTAATATTAACTAAAAACGATTCTTACGAACATTTTCCATAACATTTAAGCAACAATTCATCAATTTAGGGCAATATTAGTTTCGATAATACTTTCGATAACACTTTAAAACAATCCACTAGAAAAGACAATCTATAGGGTCCGCCATCTAACGTTTTTTTTCAACTAGTGCTTATTTCGTGAATGGTAACACTTAGCTCATGTCTGATTTGACAGATAATTAGTTTTATCCTTCCGCTGAACGAATATGGTTGTGTATACGCTACGCCTGCGATCGACTTACAGAAGATGCCGATTTTGCCAAAAAAATCATCTTTTGTGATGAAGCTCATTTTGATCTTGGCGGGTATGTAAACAAACAAAATTGTCGCATTTGGGGCACAGAAAACCCGCACGCATACATTGAATAGCCGATACACCCAAGACGAGCCACTGTTTGGTGCGGACTTTGGTCCAGAGGCATAATTGGGTCATTTTACAGTCAATGGCGATCGTTATCGGGCCATGTTGAACGAATTTTTGTTCACAAAAATCGAAGAGGAGGATATTAGCAACATTTGGTTTCAACAGGACGGCGCTACGTGCCACACAGCCGAAGCTACACTCGATGTTTTGCGCCTTTAGAATATGAATCGTAGTTTAGGAAAATGAAATAAAATGAAAATGAAAAGAAAATTGTTGTTCTAAAGTAAACGGAAGTATGTAAATACTTTAGCAAATTTATTTGAAGCAACACTTCTTTAATTTAAAACTTTAGCAGTTTAGATAAGACTTCCGATTAGACTTACAGATATTAAAATAATATTTTAAGTTAAGACTAAGTCTATTGCAGCTTCAATAAAATTTCCGATAATACTTGAAACACATCAATTCCATACAGAAAACCTATTAGGATAGTTAGTTGTAGAGTCAAAAATGTTTGTTATTCGAAATAAAGCAATTTTACTTCATTTTAAGCATAAAATAGTTTCGATAACAATTCCGATAACATTTTAAATACACATATTCTATGTATAAACCCTTTTAAAATAGTAAGTTTTATAATAAACAATATTTGCCATTTGAAATAGAGCAATTTTGCTTCATTTTTAGTATAAAATAGTTTCGATAACAACCCCGATAACATTTTAAATACACGCATTCTATGCAGAAAACTTTGATGATACTTAGTTATAGAATAAAAAGTGAGTGTTGTTCGAAATAAAATAATTTTACTTTATTTTAAGCATAAAACAGTTTCGACAACAATTCCGATAACATTTTACACGTCTCCAATGCAGAAAACCTTTTAAGACAATAAGTTGAACAGTAAACAGTATTTGTTATTCGAAATAAAGCAATTTTATTTCATTTTAAGCATAAAATAGTTTCGATTACACTTGCGATAACATTCTAAAGACAATGATTCTATACAGAAAACCTTTTAAGATAGTAAGTTTTATAATAAACAGTATTTTGCTTCATTTTTAGCATAAAATAGTTTCGATAACAACTCCGATAACATTTTAAATACACGCATTCTATGCAGAAAAGCTTTTAAGATAGTTAGTTGCAGAGTAAAAAGTGTTTTTTAATCGAAATAAAGCAATTTTATGTAAATTTTGGGATTAAATAGTTTCGATAACAGTTCCGATAACATTTGAAATACATACATTCTATAGAAGAGACCTTTAAAGGTCGTTAACTCTAAAACATAAAAACATTCGCAATTGAAATTGGCACAAATTTTTTTAATAATTCAAGGGAGTATTAGCTTTGATAACATTATCGATAACACTTAAAATATATTTAAAAACATTTTAAAGCAGAGACTTTTCCTCAAATAAAACAACCTGTAGTAACCATATAATTAAAGGCAAATATAAGCTTTGATAGTAACCCTACTTTGAATACAATGTAGGCTTCTATAACAATTTCGATAACATCTTGAATACAACAATTCGGGTTAGCAATTGTTTTAAAACTCGGTAAAAGAAGGAAATTAGTTGTACTTTACTCATAATAGGTGATCTGATGGAAGCTAAAATAATTAATGCGGATGTGCTTCTCTCTCTTAAATTCCTATTTAGGAAGCGTATGTGCTTAGAAAGCCATGAAATTTATTTCAAAATTATTTCGATTAAGTGCGGTTTTATATGTATACGTTACTGTTCAAAAGAAAACTTAATTAAATTAAAAATTTCCATTACAATTGTGCGCATTTGTTGTAATGCAGGCTTTGCAGGCTATAGACCCCACCTAACACATGAATACCAAACGCCACTGTTTTCGTTTAAAGATTTTAATGAATTATTTAATTTTTGTAGAGTTTTTTGTTTAAAGCATAGGTCATTTAAAGGTCATTTTAATAAGAATGCGTGTTGCATGTGGCAGGCAGTACAATTTTTGATGTTGTATATAAATTACGATTGTTGTTGTTAGTGTTGTTGTTGTATTTTATGACCAGTAAGCAGTAAATTTATGTTGTGCTTATCCTGCAACCGTTGCAAGGTGTGTTTGAAAGCCAGAGCAAAAAGAAAAAGAGCAAAAATCTTTTTTTTTTTTTTTTTGGTTTAAACCAGATGGCTTTTTGCCTTTACAAAAAAAGACTTTAAACGGTTTCTTTTTAATAATTTAAGTTACGGTTATAATGAGTATAACCGTAATTCAAATTAACCACAATTACTGGTCATAATGCCTGCTTATTAGCACCAAAATAGTTGTACTCGCTCGCTCATAAGGTAACGTCCAGATAATATTCACAAATTAACGCAAAGTTTCCAAACTGAAATCTATACTTTAAGAATATTAACAAGAAATTCTTTTTTTTTATACTTAAACTCATAAAAATGGCGAAAGTTAGTTACTTGAATCTATAATTGAAAATAATTTTCATGAGTGTAAGCAAAACTACCTTAAAATTACACTTTTCTTTGGCACAATAATAAATTTCATAATGAAAGGCTGGTACATAACAAAAACCAAAAAAAGTTATTTTTTTAAGGGCAGTGCCACGAATTGCACTTGCAACAACACCACCACCACCGAGCTAGCTCTCTGCATGCAACAAATAAACAAAAGAATGCAATTTTTCAAAAGAAACACATAATAAAAAAGAAGTAAAGAAAAACAAACACAACTTGACACGCGTTTACATAAAATGCATTTTAAAAGCCTCTAATAAGCTAGAGAGAGATGGAAAATTTAGTTTAGAAAAGGGTTAAAAAAAGACAGAAAATGCCGACTATCACATAAAGCAAAAAAGGGGGTTTTTATTGCAACCAATCATGACCTATTTAATGAAACAAAATAAAGAACCCAAAACGACCCTAAAAAATGCAGTCATTGCAACTTGTGCCACAAAGAAAAAAGAAGCAACAACAATAACTTGTTGCATATTTTCAGCAACAAACAAAAGAAGCAATACCTCTCGCTATGACTCATCAATGGGTTCAATGAAATGCCAGTTTTAAATACCATTTAAGCAATTCTTTACATTAAAGGTAAATAATTATTTCAAAAATTTACAGAAATTCCTATTAATGACACCGGTTGAAGAATTCAATTAAAGGTAAAATAATAAAAATGTTAATGAAATGAAACAAAAAAAAAAAAAAAAAAAACTGAACAATAAATTTTGAAAATTTTTATGAAAAATGTATTGTTTACACCAGGTAAACATTAATACTTTTAATGATTCCCATAAATAACAAGGCAAATTCCTATAAAGACCTTTAAGTTAAGCAAGCGAAAAGAGATGTAATATAAAAAACTGTATGAGAAAAGCTTAAAACTGTATTTTTTACACTTTGTAAATAATTAAATATTAAATAGTACTTAAGTAATTACAACAATTTTAAATAAAACATCTCAAATAAGTCATAAGAGTTAAATTACGCTGAAATTTCATTAAAAATTCCAAAATATAAGCAAAAAATTTTATTGTTTACACCATGTAAATAATTAAATATCAAATAATATGTGACTAAAAAGACTAATTGCAACAAAAATACTCATAGTAAAGTATGTACATACTTAGGTTGAGATAAAAAAAAAATATTTTTTTTTGCAAACTATCTTCCAAATATAATTGTTTACATGGCCTAAGCAATGTAAACAGAAATGTTTATTGAGTAAAAACAATAATTTCAACTGTAGTATGGAATTTAATTATTTTATAGCAACTTAAGCTTATAATTAAATTATTTACTCTAAGTAAACAGTTAAATGACAAATAAATGATGGGAAACTAAAGTATATACTCGTATGTGCGGACAAGCTCAATTTCGCCCTTGGCAGCTTGCTGTAAGGAACCCTTGTAAGACAGACACAATGCTCGTCACTAGGAGGTATAAGGTACCTCGCTCTAAGCTGCCCAGAGTGTATAGCACCGTGCTTAGTCTGTGCCCAGCAATCAAATACCTGGGCCTTATTCTTGACCTCAAGCTAAGTTGGAAGTCTAACTTGGCTGAGAGAGCTCCTGAAGCTACTTGCGCCACCTACTGCTGTAGGAGGCTTCACTCCGGGATACTTGCCAGGCAATAGGCTAAACTTGTAGCGGTGAGACTTAATGCCTTGTCACGGTGACGCACTAACCATGGGGCATTCCTCGATTCTATCTGAGGAATATTGAATTCTGGATGTTATTGACTATGTCCCAACTCATATGGATACTTGCCAGATAACAGGCTAAACTTGTAGGAGTGAGAGATAATGCCCTGTCAGGGTGGCGTATTAGTCACGTGGCATTTCTCGATTCTATCTGAGGAATATCGAGTTCTGGATGTTATTGACTATGTCCCCTCAGGACCGGTGCTGGATGGGGGCTTTCATTCTGTTATCCTTAGCAGAGAAGACTGGGCTTCTGGCTTTGTCTGTACTGATGGCTGACCAGCAGAATCTAAGGGTGTTTCGCAGAATTTCGGTCTACTGCAACGTGTTACAGGCCGAAGTGATGGCTATCTACCAAGATGCGGAATTGACTCTGAGGGGCGATCCCCACACGGCTGATATATGCATCCTCTCAATTAACCCAATTAAACCCACCCGGGTTTTATTGGGTACTATATTAAAAAAACCCGAGTGCATTTTTTATTTAAATGTTTTCGTAGTTTATTTACAACAAAAATATGTATAATTTACGTATTGGGAGTACAAATTAATTTGGTCCGTTATTTTTAGCTCAAAAGTGATAATAAAGTAACAAAATAATCTGAATACAAATTTGCCAAATCACTGTTTACATCTTTTCCCCACATCTAATCCGATTTCCTAATCCCGTCTCAGAAAGACTCTTCATCTTTTGAGGCGATCCAACTTTGAAGACGATTTAACATTTCTTGAAAAGAAGTGATTCGGTGAAATGGTAAAAGATATTGTATCCGTGAAATAGCCAATAGTCAGAGGAATCAATGTGCGGAAAATAAGGAGTCATGCAAAAGAGTATCTTAATCACGTCTTTGTATTCCGGGCGTTTTTATAATAATGCACTGTTCAAACGAAGTAATTTTACTAACAACCAAGAAATATTATCGAATTGAAATTAGGTAGCAGTTATAAAAAACCCAATAATAGGCTGGGTTTAAAAACGAAACCTGGGTTTTTGCCAACCCTGCTTGTAAAGCAGTTTCTTTTTCTTTCCAGCTGGGGTATGACTCGGTTTGTCCAGGAGCGAATTAAAGATCTGCGTCCTTTGTAAATGAAATAAAATACGATAGTTTTCCTACGTATGTAAAATATAAGTAAAACTTAGTTTTGAGCCCTTATTTTCTACGTCTAGTAGCTGGTTAAACTAGCACAGATTTGGTTTGGAGGATTGGATTTGTCGTCGTCGGTGAGGAGGTCAGGAAACGGGTCAGACGGTTAATCTGACAGGATTACAGGATAGTTGTAGGCTGTTAATATGGCGGGATTAGAGGAACGTTTGTAGGTAATTAATCTGGCATGGTAGCAGAAGCTGTTGTCGGCAGGTTACAGGAAAGGTTTAGGCGGTTTATCTGGAAGGATTACAGGAACTGTTGCCGGTGGATACTCTGGTGGGATCGCAGGAGCGGTCGTTTTTCTATTACTTAATTTTTAGTATCGGATTAGGTATATACTATTACACGGTGACAGGATAAATTCGGATGACCTTGTCACCAACTACTTGTAATCCAATTGTAGGATAAATTCGGGAGAACTTACAATTGGAGGTTAGTATAAAATACATTTTGTATTGAGACGGCAAGAGAGTCGCCCTTGTTACCGTCTCCGGTAGTACACTACATGGTAAGAGGATAAACGCGGAAGACTTTGTTATCAGCAACTTATAACCCAATTGTAGGATATATTTGGAAGACCTTACAATAGGGGGTTTAGTATATACAACTATAATGATGACAGAATAAATTCGGAGGACCTTGTCATTAACCGGAAGATCCCTCAATTAGAGGTTCGTAATAAATTTATAAAGACGCTAAGAGAGTCGCCCTTGTTACCCATCTCGTAGTTAAGAGTCGATTTGCAGTCAAACCAACTACGAATTATCACTTCAAAACTGCGATCATTTATGTTAAAAAAAGTATGAACACAATGAGAATTCTTTGTTAAAAAATGTCTATGAACGAAATCTAACACTTTCATTGTGTTTTATTTTTAACCTGCCTGTATGTTGTTGTTGTATTTGTTATTTATGGTTAATAGGTTACTGTGTGAACTTGACTGTTATCTTATGTACCTTGTAACGTCACGTTACGTTAGCGGCTATTAGATCTGTTTCGAATGTGCTCGTTAGGGACTGTCGTGATTCCCTTGGGATACTCTCACGGCAGGTCACAAGGACATTCCGGGTAATTGTGTAGCTAACGAGCTTGCTAAGGCAGGCTCACTCCTTCCGGACAGTCACCTGCCTGTGAGGGTTGGTGTACCGCTAACCTCCGTTAAGCTATCTATTAGGCAGAATTAGTTATTGAACGCCGTTAGATCGTGAACAGTGAGGTAATCTTGCATTATTGCTTTTTAGACTGGATGGTAGGCGCACCAATCATTTGTTTAAATTAGATCCTGGAAATATCTTCTCTACTGTGTCTACCTTCACGGAGCATTGCATTATGGGTAGGCTTTCGAAAAAGCTGCGCTTACCGGTTTATGATTTCTGTCGAGATTGTAGAACAACTGAGGAAGAGGAGAGTGTGTCTCAGTATATTTGCCAGTGTCCGTCTCTAACTAGAGGTAGATTAATTAAACTTAGCTCGCTCTTTCTCGATAGTCTATCGGAACTATTGACCACTGATATCAGGTTAATAGCCAGGTTCACTGAACTATCGGGCTGGTTTGCGACGTGATTTGTGGCAATGTGCTTCTATATGACATATCTGAATGATCGTCAAGACCGGTTAATCAGGACTTGACGGCTAGCACAGGGGCTTCGCTTTATGTGTGGTATCACAACGGGTCACTATGTGTGCTCAAGTGTGATATTCTCTCCTAAGTGGGAAAATTTAAGGTTAGGAAGTAAACTGGCTTAAACGCACATTTTGTTTTTGACGAATTCTGTTTTATTCATACCAATATAAAATAGAAATATAGGAACTAAAAATGGATTATGATGTCTAAGAAATAAAGAAAAGGCCCCCCTGACCTCCAGCATACTTCTGGCGATGATGACAAAACATCAGACGAATGATAAGGAAAACACGCCACCTACTGTAAACAAATTACAATGCTAAAGTAAAGATCACCACCATTTAGCAAGGATCTTCACTACTACGCAAAAATCATATGGAGGAAGCTACAGCGGCTTAATCATCTACTTTGCTTGAAAAGATCAAATTGATTAAAGAAACTGAAACAAAGCAATGGATGCTTTGTGGAAAGCCAATATAGTCCCTAGAGGAGTGACGGAGAAAAAAAATGATGTCAGCAAATGTCCACCTCTAGCACGTCGGCAGACGTCCGCTCTTTTCACTTCAATTTGGAACCACATTGTGCAACGAAGCTTCGCTTATCTTGCTACTGGAGCGCCGAATTTAATCTTTCGAAGTGTCACTTGTTTGTGGTTTGTTCACGTAAACCCGGTCTTTCAAATGGCCACAGAGAAAATAGTCCAGCGGCGTTACATCACAAGAACGAGGCGGCCAATTGACATCGCCAAATCGAGAAATTACGCGACCGGGAAATTTCTTATGCAATAACTGAATTGTGACAGGCTGTGTGGCTTGTGGCGCCGTCCTACTGAAACCAAAGGTCACTGATGTCAACATTAGCCAATAGTGGCCAAAAAAATTGGTTATTATGGTTTGGTAGCACAGAGAATTCACGTTGACGGCGTTTCTTTGCTCATCTTTGAAAAAATACGGGCCGATGATGCCGCCTAACCACAAACCGCATCATACGGTCACTTTATTTGGATGTAATGTTTTTTCGAGGACTGTTTGTGGATTTTGTGAGCCACATTTGCGACGATTATTGTTTGTTTACTTAACCGTCTAATTGAAAATGGGCCTCATTACCAAAGATGAATTTGTTGAAAAATTCGTTGTTTTCGTTCAGTTTTTCACAGACGTTCGACGCAAACAATGGTGGCTGGCTTTAATTCAAGAACGAGTTGGACTTTATAAGCGTGAAGATGAAGATCTTTAAGCTAAATGTTGCACAAAGTTCCTCTGGTGATAAACAAATATTATTTTTATTAAAAAACAAGCTTAAAATTGAATTCTTTACACCATGTAAATAACGCAAAAAATAAAACAAATAATTCTATAGTAATAACAACTATATCAGTGAATACATTACAATTGAAGCTTGTGAATTAAGTATTATATAAGAAAATGAGTTTATACTAACCGGGTAAATAATTGAATAACAACTGTGTGCTGAGTACTATGTCAAAATTATTAAAATATATATTTTACATCAGCGAAATAATAGTTAAAAACAACATTTTAGCAATTATGTTTTGAAATTGTCTTAAATGTTAATTGTTTACATTAGGTATGTATATAATGCATAATTGACAACTTGACAAAGAAAATTAATAATTTTTGTTTGTTAGTAAATTACAGGCTATTGATATAATTAAGGGTAAATTATTGAAGTAAATATTTGAAACAAATAATATAACTAAAATATTTAATTGTTTACTCTATGTAAACAATAAAATAATTACAAAATTTTTACCAAACTTATTTTTTTGCTTTCTTTCAGGTAAGCAATACAATTAAAGTAAACAAAGAAATTTCGCCTTCAAATAAATATAAATTGTAAGTAATAGACTTAATGTAATTATTTACACTATGTAAAAAATACAATAATTAAAAACAAATGAAGGATTACTGCAAGTAAATATTTTGTTTTTACTTTCTATAAAAATTACACAAAATGTTTATTGTTTACACAACTTTTGCATTGTTTTTTTTAATTTAACAAAATATGATGTATTGCTAGTGTAAACAATGTAGAAAAATCGAATTTTTTACATAAATTTCATACATTTTAAAAGTTTACGTTATGTAGATAATATGTTAATTTTAAAAAAATTACATACTACATACAAAAATTCTTTATGTTTAGCACAAATTTGAATTATTTACACCTTGTAAATAATATTTTATTTATTATTTATTTATTTATTATTTATTTATTTATTTTATTTTTATTTATTATTTATTTTTATTTATTTTATTTTTTTAATGTAAAAGGCTTTTAAATTGTTTATTAACGACTTGAGAAAAATTCATTTATTATATTGTAAATATGTCAAAAATTAAGATTTGAAATATTTACCTTTTGTTACACTATGTAAATATTGTAATTTAAAGGTAAACAACGTCTAAAATTGAATATTTTTTTGCTTGTTAGGCATTTTTTATTCAATATGAAATCTTTTTATTATATTTTTTTATTGTTGACATAAGGTAAAAAATGTAAATTATACGAGTATGTTAATACAAGGCTTTAAATTTCAGTAATATTTTGGTTTTCTTCTAAATAATAAGGAGATTTTATGAAGTATTTTACAAATATTAAACTGTTGACCTTAGGTAAACAATGCAGTTATTAGGTAAACTTTGTGTGAAACAAAATTAACTTCTCAAGATAAAAAATTTTATTCAATTTGGTAAACTTTCTGTAAAGCTTAGTGCTATTTTCGAATTGTTGACAAAATGTAAAAAATGTAATTATAGTGTAAACTCCAAGAAAAGAGTTTTAAATTTTATTAACAACGATACTTTCTGAATTTTGCCAGTAAAGCAAATTATTATATACTATTTTCGAATTGTTGACATAAGGTAGACAATGTAAATTTTGTGTAAAGTATGACAAAGACCTAAATTTTTTGATTTTTTTTCTCAAACAATTAGCAGATTGTACAGAGTTGTATATATTTTGTAGTATTAGTATGAGATAGACAATAAAATCACAGGCTTTACTAGGTAAACAATTTAAATTTATTTCAAAATATAAATTTTTTAACATTTTTCATAATTTTTTTACACCTTAATACAGGGTGTCCGCTGGGAAGGTATACTACTTTGTTTTGCCGTCATATTGGTAAACATTAGTCTTGACAGTTCATACTTGGAGTAGAGACATGGCAAATTTATTATCGAAAAATATTCAGTAAACCAACGTGTTTTAATCATTAAAACAGCTCGTCCATGACAACTCCGATTTTCATGAAAAAATCATAATGAGTGACGAGGCACATTTTCATTTGAATGGTTATGTGAATAAATAGAATAGTCGCTTCTGGGCAATGGAAAACCCTAAAATTATTTATCAGTCACCTTTGCATCCATTAAAACTGACAGTCTGGTGTGCAATTTGGTCAGGAGGAATCGTTGGACCTTACTTCTTCGAAACTGAAAACGGCGTAACGGTAACTGTCAATTAGGAGCGATATCGTGATATGACTGAAAACTTTTTAACGCTACAACTGCATACTTTGGGCTTGAATAACATGTGGTTTCAACAAAACGGTGCCACATCGCATACCGCCAGTATTACAATGGAATTACTGCGAGACCTCTTCCCACAACAAATTATTTCAAGGAATGGTAATGTTAATTGGCCTCCACGGTCGCCTGATTTGACTGCTCCGGACTACTTTTTGTGGGGATATATGAAAAGCAAGGCTTATTTATGATTGTAAATACTTTGCTCGTAAAGCTTGATTCTATAAGATTTAAGACTCTAGCGTATGCGGATGATGTTGCTGTATCTGTGTCGGGTAAATTTCTCGACACAATGTCGCAGCGCCTTCAGACATCTCTGGGCCTTCTTAGTCGGTGGAGCATTGACATCATGGTGTCTCAATTCTGTGATTTCCAAGTCGATTTTTGACACGGTGGTTAAGCCCATAGTTATGTATGGTACGGTTGTGTGGTAGCAGGGTTTTACGAAGCGCGGCGCTGATTATTACATGTTCGCTTAAGTCCACCCCTTCGAAAGCCTTTTCTTGTATTGTTGAACAGATCGACCTGATGGTTAAGCAGATGGCGCTTTTGTCGGCGATAAGAATGGCGGGGATATGGTCTGACAAGGGTCATTGGCATGCGGCCATCTTGTGATATCTCGATACGATCCTTGGTGGGGTGGACTACTGCACAACTGAACCCTTTCTGATAGAATGTTCACTGTGTGTATCTCATCGGAATCGGTAATTGGACTCAGTTCTGTTGAGGTATACACGGACGGATATATATCCACGGAAGAGATTGGGGCGGTGTTTTTATTCCTGCATATGAGATGAGAGAGTATCGTTTAAACTTCCGGACCACTGCACTGTTCTACAGCTGGAATCCCGGCGATAAAGAGGGCAGCGAACTGGTTGACGGACAGTCAGGCTGCGCTCATTCCACTCTTCGGTGTCTACTCGACATCGTGATTGGTATTCACATCCTAGCCGGGTGTCTCTGAACAACATAGCGAGGCATTCAGACCTAGAAATTATCTGTGTAAGGTATCACTCTGACACCTGGGGGAATTGTGTGGAGGACGAACTGGCGAGAGAAGGCTCTCTCCTTGGAAACGAGAAAATTGACGGGTTGGAATGCCACTTTCCTCTTTCAAACTTCTGATACTGCGGTATATGCTGGGCAGGGCACAGATACAATAGGAGAATGAACCTACGTGCGCTGTATCGAGAATAATCTGGCTCTTATACGATATATCTTGAGTTGCCGCGACATAGGCTGCAAATATTGGTGGTTGTTATTACTGGGCACTGGGTAGCTGGTGCGTACGCTAGGAGATTTGGTCTGACGTTCAATGAGTTGTCAGGATGAGGAAGAGGAGGAGACTGTCGAACATTTTATATGTTAGTCGAACATTTTATTAGTAGTATCGGACCTAGCTGATGTAGATGTCAGCGGGCTTTTGTTGGTTCGTTCTGGACCGGGCCGGTTCGACCTTCAATGGGCATTACAGTGGGATCAGTATTCTTGTAACTGGCTAACTAACTAACTTGCCTGTTGGAGTTTAAAAATATTTAAATTTTCTTAAATTGTGTTACATTTCTTATCATAATTGGATATTTTACACGAAGTAAACAATGTTGTTTAGGTTTAAATTATTACTAAATACACAAATTATTAGTTTTTAATGACATTTGTTGAAAATGTTGTTTAATTTTTCATATCTTTACATGAGGTAAACAATGTAGTTTTGGAGTAAAATGTTATAAAATTCAAAAATATTTTGATTTTTGTTGATTTTTATTAAATTGTGTTCAATTTTCAATCTGTTTACGTGATGTAAACAATGTAATATTTGTGTAAAGTGTAAGCAACGTTGCTTAGGTTTAAATTATTACAAAATTTATATATTATTCACATTATTATATTGTTTGTAAAATTTGTTTATATTTTGATTTCTTTACATGAGGTAAACAATACGGTTTTGGTGTAAATTGTTACAAAATTTAGAAAAATTTTAATTTTTAAAGATTTTTTTTATATTCTGTGTAATTTTCGAACTATTTATGCGATGTAAACAATGTAAGTTTTGTGTAAATTATTGTAAAACTAAGAAATATATAGATTTTATCGCAGTTTGTTATATTTTATAATATTTCGTGAAATTTTCTAATTATTTACACTAGGTAAACAATATAATTTAGATGTAAATTGTTAGAATTTGTAAAAATATTTTGAAAAATATTTGAAATTGAAATTTTTGTATAAATATTAAATTGTTAACATAAGGTAAACAATGTCTCTTTAAGCTTATTTTATTTTACTTTTTTTTATTATTATCTTTTTTTGTACAAAAGAAGAAATGCAGATTTTTAATGATAAATTGCTTTCATTAACACAAAGCGTTGATGCCACATGCGGAAATGCATCATTTAAGGGTTGGAAACTATCATTATTACAGTTGTTGTTGTTTTTTTATTATTAAGATTGGCCTCATCTAACCTCTGTTATATTGTATGCAATGATGCGCATGCATCAAAGGTCATAGTGCAGCAGCAGGGGATGGTTGTAGTTGCAGATAAAAAAAGCTTTTTTTTTTGTAATTTTTTAAGCAAAACAAGAGAGAACATAAAACAAAAACGAAAAAATAAATGCAAGTGACACAAAACTGCAATATATTGTAGTTAAGGGCTGCAAAACAACAACAACAACAACAATGTGTAAGCAAGCAAAACAAAAACAAATTGTTGTTGTTGTTGGTTCTGTTTAGCGCATGCGATAATGCATGCATGCAGGTCATGAAGTGGCTCTCTTTCTGCTATAATGTGGTTGCAAGCATAGCACCACTCTCGTGTTGTTGTTGTTGTTTTCTTTATGTTGCAAACAATGCAAATTTTGCATGCGTAGGCGCATTTTATGCATTTGCCTGCCATTGGCTGTTTTTGCAATAACAATAACAACAACAACAACAACAGCTTATGTATATACCTTAACAGGCCTATGCATTATAGTTAGCCGAGGCTTTTTAACAAATGCAATAAAAATGAATGTTGCAAGTTCACTGAGGCATGTAAAAATTAAAATAAAGACAGTATGTAAGTATGTGAGTTTGGTGGTGCTAACGATGCGCCTCATAAACGCCATTGCAATTTTGTTGACCAACAACAAACACAACCAGCAGCAGTAAAACGCAGGCAAACAAAGGTGGCTGGCCAAACAATGAACCCAAGAAAAGGGTTGCATGTTGGTTTTTACTTTTTTATTCATTATTGTTGTTGGAGTCGTTGTTGTTGTTGTTGTCGTTTTTCTTTTGTATTTCACTTGAAAGCAGAAGGTGATGAGGAGCTGTTATAAAGCCTACATATCCTGCCACTTAATAACTCATCACTCAGCACCCAAAAACACATCATCATCATCATCATCATCATCCACATCATTCCCATCATGTTCTTCATTCTTGTTGACGTCGTCAGCAGCAGACGTTAAACCAACCAGCAATTTGGTCAGTCAGTGGCTTTTTTCTTCGCTTTTTCTTTGGCTTTTTTTCTCTGATGTCATATCTTTTCTTATAGTGTGTCTGTACGTAAGGCACACACAAAAACACACACGAACTACTTGTAGAAAGAAAATGAATTGAATTCATTGGGTTGTTGTGTTGCATGTCTCTTGACAGACACTTTTTGACGTTAATGACATTTTTTTGCTGTTGTTCTGACTGCATTACTCATTCTACATACATTTGGAAAAAATATTGAGTTTTTTGTTGGTTTTTTAAGGAAAAAACAAATTTTTTTTGAAAAAGTATTTCAAATATTGAAAATTTCTTTCATTTTTTGTGTTCTTTTGAAATCATACATTATTTTGTTTTAATGATGTAAATAATTGAGTAGAAAATAAATTTCTAAAAGAATTAAAGATTTTTTTCAATACTAAATTGTTTAAATTTTTTACCTTAAAAAGCATGTATTTAATGGTATAAATAATGTAAAAACAAAGAATTTGATATAGAAAATTTAAGCATTTAAAAATTTTTTTAGGATTCTGAATTATTTACATTTTTTACATTATGTAAACAATTAAATTTTACCATTTTAAATTTTTTACACCTTGGTAATTTATTCATATCATCTTCAACCAATAATATTTACTCAAATTTTACCAAATTTACATTTAAAACTGAATTGTTTACATCATGACAACTAACTTAAAATAATAAATTTTTCTTTTTGTTCAAAAGTTTTTCTTAAAATTTGTTAAAAAAATCTATAAAAAAAAATAAAAATTTTTAATTTACACCCAAAATTTACATTGTTTACATAATGTAATTAAATGAAAATTAATATAACCTTAAACGAAATAGAAAATGAAAGAAAGTTTTGTTAGAAATTTTTGAAACCATTAAAGAATATTTACATGCCAGACTTCAATGACTGGTTCTGGTTCTTTTGCAGTAGTTGCAGGTACGGAGAGGAGCAGGAGACGATTTTATGGCAGGAGAAAACAGCACCTGGGCTTCTACCATGCGACAAAGCTTCACTGATCTGTTGGTAATGGATATTAGGAGACTAAGTTTCACCTAGTAGTTCCACATTTAAGTTTAGGGGGGGTGACTCACTGTGGTATCATAACGGTCCATTCTGACCTAAATCCACCTCTTTCAATCGGTTTAAATTAACTTATGTCATTCTATTCTGTCACGAAATGCAATATAAATATAAAAAAATGCAAAAATCTTCTCTTCGGATGAGGCCCATTTTCATCTTCGTAGGTACGTCAATAAGCAAAATTGCCGTATTTGTGGCTCAGAAAACCTGAACGTGGTCTTACAGAAGCAAATGTATCAATTACGAGTGACTATTTGGTGAAGCTTGTGGAGCGGAGTCATCATTGGCCCATATTTCTTTGATAATGAGGATAGCGAAACCATTACGATCAATGGCGACACTTATCGCACCATGATAACCGATTTTTTGTGCCCACTCTTCATGGTAGTAATGTGAACGATGTTTGGTTTCAAGAGGTTAGTGCAATTTGCCACACATCTCATGCCACAATCGAATTGTAGCGTCCAACGTTTGATGGCCGTTGAATTAGCGGAAATGATGATGTCAGTTGGCCGCCACGAAGCTATGATTTGACACCGTTGGACTATTTTCTATGGGGCGCCGTCAAAAACAAGTGTTATGCCGGCAAACCAGAGACAATTGAGCATTTAAAAGCCAACATTCGTGCTGCCATTGCTGAGATACCACCCCATACACTCGAAAAGGTCCTCGAAAATTTTTCCGTTCGAATGGGGTCCTGTGAGGCTAGCCGCGGTAGCCATATGAATGAAAAAATATTCCATTTCTAACCGGAACAATTCTACTTAACAACAAAAAAATTAATTTGGCCAAATTTCAAACCGTTTTTGTTTTAATGCATTTTTAAATTTATACTTATACATATGCCTAACTATCTACCCAAGAATACTTAATTCTTTACATTCTCTACCTTAGGTAAATAGTTCTTTAGTGACTTTAAAGAAAATCTTTAATGACTTTTATAAATTCGCCCTCAAAGTTACACTGTCTGCATAATGTCAACAAATAAAATTAAAAGAATAATTCTTTACATTCTCTACCTTAGGTGAACAATTGTAATTTGCTCTTTTTTCCTAAAATCTTAAAAGAGTTCTATAAATTCGCACCGTCTGCATAAAGTCAACAAAGAAAATTGCCAGAATATTTAATTCTTTACATACTCTACCTTGGGTAAACAATTCTTTTTTGACTTTTAAAAATCTTTACTGACTCTTATAAATTTCTCCTCAAAGTTACACTGTCTGCATAATGTCAACAAAGAAAATTGCAAGAATATTTAATTTTTTATATAGTCTACCTTAGGTAAACAATTGTAATTGTCTGTTATTTCCTAAAATCGTTAGGAATGCAGAATGTCAACAAATAAAATTACAAGAATACTTTTTCTACTTTTCTGCCTTTTTTTTAAATAAAATTTTCATCTTCGTCGTCATCATCATCATTGTTTAGCAAACCTGAAACTTTAATGGTAGATATGTCACCCAATAAGACCCTATGCCTGTGAGTACAGTCTAAAAACATCCACATTTGTGATCGTCATCCTCTTCAGGAGTTTCTTACGGGCCTCTTAGTCTACAATGGCCCTAGCGGAGTTTCAAGTCCGACCTGCCATAATTGAGAACCTCAGAGCGACACACAAATTGAGGACCTCCCTAGAGTGGCGAAGTTCCCTTTACGCATTCCGGTGTTTCATGCCTCTGGCAATTTCCCAATCCTAGTTTAGATTGAGGATGTTATTAAGTGGTGCTACACAGCAAGGTTCCGAGTCCTTATAGGGTGTCATGGATCCCTTTCTGGTCAATGTACCCGCTATTTCATTCCCATAGTGTCCAGGTACACAAAACAATTAGACCTTACTTCCTAGTGAAAACTTTTGTAACGTATCGCAGCAATATTTGACTAGTCTGGGCAGCTTGTCTGTCAGACAATATATTAATGGTTGATCTCCGCACATAAAGCAATTGTCATGATCTCAGCCTGTAAGATACTCAGTAATCTCCCCCAGTGCGATATTTGGAGCCATCGGTATTCTAGTTTAAATCAAACTCACTACGAGTTAAGGCTTCATTAGGCCAACAATGCCGGTCCTGGTATTCAACCCTGAATTTCCTGGCAAAACAGCGATACAAAGGCATAACACCCAAGACCGATGATGGTTCTCCGACAACTTTGCGTAGCATAAACAGACTTCCCGATGCATTTTGGGATCCCTAGACGAAAAACCTTGCCGTTGAAATGCCGCCACCCTCATCACATAGATATAAAACGGTTTTAAACCAATCAAGGCCTACACGACTGCTGTTGGACACGTTCTCATTGCCCCAAGTATACCGAGGTAGGCGAGTCTTTGTACTCCGCATACTTTGTTCATGGTTGTAGCTTTCTCAGACTTTTTCCACCAAGCTATCGCCGAATAATAGCGGTATATATCCATAGCGTCATTCTTGGTGAAAGATCTTATGTCGTACCGTAGGAGGAGCGACTTAGACGGTACCAATGTGCGAGTTCCAACTAAGCCTTCTATCCAGAATGACACCTAAATAGATACTTAACCTCCTTAGAAAAGTTGATGGTCGTAACCATAAAAGAAAAACAGTTACGTGATAACTTGTATTTCTTTGTAAAGGTCACAACAACCGTTTTTGAGGGATTCACCGATGAGGTTCACACAACTTATTCTCGTATAACGAGGTCCTTAGCATAACCAATTACACTGACACTACTAAGGGCCATCAACTACTACCGTCCATAACAATAGAGAAAGTACTCCACCCTGAGTGTACCCTCCTTATCAAGAGACGAGCTGATGATCCTGCTCCTAAGCCTGGAACTCTGATCCAAGCTATAATTGAATTCTCCATTCACTCTCCATTTTCGTTCCAACGACCTAGCAATGGTGTCAAAGCCAAAGGCGCCCTGATTATCCAAAAAGGCACAATGAGCCACTTACCTATCAGAGAATGCCTTTTCAACACTGTCTAGAAGAGACAAAATGGCACCCTCAGTGGAACCCTACCTTCACGAACGCGAACAGACCCGGGTGAAGAGGACGTTCCGCAAGGTACCTCTCCTTCATATAAAATTTTACTTCAATGTAAAGAATAGAAATTTACTTTTGGAAATATCGATTTATTTATTTATTTTTTTTCAAATCTTGTTTATTTCTTTGCAAGCAAAATTATACATTGTTTACATTTTGTAAAAATTAAAAATAACAATTTTTTAAAGAATTTTGACCTTTTTAAACTTTTCTTACAAAAACACAATTTTACATTGTTTACATGAAGAAACTTTTTTTAAATTTGGAAATTCTAAAAATATTGAAATAAATTTTTTGAGTAAATTTAAAAGTTTACATTGTTTACACGATGTCAATAATTATTTTTTTTTAATTATGGAAGAAAGTTGTCAAAATCACTTGCAATTAGATTTTGACAATAATTTGAAAAGTATCTTATCAAAAAAACATTGTTATTATGTTTTACCTTAAATATCTATAGTAGCTTACGTAGAAGATATATATTTAAAAACAAAGATGTAATTTTTTGACATTTATTTTAAAACTTTTTTAAAATCTGATATTCTAAAATTTAATTTATTGAGGAAATCTAAAAATTTTCTTAATTTACTCATAAGTGTAAATTGTTTACATGATGTCAACAATTGATTTGTTCTTAAAAATAATCACAAACCGTTGATAAGGGCTGTAAAAATAATTATAAAGTGTTTTCATCTTAAAAGAATATAAATTTCTATATTTAACCTTAAATATCTATAGCAGCCCACGTAGAACATTTATATTTTGCCAATAAATTGTTATTTTTTGACATCTAATTTAAAACTTTTTTAATATCTGAAATTCTAAAATTTAATTTATTCAGGAAATCTAACAATTTTCTTAATTTACCCATAAGTGTAAATTGTTTACATGATGTCAACAATTAATTTGTTCTTAAAAATAATCACAAACCGTTGATGAGGGCTGTAAAAATAATTATAAAGTGTTTTCATCTTAAAAGAATATAAATTTCTATATTTAACCTTAAATATCTATAGCAGCCCACGTAGAAGATTTATATTTTTCCAATAAAATGTTATTTTTTGACATTTATTTTAAATCTTTTTTAAAATCTGAATTTCTAAAATTTAATTTATTCAGGAAATCTAAAATTTTTCTTAGTTTACCCATAAGTGTAAATTGTTTACATGATGTCAACAATTAATTTCTTCTAAAAAAATAATCATAAACCGTTGATAAGGGATGTAAAATTGATTATAAATTGTTTTCATCTTAAAAAATATAAATTTCTATATTTAACCTTAAATATCTATAGCAGCCCACGTAGAAGATTTATATTTTTCCAATAAAATGTTATTTTTTGACATTTATTTTAAAACTTTTTTAAAATCTGAATTTCTAAAATTTAATTTATTCAGGAAATCTACAAATTTTCTTAATTTACCCATAAGTGTAAATTGTTTACATGATGTCAACAATTAATTTCTTCTAAAAAAATAATCATAAACCGTTGATATGGGATGTAAAATTGATTATAAATTGTTTTCATCTTAAAAAAATATAAATTTCTATATTTAACCTTAAATATCTATAGCAGCCCACGTAGAAGATTTATATTTTTCCAATAAAATGTTATTTTTTGACATTTATTTTAAAACTTTTTTAAAATCTGAAATTCTAAAATTTAATTTATTCAAGAAATCTAAAAATTTTCTTAAGTTACCCATAAGTGTAAATTGTTTACAGGATGTCAACGAATAATTTCTCCTAAAAATAATCATAAACCGTTGATGAGGGCTGTAAAAATGATTATAAAGTGTTTTCATCTTAAAAAAATATAAATTTCTATGTTTAACCTTAAATATCTATAGCAGCCCACGTAGAAGATTTATATTTTTCCAATAAAATGTTATTTTTTGACATTTATTTTAAAACTTTTTTAAAATCTGAAATTCTAAAATTTAATTTATTCAGGAAATCTAAAAATTTTCTTAATTTACCCATAAGTGTAAATTGTTTACATGATGTCAACAATTAATTTGTTCTTAAAAATAATCACAAACCGTTGATAAGTGCTGTAAAAATGATTATGAAGTGCTTTCATCTTAAAAAAATATAAATTTCTATGTTTAACCTTAAATATCTATAGCAGCCCACGTAGAAGATTTATATTTTTCCAATAAAATTTTATTTCTTGACATTTATTTTAAAACTTTTTTAAAATCTAAAATTCTGGAATGTAATTTATTCAGGAAATCTAAAAATTTTCTTAATTTACCCATAAGTGTAAATTGTTTACATGATGTCAACAATTAATTTCTTCTAAAAAATAATCACAAACCGTTTATGAGGGCTGCAAAAATGATTGTAAAGTGTTTTCATCTTAAAAAAATATAAATTTCTATGTCTAACCTTAAATATCTATAGAAGTCTACGTTGAAGATTTTCTTTTTTTTCTAATAAAATATACTCGTATGTAGCTTTTAGCGAATTTTATTTACGAATTGTAAAACTTTTCAAACCGGTTAAAAGATATGATAGAAATGTTTTACTTAAAACATATAGCAGCCCTCGATGAATATTTTTCTTTTCTTCAATTTACTATTACTTTTATTTAAAGAATTTTTAACAGTCTAAAAATGTATTAAGTGTTTAAATATAGATAGCAACCCTCGTTAACTACTTTCTTTTTTTGCCAATTATAATTTTTTTTTTACATTTTTATATAATTTTATACCCAAAATATATATAGCAACCCTCTTGACAGATTTTTACTTTTCTTCCATTCTATTTTCGTTTTTTAGATTTTCATTTTAAAAGATTTTTGAAATTCCTAAAAATAATTTTCTTAAAAATAAACCAGAAAAATGTTTGTAAATGAATGAATAATCGTCTGCGACAATGTCTAGCCCCAAGACGCTATATTTAGAAGCGACTTCCTCTTTCGCATTAGATGATCGCCAACGTATAAATACATATGAAGTTCAACAGACTTTAAGACGTGGTGCACAGAAAAGAAGAGAGACCGGGTAGAAGCCAATTAAATGGAATTTGTAATAGAAAAGAAAACTACATTTCGTAAAAGCAAAAGATTATTTTAAAACAATATTTATACCCTATGCTACGCTATTTAAGGTTGTCAAGGTGTATTGCGTGTATTCATTTACTCAGCAAACGTTCAACCTGGAAAGCTTTTTTTTAGAAAAAGTCAGCAGTTGAATCCTGCTAAGGCAGTTGAATAGATTCTTATTTAGACAAAACTTGATCAGGAGAAATTTGCAGTCCCTCTTTTCTCATCATCATTATCATCATATCGACCAGGTACTTTTGTGAGACACTGCAACTCATGACCTTTATTGTGCCCCTTCCGATCTAAGAGTAAGTCTGTCACCAAGTGGGGCCCTATGCCACCTAAACATTTCCACCTAAACCTATTAACAACCCCACATTCACACAATATGTGTTCCGCCGTCTCTGATGCTGTCAGATCGGCTCTTTGTCTACAGTAGTCCGTAAAAAACTCCCTTAGGGATTTCAAGTCCGGTCTGCCTTACTTGAGAATCTCATAGCGATGCCTAAATTGCGGACCGATCGCCTCCCAAGAGTGGCGAAGTCCACTTTGAGCGTTATAATTTTCCAAACATCTGGCAATTTTCCAATCCTCGATTAGATTGAGGGTAACAACAATCGAAAGCTTGGCAATGTATCGTTGCAATATTTCGACAGTCTAGGTTAGGTTATATGTGTCGCTCGCGACTTATGAGTTCTCGCGACTTATGAGTTCTCGGAGGCCCTTTGGCCCATTGTGAGTGATACCACTTACAGGACAAACCCACTGAAGTTGTGGTAAGGCCGGACATGGGAGAGTACCAAAAAAGATCCCTACCTAAAGATTTAAAAATTTCAGTCAATCAAATTCGGCAGTGACACATCCCTGAGATAGTCCAGATCATGGAAGTGACATATACCCAAGTGCTTTAGTATAAGCTTCCATAGAGTGGGACAGTCGCAGAGAAGGTGTTGCGTCGAATTCTCCTCCTCCTGACACCTCATACAGTAGCCATGACCAGGGCGCCCCATGCGCTCTTACATGCGGCCTATTACGCAATGCCCAGTAACTATGCCCGCAAGAAGCCCAGTCGACCCACTTCCAAACCTTGGGAGAGACTTAGTCCTTTTCACAGAAAGAAAAGGCCAAAACATTCTAAATATTTTACAAGTAGTGATATTAATCCACCTGTGTCCCACCTCAGTGCCCATCTATCAATCAAACTCTGCATGAGACACAGAGCGGACGTACTCATCAGCAATTTCATTCTATCGGATGCTCTCATGTCATATGATTCGAGCCCTTAAGCTCTTCCCACTGGGAAGATCACTGAGTGTCTTAAAGGCTGATATTATGGCCTTTCTGAATTAAGCATTAGGAGACAGTGGCATTACCCTTGAGTCGACTGTCCAAGTTGAACTGCGCACATATAGCAATGGTCATGATCTCAGCCTGCAAGACACTTAGCAACCTCACCAGTGAGAACGAGAAGTTTCTGTTGCGTTCATGGACACCAGCATTGAAACAGTCATTCATTTTGGAGCCATCGGTATACCAGTTTAGATCACTCACTCGACATAAGGCTCCATTAGACCAACAATCCCGGTCCCGGTATTCAACACTGAATTTTCAGCCAAAACACGGATACAAACAGACACAGACACAGACTTGCCCAAAAGGGCCTTACTGCTTTGGTCTGGACGGCACCAACGTGCGAGTTTCAGTTCGACACCTAGACACTTAACTTTCTTAAAAAACTTGATAGTGGTACCAATAAAACAAATATAGTTACAGGATAACTTGTATTTCCTTGGAAAAGGTACAACAACCGTTTTTTAGGGGTTCACCGAGAGCCATTCCTGGGTGCACCAATTGTCACTTCGCCCAGGGTAGTCCTCATGACATCACACAACGTACTCTCTTATTTTCCACTGTTATAACGAGGTCATCAGCATAATCAATTACACTGAGACCCTTATGAACCAACATTGTGAGTGAGCAATCAACTACTACCGTCCATAACAATGGATAAAGTATTCCAACCCTAAAGGCACCTTTTTGATACCTTTTGGTGGATTTCTCCCCATCAATAGATGAGCTGATGATCGTGCTCATAAGCATGGAACTGATTCAAGCAATAATTGACTTCTCCACCACTTTTCGTTCCAACCTTTTCTCATAGTTAGTTACGACGGGTAGCCAGACACCGGTCGAGCGCACTTGGGTCAAATATTGATCCCACTGTGTTGCTTATATCAATCAATCAATAGTCCAAACGGATCTATATGTTCGCATTCCGATCCGAACCGAACCAACCAGACGAATGCACAAAAGAAGAGTCCGTACTGATACTCACATCAGCCAGGTCCGACATGGTATGCAAAAATGGACTGCAGTACTGATATCCGAAAAATTTGGACACTGAATCATGAAATGCTCGACAGTCTCCTCCTCTTCCTCATACCGACAACCCCCACTACAGTAGTCATTGAACGATAGACCTAATCTCCTAGCGTGCGCACTAGCCACCCAGTGCCCAGTAATGACAACGCCCAGGATTCGTAGCCTATGTCGCGGCATCCTCATAATAGACTCTGAGCGAGCCTGATTGTACTGGTGGCCAGATTTGGAGTACCACCGTAACTGAGCCCTGTCCAATATGTACCACAGAACCAGAAATTTGCAAGAGTAAAGTGGCATTGCAACCAGGTGGTCAATCTCTTTGCCGCCAAGAAGACAGCTTTCCCCCGCTAGTTCGACCGAGACTACTGCAGAGGTCCGGCAGTTTAAAGGATACTTTCAACCCATATGCAGGAATAAATATATCGCTTCCAACCCATTCCGAGGATTTCGATACATCCGTGTATACCTCAACAGAACCGGGTCCATTTACCGGCTCTTGTGAGATGCACACAGAGAACATACTATCCAGGAAGGTTTTGGGTGTAGAGTAGTCTATACCATCAGGGATCGTATCCAAATACCTAAAGATGGCCACATGAACGTAATCCCTGTCAGACCATGCTCCTGCGATCTTCAACTTTATTGCAGACATGATCATCATCTGCTTAATCATCAGGTCCACCGGAAGCCAGTTTAGTAGTACAAATAGGGTCGTCGAAGAATGGCCCTGGGCGCACCTGTAATCATCAATGCCGCACTGAGCAGAACTCTGCAAGAGATCCTGCTATATCGCACCATATATAAGTAAAATCTTAACTACCGTGCCAAAAATCCAATTGGAATTCCTATGATTTAGGCCCCAGGACTTTCCAACGGCCTTACGACAAGTGTACAGCGCAACATTCGCCGTCGCCGCTATTGCACGTGTATTCTAGAGCTAGGATAGCTTGGTTTACCCCTATATACTTCGTGCTATCCTACAGCCTCAATTTAACCGCATGCAGACGTGATAGGGAAAAAAACTGAACTTTGTACCTGCGTGTGAAGAGTACCAATTTCTTTCCGTGGTTAACGCTTAGCCAACTGTCAGTGTTCCAACGACTAAGAAGACCTAGATATGTTCGAAGGCTCTGCAATATTGTGTCGAGAAATTTGCCCGACACATCGAAATGAATCGATTAGAATCAAGTCTCACGAGCAGAGTGTTAACGGTCGAATTCCACAGAAGAGGTGAAAGAAGCTCTCCCCTCTGTGGGGTGCCCCTTTCAGTCACCATATAGACGGCGGCTGACCCCTGTTAGTCAGGAGCCTCCCTTTGAATCTGTTGACGGACCAATGAACATTCAGTGTCACCAGAGCCACCAGTGACGCATTCGGTGTCACATTGTTAAAGGCCCCCTCCATATCCAGGAATGACACTATAGCATACTCCCAGTGCTCAAGAGCATTTTCAGTGTACCCCACAAGAAAGTGAAACTCAGTCAGTCTCAACAGATTTGCCCCTAGTGTAGGCATGTTGGGGCTTAGATAATAGGTCAGGTTCTATCGTAAGACGAAACGTTATAATTTTACAATGAACCCCATTTGTTAGTTACACATTTAACTAAAGTTGGGTAAGTAATATGAACCATAGTTACTCGATGGATTAGTATTGCTCTTAATAACGTAACAAAAGATCAGATCTGTTAAACGCCTTCTTAGTAAGAAAGTTGAAATACTTAAATAGTTCTTCCAATTGTGGTGTAGGGTATTAAGTAGTCCTCATGTAAAATAATTTTTAAAGATTTGTTTATTAAGAAACTAAATTTTCTTACTTAAGAAGTTATTTTCTAATTTTAAAAGTAAGAACAGAGCGAAGTTTTGACGAACTACTGCCATATGAAGAATTAAAAAAATTACGGAAAGACGAAATGAAGTCTTTATAGACGAATTATTTTTAATTTAATATTTATGAGACATTTTCTTCTTCTTCTTATATTATTATATTTTATTTATATTTTTTTATTTTGTTTTAAGAGGAAATGTTTTTACAAAAAGAGAAACTTAAAGGGAGAAACAGAAGAAGAATTAAAATTTCGTGTTTATCACCCACTAATGGAAAAGTTGTGTAAGAATTTTTGGTTTTTTTTTCTTCTTAATTTTAAAACATTAAATACAAGCGAACATTTATTTTTATTAGTATTTTTATTATTATTATAAAGAATACATAAAATATAAAAATAATAAATAAAAAACAAAAGTGTACTGCCTTTGGTTAAACGTTTATTTCCCTTCGTTAAACTTGAAAAAAAAATGTTTGTAAATAAAAAATGGAGATTTTAACCTCCATATACATACACTGACTGAAACAATTGCCTGTACGCTTCATTACTACAGTCATACAGTGGCTACAAGCCAAACTCGGACACTATAATAAATTGATTTTGTTGATAAAAATCAAACTAAAGGGTCCGCCATCTAACGTTTTTTTCAACTAGTGCTTATTTCGTGAATGGTAAGACTTAGCTCATGTCTGATTAGACAGATAATTAGTTTTATCCTTCCGCTGAACGAATATGGTTGTGTATACGCTTGAATCTGCGATCGACTTACAGAAGATGCCGATTTTGCCAAAAAAAAAAGTCATCTTTTCAGATGAAGCTCATTTTGATCTTGGCGGGTATGTAAACAAGCAAAATTGTCGCATTTGGGGCACAGAAAACCAGCACGAGTCACTGTTTGGTGCGGATTTTGGTCCAGAGGCATAATTGGGCCATTTTCTTCGAAAATGAGCAAGGAGTGGCCGTTACAGTCAATGGCGATCGTTATCGGGCCATGTTGAACGAATTTTTGTTCACAAAAATTGAAGAGGGGGATATTAGCAACATTTGGTTTCACACAGCCGAAGCCACACTCGATGTTTTGCGCCCTGTTTTTGAAGATCGCATTATCAGCCGCAGAGCTGATGTCGTTTGGCCACCTCGGAGCTGCGATTTGACACCGTTGGACTATTATTTGTGGGGTGGCGTCAAAGATAAGTATTACGCCAACAAGCCAGCGACAATTGACGCTTTAAAGGACAATATTCGTGAAGTCATTGGTGAAATATAGCTGCACACAATCGATAATGTGCTTAAAAATTGAACCGATCGTGTAAGCTACTGCATGGCCGGCCGAGACAGCCATTTGAATGAAATTATTTTCCATTATTAACCGGAAGGATTGTACTTTCAAATAAAAAAAGAAATTTGAGGAAATATTCAGTAGTTTTTTGTAACATTAAAAAAAAAAATTTATTTGGCGGACAAACAATCCGAAATTTTCCCTAATTAAGTCGCTTATTTCAAAAAGTAACATAAAGCTATGTTTAGAGTATGCTAAACATTATATTAATAAATCTGAAGACTTCTGGAATACTGTGGTATTTGCGGACCATGTCAGCAGGAAGTGTTGGAAATGTCATTTTTGTTGAAACTACAATGGAAAAACAGCATTATTTGAATATTTTAAAAGAAAATTTGGAAGCTAGTGTAACGAATGCTAGGGGATTTTCGATTCGTTCACGATAATGACCCAAAACATAAGTCCAATATTGTAAGTAAATGGTTAAGTGAAAACGTAAAAGAAGTGCTTCCTCATCCTACTCAGAGTACGGACCTTAACCCCATAGAACATCTATGAGGAGCTTTGGGGAAAAAAATCCGCCAGCAAGGTAATGCTCAAAAAAGTTATTACCGAGGAATGGCAGAATAGTGGCCACGAAATTACTAACAAATTAGTAGTATCAATGGAGTCCATTTATTAAAACCACATTAATTAGTTTCAAACTGTAAATATTAAACTGTACCGTTAAGTTTTTGAGTTTGTTTTATGAAGTATTTTTTAGTTTTATTAGTTTAATAAAAATTAATTCTATCTTAACCTTTTTAAAAATAAACAACTCATCATTGGATATATATTATCCAAACTGCATTCAATTTTATTTTCAACAATTTAGCGTACGTGCATTTGTTTGAGTCAGTGTACATACATAAAACTTAAAATGAGTTATAAATGTATTTTATTTAAAATTTTTCATAAAAATTTTTCTTAGAAAAAAAACAAATTAATTAAATTTTCAAATTTAATTAAATTTTATTTTTTATGAATATGGGGGTAAAAATTTCTTACAAATTTATTTTCAAAATTCGTGTAGTTTTATATTATCAAACAGTTTTATTAATTATATTATACGCGAGCACGAGACTTTTAACTCTTAAAATATAGGAAAATAGCTTAAAAAGGCCATTTAATTGCATTCTAATAACATAAGGGAGTACAAATTTCCTACCAAAACCCTTAAAAAAGTAATTTTTAATAAAAAATTTTTAATTTTCTCATAAAAGTCCTATTAACTACGAATATACTATTAAGGTCATCATTAAAGAAAAAAAAATTTGTATTAAGATTTTTTTTTCTTAAAATTTCTATATGCGAGGGCTGTTAGATAAAATCGTGATTTTTAGAACAAAAAAAAAAAAAAAAAAAATTTTTTTTTGTCAAGAAGACCATGGATAAATGAAAACAAATCTTTGTTAATTAAGAAATTCAGTCTCTACAACGTAGTTGCTTAGGGTTTCCTCACCAGGTCGAGCCAAAAGCACGTCGTCTAGATAAAATAATAAATCGGTTTTCCCCATAGGATTTTTGTTGTTGTTATTGTAGCAGCATGACCTGGAAATACAAGAATGTATTTTATATTATCACTAATTTCCCCCCTCATCTTTTTTCTCCTCTTCATCTCCCATTCTAAGGCCCAGGAGTTGAGCTACTTCTATTGGATTGATCCAGAGTGATCTGGGCACCAGTATTGTACAGGCAAACAAATGCTGGACATCATGAAGAAGTATTCCACAGGCGGGGCAGATATTGGGATATCTTCACTGATGCCAGCCCAATATAAATATAGCCTTATGCAGTGACCAGATCTTAGTTTTGCTAAGACAACTCTGGTCTATCTGGAAAGATCCTTTGTATTGTCCGCCACGGGAGGTAGGCGGTAGATACAATTTGACGCACTGGAATACATGCCCTTGATGTGTTTAGGCGTAGAAGGACGGCACTGTTAGCGGAGGTTGAACCCGCATCACCATCTTAACGGTCTCTTGGCTGGCCTTTTCTAGCTCGGTTTCCCGCTGGTGTGCTGACGGTTGGTGTGTTATGCTGCTTGTTGTTATTGTCTGCTGTTTGCTGTTTCTTGCTCTGCTGTTTGCGGCTTAATTCGTAGCTGCAGATTTTGGGTGTTTTGTATTGTAGTAGTCTATCCTTGACTAGTTGTGTTCTTGTTTTTGTGTGTTATGACCGTGGGTTCTCCCGTGAGGGTGGCTCCGTTTATTGTTGTGTTGTTTGAGTGTTTCTTGTTTGTTGCATACATCATCATGGTCACTAGTCTGGAGTCGTTTGGGACTTACACTGGTAGTAGCATTTATGCTACGAGCCCTGACTGGAGGCTTAATTCTGGTACCACGGGTGTCGGGAGCCCCGGGAATTTCTGTTCCTGCCCGACTATGGTGAAACCCCCTTGTGGGAGCAATGTGGTGGCTGTGGTTTAAACCCAAATCGCGGAAAGAGCTATGCGGCTCGGTGTGGAGTTACATTTTAACCGGGTGCCGTGACCCATAGATCGGTAGGAGTTTAAATAGTCTCCGGCACCTCACCAAGGTGTGAGGTGATGTCCAAATAACATGGCTTTAAATTGGTACTCACTGGTGATTCCAGTCACAGATGGGGGCGTTGGTGGACGCATTGTATTTCACTCGTGCTTTGGCACCGTGAGGTAACGTTCTAGGGCAGGTACTCACGTTAAAACACTGACTTAATGACCGTTTCGTACCACACAGATGAGCCATATACCGCACAAGCAGCGAAAAACCTATTATACATATGTGATACGAATGGCACGCCTGCTTCTCAGTGTACGCTCGACCTAACCAACAATAGCCGTCTATTTATACCTAACATGGGTAAGATGAATGTGAAAGCTCATAGGCTCTCCCATAACTATTCCGAGGTACTTAATCTGGGTCACATAGCGAATGCTGTCAATTTCACCAAATCTAATGAGTGAGGGTCGTCCGAGTAATGATGTGCACTTGAGCAACATCATCACCGTCTTGTCCACTACGACAGCAACACCTATCTCTACATCCCACTCTGTCTCTAGCTCAGCAAGAGCTTAGCCTTCAATCAGGATGAGCAAGTCATCTGCATACGCATACAATTTGAATGTCATCCCGAGTCGACATAACAGGAAACCCCTGTGGACAGCCCCGAACAACCTCCATCCACACCGTTTCATTGGCTCCAACAATACACGCTTTTCTATCCTCGAAATAGCTCCGCCAAACTCAGGCAATCTTCGCAGGACACTATCCTACAGAAGACAATCGAAGGCGCCTTTGAAATATATAAAAAGGCCAAGCACATACCTCGATGTGTATTGTACGACAGTGCGGTTAAGGGAATGCTTTACCTCTAAATGTTTCAGTCAAGTTTGTAGATCGATCAAGGAAGAAGAGATATACTAATGTCCGTCTCTGGCTCAACGACTATTATATCCACTCATATTTTTCTAATCCAGAGTCTGGCAAAGAGCAGCTCTTCTTTTTTGTTTTCACACGTACGTACTAACACGCATAGGCGAAAATTAAGCAGAAAAAGAAAAACAAAGAGAAGTAAAAAGAAAAAAATTGGAAAAATGCAGCGCAAAGTGGCCTGAGTGAGAGTTCTCAAATTACTACCACAATTGTAACATGCATTTGAATATTTTGCCTGATTCGGTTCTAATTTCTAGCAATTATTACTGTTTTTTTTTTCACAAAAATATTAAAAATTTTCCATAAATTTCTAATCTTAAACAAAGGATAGCAGGGATTATTCTTTTTTTTATAAAGTTCAAGCCTGTTTGTGCATGTTGCCAATGAATAGAAGCAAGATAAACGAATCATAGATCCGCTTTTGACGAAAATACATCTCAAATAACAAAAGTGTGTGCGTGAGTATATGTGTCTGTGCAAATAACGCATGATAAACGCATTTCGCAAGTCTCTGAGTTGGAACAATAGAATTGTTCGCAAATTTTTTTCTTCTTTTTTCATTCTTTTTTGCATATGACAGGCAGGCAAAAGGTGTATTGCTTGTAGACATTTGTGTATCCTTTCTATGGAAAAAAAGGATGTTTTGTTGTTTTTGTTAAAATTTTTAAATAGATTTTTTTTAGGTAAACCTGATATTTGTGCGTGTCCCAAAAGACAATAGCGAGCAAAGAGATAAAAAGGAAAAATCATTTAGAATGTTTGTATTCCGAAGAATTGTGTGAAAAAAGTTTTTTCTTTGAATTGAGTATGAAACTGGAACTAAATTGTGTGAGAAAGAAAGAGTTTGAAAGAAACGAATTAAAGTAATAAATTATTTTCTCCTATTGGCCAGCAGTCCAGGAGGTCTTAACGCCACTTAAAGTGATTCGAACAAAGTAAACCTATTGGTTAAGGTAACAACAACGCACATGTCTATACTGTGTTAACGTATTTCATAACCTCAACCTAAAAAATGCGCGATTAAATCAAATTTTCATCGAAAGCTACGACTAGATTCTAAATTGATTTAAAATTTAATTGAAAAGGAAAATCTAAAATAAATCATAAAAACAAACTTTCAAAAGCGTTTGGAGAATAAACGTTATTTGGTTTTTATACGAACAGCTTATAAAGGGTCCGCCATCTAACGTTTTTTTCAACTAGTGCCTATTTCGGGAATGGTAACACTTAGCTCATGTCTGATTTAACAGATAATTAGTTTTATCCTTCCGCTGAACGAATATGGTTGTGTATACGCTTGAATAACGCTGGGAATCTGGACCTGTGATCGACTTACAGAAGATGCCGATTTTGCCAAAAAATTCATCTTTTCAGATGAAGCTCATTTTGATCTTGGCGGGTATGTGAACAAGCAAAATTGTCGCATTTGGGGCACAGAAAACCCGCACGCATACATTGAAAATCCGATACACCCAAGACGAGTCACTGTTTGGTGTGGATTTTGGTTCAGAGGCATAATTGGGCCATTTTTCTTCGAAAATGAGCAAGGAGTGGCCGTTACAGTCAATGGAGATTGTTATCGGGCCATGTTGAACGAACTTTTGTTCACGAAAATTGAAGAGGAGGATATTAGCAACATTTGGTTTCAACAGACAGCGCTACGTGCCACACAGCCGAAGCTACACTCGATGTTTTGCGCCCTGTTTTTGAAGATCGCATTATCAGCCGCAGATCTGATGTCGTTTGGCCACCTCGGAGCTGCGATTTGATACCATTGGACTATTATTTGAGGGGTGCCGTCAAAGATAAGTGTTACGCACACAAGCCAGAGACAATTGACGCTTTAAGGGACAATATTCATGAAGCCATTGGTGAAATACAGCTGCACACAATCGATAATGTGCTTAAAAATTGGACCGATCGTGTAGGCTATTGCATGGCCAGTCGACGCAGCCATTTGAACGAAATTATTTTCCATTATTAACTCTATACAAGCACTTCCACAAATTACAGGCACAAATGCAAACTTTTATTTATTTTCTAATTATTAAACAAACAGCCTATAAAGCCGCTTATAAATATCGCTCCAAAATAAATGATTGTGTCGATGCTGGTGTTCACTGTCCCAACTGAGACTTATCGATCCCACTGGGTAGATAGCTGAGTGCCTTCAAGGTAAAAATTAGTAAATGGTGGGCTAAGTTTGATGTTAGGAAGTAAATTGGCTTAAAAACCGGGGTTGGCAAAAACCCGCTTTAAAAAAACCCAACTCACCGGGTTTTATTGGGTTTTTTGGTGGGGTTTTTTAGCTTTATAAATGCTTCCAATTTTCGTTCAAGTCGACAAGTGTACTATGAGCTGCTAAAACTCGATGATCGGAGCAGACTGTAATTACTTCGTTTGAACCATGCATTATGAGAAAAACGGTCGGAATATAAAGACAGACATCATTACGTTATTCTTTTGCATAACACGTCGCAAAATTTTCAAAACAATCATTAGAAACGAACAAATGACGCATGCACCGTAATTTCCGAACAATGCTCCGTCTAAAAATTGGCAGCTGCGATGGTTACAATACACTTATACCTCTTTATAAGGCCTTTCGCTATAACGGCTTGTTTATATTATGAAACACATTCGCTTTACGGCATAAATTACCTCGCCCTACAACTAGAAAAAAAAATTGTGGATTCAGCGTTTTTTAACAAGGAAGTATACGCAACACATATTCATTACGATTGACGGGCATTTAGATTTAGGATCTACATTTTCAAAACCTATCTAGGCTGTATAAAGAGGTATGAGTTTATCTTTTAGCATGTCACCGATTCACTTCCTTTGAAGAAATATAATATCAGTTTCAAACTAGGAGCAAGACAAGAAGTTTTTCTGAGATGGGATTTGGAAATAGACTCAGAGGTGGGGAAAAGATGTTAGCAGTCATTTGATAAATTGGTTATTTCATTATCTCTTGAGCTAAAAATTCACCGCATTTATTTTCAAAACCGCAAATTATACTCATTTTTAGTGTAAAACTATAAAAAAAAAACCAATAAAAACCAGATGGGCTTAATTGCGTTATCCAGTGGGTTGCCAACTCTGTTGAAAACATATTTTTTTGACAAATTTAGTGTTCTTCATACCAATATAAAATAGAAATATGGGAATTAATAATGGATTATGATGTCTGGCAAATGTCCACCTCTAGCACATCGGCAGACTTCTGGTCTTTTCATAAAATTTTGAATCATATTTTGCAACAAAACTTCGCTTATCTCGTCAATGCAGCACCGAATTTCATCTTTCAGAGTATCAGTTGTTTGAGGTTTGTTTATGTAAATCCGGTCGTACAAATGGCCCCAGAGAAAATAATCCAGCGGCGTTAAATCACAAGAACGACGTGGCCTATTGACATCGCCAAATCGAGATATTACGCGACCGGGTAATTTCTCATGCAATAACTGAATTGTTTGGCTCGCTGTCTGGCTTGTAGCGCCGTCCTGCTGAAACCAGGATACTGATGTCAACATTAGCCAATTGTGACCACAAAAAATTTGTTAGCCTGGTTTGGTAGCGCAAAAGATTAACAGCTCAATTCTTGACATTACATCATTTGACAGCAAATTTACTTCTTAAGCTCAAATTTGTCCACCCTCTATATTCTCTGACAGCCAAGCTGCTTTAGGGGCACTTTAAGTTAATCATACCAAGTTTCAACAGAATCTCATCGACCTGGTCCTTCTAACGGAGTTTTGATGGCCCTCTCTTACGTTGTCCTTCGGGTTTCGTATCAAACACTTTTCGAGCTAGGGCACTTCCACACAGGCGCGCTTCATATCCCAGCCAACGCAATTGTTGCACATATGTAGATGCGCTTAACCACATCGATGCCGGGATATAGTACATAGAGTTCAGAGTTTATTCGCTATCGGTACTAGTTATGTAGGATAACAGGTCCGTATATTCTGCGGAGAATCTTTCTCTCGAAAACTCCTACAATCGCCACATCAGTTTGTGTCATCATCAGAGTAGGAAGAGTGCTCGAATTGAATTCGTTCATAAAAAACGATTGTTCTTGAGGGCCAAATTTTAAAAGAATTTAAAATACAGCTCGTGAGAAGAATCGAAAACAAAAGAAATAAAAATAAAATTCGGAAAGCAAACCGAGTCGAAATTAAGTGCTCGTCTTTAATTCTTTTTTACACATTTTTCATTCGTTCGCAGCATCTGTTGGCAAGCAAGATATCCTTTTTATTCCCAGGTTGACATTATTGTTAGCATTTAGCTGACTCTCTCTCAATTCTGGAAAATACTGAAGTGACTTCTTGTAAATTCCGACCCATTGGCCATGTTGTAAATTCTGTTACTGGTATTCACCGCAGCATCTCTTACTATTTGCTCCATTACATTGTTGAAGAGGCAGCAAGATAGACTGTCCTCCTGTCTGAGTTCTCTCTTAGTAACAAACGGCTCCGAGAGGTCCTTGCCAAATTTTCACTGATGACATTGTAACTGTCGTACAAGTTTGGCGCATACTCCGAGCTCAGACAAAGCCTTATACAATTTGCTCCGTATAGGACTATCAAAGTCAGTTTTATAATCGACAAAGAAATTGTATGTGTTTTCTTTGTTTCTCAAGGGTTTTCTCCAGGATTTGACGTAATGTGAAATAGTTGTCAACCAGTCTACCGACGATAAGTTTCAGTCCCTCACACATTACGGTGTCTTACATTTTATGAGAGATGGGCAGAAAAATAATTCCGCGATAGTTGGCGCATAGACTGGGAATACCCTTTTTATAAATAGGAGGGAGTACTCCGAGGCTCCAATCTGAGGTTATTGTTCTTCTCTCGACCAAACTGTGCATGACTTGTCGCTACTAAATTTAAAAAATTCTACTGGGAGGAGTGCTCTCGGGTTTACGTGACTCTTCGCCGCGCTAGCATACCCACGGTGCCCCAATGGCAGGGGTGAATACGATGTGTCCACCAATGCCCCCCCACCTATGATACCCACGAGTGAATGTCACAAGTGAGTACCCATTCGAAAGCGTGTTGTTAGGGCACTTGTAACCTTCACACCTTGGTGAGAAGTCGGAGACTATCTAAACTTCTGCCGTGATATGGGTCACAGCACCCGATTGAGGAGATGCAACATCACACCTAGATCGAGCTCTGCCTGCGCTTTAGGTCTAAACCACAGCCACGACGATGCTACCACAAGTGGGCCTTCCCAAAAATCGGGCAGAGATCGGAATCCCTGTGGCTTAGTGACACCTGAGTGTAAATACAAACATATGCCGCTTACAGTTTCGGCCCTGGACTGGTCACTGGTGCTGCTGGGAGGTTATCGGCACCTGCAGCGCTATCGATCTTTTCATTTCATTCCGGTTGGAAGATGGGCAAACTACATTGTACTTCTTGATCTGGGTGCCGCCATTATGAGCGTCCTCTCCCATGAAGAATTTGGAATAGTGTTCTCTCCAGATCTTCAGTACACCTTCCTTATCTGTGACCAGATTTCCGCTGTCATCCGTACAAGAATCGAGCCCATTACCAAGGTCTTTCCACTTTAATTTATGTTGAAAATTTTTTACGTCGTTCTGGCGCATGCAGTCTTACTTCCCCGTTCCTCTAGGTGCCTATGACATCTAAACTGAATAAATATTGCTACGATATGTTGGGAGTAAGGTCCAGTTGTTTTGTGTACCTGGACACTCTGGGATGGATGGTAACAAGCGAAAGGTTTCGGGGTATTTTATATTGGTTCCACACCTTGTTCATAAGGAAGAAGATTATGAATATGGGGTATTGAGTGATAGTATACCACCTTGATGAAGAAGTTCCCGCTAAATCTTAGCGTCATAGTTTAACATTTGAAAAAGCTACGCAGTCTAGAGTACATCTAAATCTATGTGGTTTGGCGATTTTTTGTAATTTTAGAACTCGATTAAATTTGCAACAACGAAGTTGTACTAAATTTTGCGTAAAAACGGATTTAACGGTGCGCAAACGTTGGAAATATTGGCAAAGTGTTTTGCAACGATTCTTTAAAGAAAACGCTTGTTCACCAGTGGCGGGTGCAGTTTAAACGTGCTCATCGTGAGTCAATCGAAGGCGATGGCAGACCATTTAAGTCGAAACCGATGGAAACATTGGTAAAGTAAA
This sequence comes from Wohlfahrtia magnifica, assembly GCA_023159175.1. Taxonomy (NCBI): domain Eukaryota; kingdom Metazoa; phylum Arthropoda; class Insecta; order Diptera; family Sarcophagidae; genus Wohlfahrtia; species Wohlfahrtia magnifica. Next base: position 570,488 of record JAKWBJ010000498.1, read on the forward strand.
AATTACCCATCAGAGATATAACGGAGATCTAGAACATTGCCTATGAATCCGTCCAAGACATTTTAGTTAATGATTTGGATTCATTGTGCAACAGCGATGTTGGTGCCAAATACCTCAATTTCATGCAAAAAAGATACCGTGTTGAGGTCGCAAAAGACATAATTTGCGAGGCAGAATCCGATCATACATTCATCGAAAGGATCATTACTGGAGACAAGTCGTAGGTTTATGAGTACGACATGCAATCCAGACATCAGGCAAGTGAATAGCGTTCACCAAATGGGCAGAGACCAAAGAAACCACGTCATTTTTAATTAAAAATGAAGGAACTGCTCACGGTTCTCATGGATTACAACATGAATTTTTGCCAAGAGGCCAGAAAGTAAACGAAGAGTATTATTTGGGCATTATGGGACGCTTGCGTTTGTTGGCACAAGACTCGTGGAGTTTGCACCATGATAACGCAGCGTCGCACAATGCCATCATTATTCTAAATTTTTTGACGAAAAATGCAACAAATACCATCCAACAGCCACCGGATTCACCTGATTTGGCTCCCTGTGACTTCTTTCTGTTCAATCGAGTTAAAAAACAATCACGGGTAACGCGTTTTAGCAGCCGAGAGGAAATGATGGAAAAATCGCAGGAAGCACTGATGGACATACCGAAAACCGAATATAAAAAATGCTTTGAGGGTTGGATCAAACGCTGGCATAAGTGTGTTGCAGTCGATGGCGGTGAAGGGAGGGACACTATAGATCTAGATGAATAAACTTGTATTTTTAATTTTCTGAATAAATCACAGGAATTTTTTGATAATATACATTCTAGTATTTTCAGGTCAAGCTGCTACAACAACAACAACCATCCTCAAGGATTGGAAAATTGCCAGATGCTTAGAACACTGGAATGCTGAAAAAGAACTTCGCCATTCTAGAGCGTTGCCTTGAGGAGCTCAACTATGACAGGCCAGACTTGAAACTTCTGACTGATTTTCTTACGAGCCACTGTAGACTGAGAACTCATTTAAAAGGATGACGGTCACGCATGTGAGTGTTTACAGACTGTGTTCACAGGCTTCAGAGACGGCGGAACACATATTGTGTGAATTTACAGTTTTTGATAAGTTTATATGGATGTGTTTGGATGGATATAGAGTTCCATTTGAGGACTTATCCGCCATTAGAGTTCAGATCCACTGGTGTTCATTAGGAAGAAAACACATTTGCTAAACAAACTGTAGACCGGAAGCCTGTTTACATTCTGAAAATTTTCTTCTAACAAAACTTAGTTTATGTGTATGAGGGGAGAAAAGAATGGAATGGTGTACAGGCTTTTATGTACTCTGAAATTCTCTTTTGTTTTTCTATTCATGTGATAACCTTGAATTTCGTTAAAAAAAATGGACGCGAATTATAGTTTAAAAGAGAATTACAAAACATTGCAGTCAGAAAAATTTCTTAGTCTGAATCAAAAGGTACAATTTGTTTGATTTTTCCACAAACACTTAAACTCGCAGGCTTCCAAACTTGTTCAACTTATTAAAAACTCTTTATAAAACTTAGAATGAATCCAAATGTTATTTCTATTTGTGTTAAAACAGCTGGTAAAGCCGCTTGTGCATGCATACATACATAACTCTTAAGCTAGGATCACACGATTGTCGCAAATGTACCAATATGACATGATTTATATTGTGCTGTATTGTCAAAAAGTATCCAAATTATTCCAATTTATTCTGCGAAAATAAATTTCAAAATTTAAATGTTGGTACGTATTGTCAACATCGATTGTCGCATAAGAACACAATAAATATTGGCGCATTTTTGATATTTTGTCGCACAAGAACACAATAAATATTGGCGCATTTTTGATATTTTTATTGCCACATTATTACTTATTGGGCGGTATTGCCGTACCATTAATTGAAACGTTGCGACAATCGTGTGATGTCAGCTTTATACATGAGAAATATTTTTAGATTTAACACACGCTTTTGGTTATGCAATTTTATGAACAAAAATGTTTTTAATTTTTCACAAGCTGCTTGTATAGGGTCCGCCATCTAACGTTTTTTTTTCAACTAGTGCTTATTTCGTGAATGGCAACACTTAGCTCATGTCTGACAGATAATTAGTTTTATCCTTCCGCTGAACGAATATGGTTGTGTATACGCTTGAACAACGCTGGGAATCTGGGCCTGCGATCGACTTACAGAAGATGCCGATTTTGCCAACAAAAAAATCATCTTTTCAGATGAAGCTCATTTTTATCTTGGCGGGTATGTAAACAAGCAAAATTTTCGCATTTGGGGCACAGAAAACCCGCACGAAACCCGCAAAACGAGTCACTGTTTGGTGCGGATTTTGTTCCAGAGGCATAATTGGGCCATATTTCTTCGAAAATGGGCAAGTAGTGGCCGTTACAGTCAATGGCGATCGTTATCGGGCCATGTTGAACGAATTTTTGATGACAAAAATTGAAGAGGAGGATATAAGCAACATTTGCTTCAACAGGACGGCGCTACGTGCCACACAGCCGAAGCTACACTCGATGTTTTGCGCCCTGTTTTTGAAGATCGCATTATCAGCCGTAGAGCTGATGTCGTTTGGCCACCTCGGAGCTGCGATTTGACACCGTTGGACTATTATTTATGGGGCGCCGTCAGAGATAAGTGTTACGTCAACAAGCCAGAGACAATTGACGCTTTAAAGGACAATATTTGTGAAGGCATTGGTATTGAAATACAGCTGCATACAAAAGATAATGTGCTTAAAAATTGGACCGATCGTGTAGGCTACTGCATGGCCAGCCGAGGTAATTTTTTTAATAATTTTTCTTCTTTGTATTCTTAGAACGATAGATATTGTAGATCAGCTTTGTTTTTATACAAACTGTTGACCCAATTAACTACATACTATTTAAGCTGTTTTAACAACGTATGCCAAAACCTTGTAAAATCGCTTAAAGATCGCTATGCTTGTATAAATTACTTGACGCAAAAACCTTGCACAAATTGACTAAGTTGCCTGTTAAAAAATTTAAAATTTTTTTTCTCTGTAGTCTTAGAACGATAGATATTGTAGAACAAATTTTCTTTATGTATCAAAATAGTCTATTGATGCCTCGTGGCAACTTATTTAACAAAAATGTATTATTTTTGCACAAACTTGTTCAAATTGCATGTACAAAAAACTTGTGCAAATGGTTTAAAACTGTATAATTTGTGCGTGTTTGACAAGTTATTTGTGCCAACTACTGAGTAATAAATATAAAAGTTTAGCTTGGCGTTCCATTGTGGTATTTAAGCATTACGATTGATAATTGTCACAATATTTTTTTATTATACGAGGTAGGCACAAACAGTCTAATGATTGAAAAAAAAATTTTTTTTTAATAGTTTTTCTTAATCAATTTGTTAACTCACCTTTCGTAGCTGTTCAATGAGTAGTTATTGAAATTTTGTAAAAAATTTAGAGCGAATTCCTGATATTTTTGCGGCAAACAACGACTGGTGGGCATTACTTGTTAGAAAACACTGTAAAACACTTATTTTTCTATACCTTACTATTTATTAATAATTATTCTTTTCTTATTTAATTGAAGATAATTTAATAATTTTTAAATTTCTTTTTTTAATTTTTTATTTATTTATATCACTTCCTTTTTGATTTCTTTTTATTTCAAAAAGAAAGAAATAATTTATTGATTTTTTAACGGCAAATTACCAGAGGCCATAAGGCGAATATAAGGGATTATCAAAAGAAAAAAATATCCTTTTTTTGTTGCTGTTATTGCCTTGGAATCAAATTTTTTGGACAGTATTTTTTTCGGTTTTCTTAAGACTGTATTGGTAGCGCAACGTTGTAGAAAAGGACTTATACAAAGGAGGCACACTCACATGTACTCTTATATTTTTAGTTTACAACTGTAACACATTGATACACACACATATACATACGAACACTTGAAAATTTTTTCTATGAAAAAAATATAAGGAAAAACTCTCTTGTTCTCTCTTTTCTATGTGGCTGCTCTTTGAAGGGTTTTATACATATATGTTACGGTATTCTTTATAGTTGTTGATGTTGTTTTTGTTGCTGTAGCTGTATTAAGATGTTTGCTGTATTATAGTAGTAGCCACACACGCACACACAAACATGTATTGCAAATATGGATGGATGGATGGTTGGTTGTTTTGCAGAGCTGGGGTTATTAGCACTGCCTTTTCTTTTCAATGAAAGAAAATCTGTAGATTTTTTTTTTTTTTTTAAGAAAATTGGAAAAACTCAAGCTATACATACACAAATGTAGCTTATTTGTTGTAATTCTGATTTTTATTTTTTAACTTTAAAAAAAAAAAAAAATTATATTTTTTTTCAAAATATTTTTACTTTTGTTAAATATACTTTTTTTAAGAAAATGCCTTTTTATTCTCTTTTCTTAAGGGTGGGGTTGGGTTTTCTTTTGCTTAAAAGAACTTTTTCACTTTTTTTTATGAAAAAAAAATTTTTAATTTTTTTTTTTTAAATAGGTATGTATTTGTTTTAAATTCACAAATTTCTTGTTGTTTTTCTAAACAAAAGAATTCAGCAAATTTTTACCTGAATTTTTTGTTGAATTTTCTCTCAATGTAAAGAAATGTTATTTTTTTCAATTTTCCACTTCACTTTTATTTTTCCTATAATTCCTTTTTAAATTTTTGTTTTTTTTTTATAAAAATAATATTCAATTATTAATAAAATTATATTTTATTAATTTTTCTTTTTAATTAAAAAAATATTTATTTTCTTTTATTGGCATACAAAAATATAACACAAAATGGCTGCTGTTTTATTGTATTATTAGATGGACTATACGACTACGGCACACGCTCGTTTTACTATAAAAACTGTTGTTGTGCTGCGTATACCGAATACTACACCATACAACAAATACTATTTCATATACAAATAAATTAAATTTTATATATAGTATATTTAGCTGTAGTTGTTGTTTTTATTATTAAATGTAATTAAATGTATGTATTGTATGTGTGTGTCGTTTTACTCTCTTGCTCTGTCTTTCTCTCGTTCTCTCCCACACACATGCACCACACAAAAGAATCATAAACAATACTAACAACTGTTACTAATAAAAGAAAAAGCGCTAAAAAAAACGTCAACAAAAAATTTTGTTAATAAATGTTGTCTAATGTAAAAAAAAGAGCTAAAAAATATGTAATTAAGTAAAAATAAAGACAATAAATGTAAACAGCACAACTGAGAACACTTTTTAAAAATAATATTTTTTGGATAGAAGTGCGCAAAGTAAGAACAGGCGAACAGAAAGAAAATATATAAAATAAAATAAAACGTTTATTTGTCATAAATATTAAAGACCATTCTTTAAACAAGAGTATAGCACAATAGCACTACAAATAAGGTCGTCGGCTACCCATTGGGTAGATTTCGGTCTTCATATGTAAAATTGAGGGCAGGCGTGCCAGATGATTTTGGTTAAAACTTCGGCATATTTAAAATAAAAATTCGGTCTGAAGACTCTGAAAAATCTGCACAATTATTATTCTTTTCACTTTTATAGGACTTATCTATGAGAAAAATCATAGTAAATCATTGTAAAGAGTCCGCCAAATAAATTTTTTTTTTTTTTTGAAAATGTTATAAAAAAAAGCTACTGAATATTTTCTCAAATTTTTTATTTTTTTATTCAAATGGCTGCCTCGGCTGGCCATGCAGTAGCCTAAACGAACGGTCCAATTTTTAAGGCACATTATCGATTGTGTCCAGCTGTATTTCACCAATGGCTTCACGAATATTGTCCTTCAAAGCATCAATTGTCTCTGGCTTGTTGGCGTAACACTTTTCTTTGGCGGCACCCCATAAATAATAGTCCAACGGTGTCAAATCGCAGCTCCGAGGTGACCAAACGACATCAGCTCTGCGGCTGACATTAAGTCAGTGGTTTAACGCCCTAGAACGTTACCTCACGGTGCCAAAGCACGAGTGAATACAATGCGTCCACCAACGCCCCCACCTATGATTAGAATCACCAGTGAGTACCAATTTAAAGCCATGTTATTTGGACATGACCTCACACCTTGGTGAGGTGCCGGAGACTATCTAAACTCCTACCGATCTATGGGTTACGGCACCCGGTTAAAAATGTAACTCCACACAGAGCCAGCATAGCTCTCCCCGCGATTTGGGTTTAAACCACAGCCACCACGTTGCTCCCACAAAGGGGGCCTCACCATAGTCGGGCAGAAACCGAAATTCCTGGGGCTCCCGACACCCGTGGCACCAGAATTAAGCCTCCGGTCAGGCCTCGTAGCATAAATGCTACTACCAGTGTAAGTCCCAAACAATTTCGGACTGGTGACCAAGATGGTGAATACAACAAACCACGGACACAATACACAAAAACAAGAACACAACCAGTCAAAAGCAGACCAGTACAAAAACACAACACCCAAAACTGCAGCCACAAATCAAGCCGCAAACAGCAGGCCGGGAAACAGCAAACAGCAGACAATCACAGCAAGCAGCATAACACACCAACCGTCAACACCCCAGCGGGACGCCAAGCTAGAAAAAGATAAATATGATAAATTTACTTAAAAGAAAAAATTGGCGTGGCACCTCCCATAAAAAATATTGAATATCGTACATCTTAATATATATCATAGATCAGCAGCAGATGTCAAACGTCGTCTTAGAATTTTCTTTATAAAGACAGACAAGTGGTAAAAAAAAGAATATGATCGAGATCTATAATACACATATATCCGGTTTACCGGTATGAAATAAGCGCTTTTTTGTGAAAATATAAAACTAATTTTTAATTAGGAAGTAAAAAGCTTTTGATTTTAAGTATTGGCCATTGCTCACTACACATTTTTCCCATCCTTCAGGCAATTTGTGGAATCCACTCCAATAAAACTGTTCGTCTTTTGAAGCAAACCAATTACTCAGCCAATTTTCGACTTCTTCTTCTGCTTGTCCCTTAATGAAAACAAATAGTGGTCAGAAGGAGCCAAGCCAGCCTAATACTTTCATTGTATCCTGTAACGGTTTTGCGTAGTGTTCAGGTGCATTGTCACGTTTATAAATTACCTTGCCGTGTCTTGTGATCCATTCTTGTCGAAATTCTTGTTCAAATTGATTATTTGTTGTCGGTGACAATTTGTATCAACAGTTTCACTAGGTTTTAGGAGCTCGAGGTACACCACACCTTTCTGGTCGCGCCAGACACACAGCATTCGCTTCCTACCAAATCGATTTTTTTTTTTTTAGCTGAACCTGATGGTTGTTCGAGATTAACCCATGATTTTTTCCATTTGGAGCATAATCACCTTGTGCCTCGACAAGCATTCGATACGAAAGCAAGAAAAAATGCTTTCCACTTATCATCATTTACTGCTACGAAATTCGCCATCTTTAAACAATGAAAAAATATGATGAATATGAATATGGCATCTGAATATATTTAACAGATATAATAAATATTACCTTTGGAGCCATTTGTATCTTGACGTTCACTTCATACGGTTGGGTTAAGTTGGTACTTAATAATTTTGCCATTATTTTCTAAATTTAAACTTAATTTCTAATGTAAATCAAAGACTCAGTTTAATTTACTTTTTTTTCTCGGTTGAATTCTAAAAACCGCTTTATTAGCTTCTTTATTTAGTTAATTATAAATAAAATTATAAATTAAATATTTAATATGTGTTGAGTTTTATTTATTCCCAATGTCTTAGTTTTAATTAAAATTATTTTAAACTAATCGCTATAAAGCATGCTTATAAGCAATTTAAGTTTTTCACATTTCTATTCTCTTAATTTCTGCAAAAAAAAAAAACGCTGTATTAGCCTATTAATCTGTTAAACACTTACGCTTGCTTATACATATACAGCCAAACGAAATTTACTTATATTTTCTATAAATGCATGTATGTAATCGTGTGTGTAGACAACAACTATATAGTAAGGCCACCATTTGTTATCTATGAATTTTCTGCTCATTCAGACACTCACACATAGAAAAGAAGACACCTATTAAACAAAAAACCAACAAAAGTGTATACATACATACACTAACAAAGATGTGTATTCACTCTTGCTTGACGGTGACGCATTTCATACAAAAACAACTATTAGTACTTGTAGTAGAGAGTGTTTGTTTTTATGGTTGTTTTTGCTTTGTGGTAAGAGGAAAATTCTTTGTGTTTTGTTATGTTGTATTGAAAAATAAAAAAAAAAAAAAACATTTTGTAAATTCCATATGAGTATGAGAAAAAAAATTTCCATTTGACGAAAATGAAAACAGGGAAAATTTGAAGAAAAATTCAATAGCAAAGAGAAGCAAGCAATCTTAGAGAGAGAATTTTATAATACAGATTAGGAAAAAAGAGAGTAAATATTTTGAGAGTAGATGAATGAATTATTATTAAGAATTTTTGATTAAAAAAAAAAAACAAGGAAGAGACAGAGAGAGAAGGAGTATGTAAATGGTATGGGAATTTCTCCAATATAGACAGACAGATAATGTTGGGGAAATTGTTGTTGTGAATTTTTTTTATTTAAGTTTTTATTTTAAATCATCTGCTATACCGGCACTTTCTTTATTCTCCTAAATAGGCACATACTACTTACTAAACACAAGAGTTTTAATTTTATAAGGGGATATACATATATGATGCATTCATTCATCCAGAGTAACCAAAACAACAATTTTGTATAACTGTACTATTGGAGAGCGCCATATAAACATAAATTAAGGCGTTTTTACGTCTTACTTTTGAATTTGAAATAAAATTATTATGGAAGTCATTTGTGCAAAAAGAGGTGTAATTTTTCGTGATAAAGGGTGGGCAAATTTGAGGTTAGGAAGTAAATTGGCTTAAAAACACATTTTTTTTGACAAATTCAGTTTTATTCATACCAACATAAAATAGAAATATGAGAATCACCTTTTGCAACAAAGCTTCGTTTATCTCGTCAATGCAGCGTCGAATTTCATCTTTCAGAGAGTCAGTTGTTTGTGGTTTGTTACGAAAACCCGATTTTTCAAATGGCCCCAGGGAAAATAATCCAGCGGCTTTAAATCACAAGAACGAGGCGGCTAATTGACATTGCCGTGTGGCTCGTGGCACCGTACTGCTGAAACTAAAGGCCACTAATGTGAAATTAGCCAATAGTGGCTAAAAAAATTGTTTATCATGGTTTGGTAGCGCAGGGAATTCACGGTGACGGCGTTTCCTTGGACATTTTCGAAAAAACACGGGCCGATGATGCCGCCTAACCACAAACCGCACCATACGGTCACTTTCTTTGGGTGTAATTGATTTTCGAGGGTCGTTTGTGGATTTTGTGAGCTCCATATGCGACAATTTTGTTTGTTTACATAACCGCCTAATTGAAAATGGGTCTCATCACTAAAGATGATTTTGTTGAAAAATGCGTTGTTTTAGTTCAGTTTTTCAAATAGCAAACATTTAACGCAAATAGTGGTGGCTGGCTTTAATTCTTGAACGAGTTGAAGATGAAGATCCTCATGCAAAATGTTGCGCATAGTTCCTCTGGTGATGCCCAATTGTTGCGAACGTAGACAAGTTGATGTTCCAGGCTCATTATCAACATTTTGCTGTACAGCCGTTATGTTTGCATTACTACGGTCACTACGAGCGTATTGTTTTGATCTATTGTCAGCAGCAGTAACGAAAGCTTCGAATTTAGCGATTAAATTACGCACAACGGTCTCGGAAGGAGAATGTTGTTGACAGACAAATTTGCCCGCCCACCTTGCACAACGTGGGCTACATACGTCTGAGAGCCTTAAGGCCTAAACTAAAAACCTAAAATATAGACTCCCTCCTAAATTCATCTTTGTGGGTACCAGGGGCTTCAAATAACGCAGGAGATCAAATCGCAAAATGCATGTGGAAAGCTCTCTATTAAACTATTTTCTTAAAAAATTAATTTAAATGGTACATCAGTCTGTTTTATTTTAAGGGGAATTGATAGGAGTCTACTACATAGAAATTTTAAGGCCATATCTCAATCGGTTCAGATAATATTTAACATTAACCGTCAGCAAAAGGGGAGGCGTTAAACTGATGACGCGCAGTGTATGTATAAGTTTATTGTTCTTTAAAATAAGTACTTACTTACTTAGGTGGTCAAGATGTCTTATTTTACTTAATTCTTCCATCAGAGTTTCGGTATTCCCCCTCTGTGTGAACCCTCACCAGGTTCGTGTCAAATGACTTCTTAGCTGGAGCATGTTCATCATCCTTTCTCACAATATGATCTAGCCAACGTAAACATTGCAGTTTTATAGTTTTAACTGTACGAGCTATAGGACCAAAAATTTTACGAAAAGTTTTTCCCTCGAATACTACTCGTCTGCTTTCGCGAGCACCCACGCTTCAGAGTCATATAAATAATAGCACGACTAGTATCAGTTTCTGGTATAGGGTGGTCTTCGTTTGTCGAGAGATTGTCTTGTCCCCAAACCGCCCATTCAATCCCATATAGCATCTATTCTCCAGTATTGTTCTTTTTTTATCTCAAAACTGATGTTGTTTGTTTTATTTAGGGCGGAGACCCATGATGTCGAGATCGTCGGCAAACGCCAATAGCATGTGTTGCCTGCTATATTTACATCATCCTTTTCCAGCATGTCTGAAACCTCGCTTGGTACTGAACTGCCCGGAGATGTTCCTTCACATTCTAACCGAGGATTGCGTATCAGCTAGTGGCATCCTACAAAGTCGTATTAACTTTGCAGGGATACCAAACTCAGACATGGCTTGAAACACCTTTGAACGTATAGACCCGTAGTCGACAAATTAATGGTGTAACGTGAATATTTGGTCGATGGTTAAATCGCCAGGTCCTAAACCGTACTAATACGACCGAATTATTCCAGCGACTTTAGGTTCCAGTCCGCCATGGAGTACGTTCGATAAAATTCTATATGCAATGGGAAGAAGACTTATTGCCCAAACAAACTCTCTTGCACCTTTTGCAATGCACGGAACACAATTTGCCAAGGTTCCAATCGTTGGGCATGCATTCTCCTAGACAGATGCATATGCCTTATCAGAGTATCGGCTATGGTTTTAAATAGTTCTGCCGGTAACCCATCGGCTACTGCTGCCTTGATGCACTGGCTAGGCGGTGATTGGTTTCATGGTGTCTTCGTCGACACTGTGAAAAGTGATCTTCCCATATCCTCAGTACATTAGCCGTATCTGTCACTAGATTACCTTCTCCATCTTCCCAGGAAGATGTGGCCGCACCAAAACTATTAGTCTGATGCTTTAATCTCTGATCTCTGGTGTAATAAATAGAATTTTGACCATAAGTGAATATAATTTTTATCAAAACATTAAAAATTATCAAATATTTCTGAGTAAGATATTTCCTCATTGTTTACTTTATTGTCTTAATTGTAAAAACCACTGGAAAAGTCTACTTTATAATTCAACAGTATACGTAACGGCTGTTAAGCCATAAAATTGTTAATCAATTTTGATGATAATATTGTTGACAGCTAAACTCGTGTACTAGACTTGGATATTTTCGATTGATATCAGCACTATATACCATATGTACATATGTTTTATTAAGGCTCTTATAGGTTTAAATATTTCAATAAAATGACTCGAATATGTTTATCTTATAAAATCGATGTTTTAGTACAAAATCCTGTTTGACCTTCAAAATATTTTTAATTTGTAATTTTTGCAGATCTTAAAGGTTCTGTTAATTTCTATATATTTGCTATATAATTTTTAATTCCTTTTAAAACAACTTTAACATTCTCTTTGAAAAACTATAATTTTTACAAAGAAAAACAAATTTTGCCAAACAAACCACGTGTTTTCACAAAAAATCAAAAATGAAAACCACCCCTAATATTAATCGCTAAACAATTCTCAACAACAATGGCAACTTAACCTATACAATAACAACAACAGCATTAACGAAAATTCGACTATTTCTCTATTTTTCAATTCCCTAATTCGTTATTGTTGTACAACACACACATACACTAACACAAACATAATTTAATTCAAAAAAACCTTGACATTCATATCTAGGAATAGTTAACATACAGACTCGCGTACACACACACACAGACTCAAAACACATTTGTTTTCCTTCTATGAGGAGAGAGTGAAGCGAACATGAAAGACAATTGCATTGGTAGAGGTGAGTTTTAACTACCCTGCTTTAGTTGTTATTGCTGTTTTTTTGTTTTTTTGTTTTTTTGTTTTGTATTACCTCTATGCGTTACGCACTTTAGTCTCTGCTGTCTCCCTTCTTTGTTTTTCCTATTTCGTTAAAATTTAATGGTGGAATACTTCGATTGCATGTGTGTATTTATACCCTACACGATTAACCCTACATATAGGATTTTTTGTTGGTGTTTATAACACATTAACATCAAATAACACAGGTTAAGCATTTCCCAGTTCTGTTAATTTTATTTTGAAAGGAAAATATTCATTTTTTATAATAATAATGATAAATTTAAAAATAGAATTAAACAAAATATTAGATTTATTTATATTTTTTTATTTTGTTTAATCTATTTTTAAATTTCCTTCAATTTTAGTGTAAAAAATTACTATTTTATTTATTTATTCATTTATTTCACTGTTTCATACACAGTATGAAACTGAGCATATGTATATTACAGTATCAGGAAAACAATGATATTAAAAACTTAAAATTAATAATTAAAATAATAACTATAATAATAAAAAAGAACGAATAATCAGAAATTGTAGTATAAAATTTAAGAAACTTCAGTATAATTTTTTTTGTTTTTTTTTTTTTTTTGTTTGAGACTAGCACTCAGTGGTAACCCCTACTCATGCAGTGCATTGTGCAGGTACTAGGAAAATAGGTTGTGGGAAGGAGGATAGAGTGAGTAGTGTTTATGGACGTTCGATTTGAATTTGCTCATGTCGTAAGTGGCATTCGCAGAAAAATTGTTCCACAAACAAACAATGCGACCAAAGAACGAATTCTCTCTGTAATGTGTTGTGCGATCGCACTGGACAGTCAACTACAAAGGGATGCGCTCTACGAGAAATACGAGTACTACGTAAGAATACATGAATACTAGGTATTGGTTCCTTAATTTCGTCAGAACACATTCCCTTATAGTAGCGATAGAATAGTGAAACACACACCACATTGCGACGATGCTCTAATGAATCGATAGAGTTGGCTACCCTACCGTCATTAATAAGAACCTTCGCCCACTCCTGTACACGGTCGAGAAGCTCCAGAATAGACTTTGAAGCACCGGCCCATACATGAGAGTTGTATTCCAATTTGGGTCGGATATAGGTCCTGTAAATATTAAGGAGATCAGATGGAGTGAAGTATTTCTTGCACCGTCTTAAAAAACCAATGCACTGGAATGATTCTTTTGACACTTGAAATATGTGATCATTTCAACGAACATTACGGTGAATTCTCATGCCCAGAACATCAAGAGCATCTGATTCCCCTATATCTACATTACTCATGGACACAGATAACAACAACCCACCACGTCTGTGTGTTAAAAAACAACACTGAGTCTTCAGTGCATTAAATTCTCCCAGGTTCGCACGACCCCACTCGGAGATTTTCGCGAGATCACTTGTGAGTGTGTCGCTCATATTCATTCTTCTCGACCCAGTCTCCAAAAGGCTCGGTCTACGATCAAAAGAATATGAGTTGATAGGAGTAGAAGTAAGAAGAAGAAAGTTGTTAAGAAATATTAGAAAGAGAGTAGGAGAAAGAACAGAGCCTTGCGGTTTGTTAATATAGGGCCGCAGGTAATCCGAATCCGATGCACTCTCGAGAAATATTTGAACAAGTTCTGCAGTTGTTGTATTTAGACTCTGAAAATATAAATTTAGTAGCAAAAAATGGCAGCAATTAAAATGATACCTCAATTTTGGATACCCTTTATAAAATAATATTATCTTAGCGTTTAGGTAAGCTGTAATATGTTGCAATTGAACTGTCGGATAGGTTAACATATAGTCGGTTTCTCCTGCCTAGAATTTTTTCTCTATCTTGTTTATTAATGTGAATTCGAACCACAATACAAAGAGAGGCGGAGAAAAAAGGAAAATACATAATAATACATATGTATTGTAAAGCTGCAATTGCTAGTAAGAGATTATTCTGAGAGCATAAGTGTGCAAGGGTGGCCAAAGAAAAAACTTCACTTGTAGTTGTAGTAGAAATATGTTATATTGTGTGTTGAACAGAAAAATTATAAAAGTAAACAAACAATTTTAATAAGCACAGCGACATACACACAACTGAACGAAATTGTTGTTTATTTATTATTCTCTGTCGTTTCATTTTCGTTCGATTAATCGTGCACTTAAGTGCTACTCTGGCCATATATGCTGGAGTTTATGCGTGCGTATGCGTTTATTAATAGAAGAAGAAAAAAACAACAATTTGTCCCAAATGTGGATGAGGAAAACAAAATCAAATGCGTTGCTTTGTTAGTCTTTAATTTTAAAGGGTTTTTTCTAGAGTTGCCATTATTTAATTATATCAATTGCTGCAAGCAATGAAATAATATGACTTAACGGCTTAACAATAGATGTGATAGAGGTTGCAGAACAGAAAAATTACAACAAAAAAATATTTATCGTAACACAAAACAACTCACCTGCAGAGGTTTTTCGAGTTGTAAACTCCTACGAAAAAGTAATGCTGAACTAGACATAATAAAAGCAGACCCTTGGATAAGTGCACATTTTCTTTGCATTTTCATGACCCACTCTACTAGAACGTTTCATGTATGTTGGAAATAAACGAGCCAAGGCATGTACGATTCTCACCTCAACCTACTAAGGACAGCACTGAAAATTAGAAGTGCGAGTATCCTTCAATGTTTTATAGGCTGAGGTTTTGGGAATGAAGAGGGTTCTGTACGGACAGTCAGGTTGCGACTATCCGGTGTCTACTCGACATAGTGACTGAGCGTCTCTAAACGAGATGGCGAGACATTCAGACCTAGGGACTATCTGGGTGAAAGTCACTTTGACACCCGAGGGAATTATTGGGCGAGCGAACAAGCGAGGAAGAGATGTCTCCCTCTTGCAGACTTCTGGTTCTACGATACATGTTAGGCAAGGCACGTATACGGTGAGAAAATGAACTCACCTGTTCTGTATTAAGATCGGGCTCTGTACGATCGGGCTCGTTCGGAGTTATCATGGGGATGCCACAACAAAGGCAGTAAATTCTGGTGGCTGCTATCACTGGATCTACCATTTACTGATTACTGTAGAAGTTGTCAGGATGAAGAAGAGGTGTAAACTATCGAACATTTCCTATGTCAGTCAGGTTCTACATGCCATAGTCTTTCTTCTTTCGCGCATGCGTCTAGTTGGTTGTTTTCGGGCCGAGGAGTGGATATGTAAGTCCGTGTAGACGCTATCTTCTGTTGGCATCACAGTGGAATGAGTATTAGACCCAAGTGAGCTGGACCAGTGTATGGCTACCCGCTGTAACTGACTAACTAACAAAAAAATAGTTCATCACGTTCATTAGCCATACATGGCAATCCATTAAACGGTTTTTAGCCTCTAGACCAATGTTAGGCAAACTAATATAAATGCATTTTACAATTGTGGTCGTAATTTGAGAGTCTTTCACTCATGCCACTTTGAATTGTATTTTTCCACTTGCTTTCCCTTTTCTTTAGTCGAAATATCAATAAGAGATGTACTAACTTAACAAAAAAAAAAAACTCAAATCGGAACAATAGGACTGCCACAGGGGTGAAAACTTTTTGATCAAGGTAATACATAATTCGATTCAAAAACATTGTTGAATCTAGTTCACCTCTTGTTTGGGTATGAATTACGAATGGAAGATCGAATCATGAATATTTGTTTATGTTTTTTTTTCCGTTACTCCTCTTGGGAGCATGTGGCTTGCACAAAGCATCTCCATCTACCACGGTTTACAGCTGTTGACTTTGCCTCTTACCATATTAGATTGTTCTGTCTCAGTTCTTGGATAATGTGTGCCTTCAGGTGTTTTTTGGTCGACCACGATTTCTTGAGCCTCGAGGATTTCACTCGATCCATCCCCACTTTCTTTTCCTTATCTGTTTCATAATGGGTTCCTCATTAGTCATGCTCTGCAGTTCCGTGCTGCTTATGGTGTTAGGCCAGAATATTCTGCATATGAGTCTGAGGCACTTGTTAATGAATACCTGGATTTTTTGTGTGATGTTATTCAATACAAGCCAGAATATATGTGGGCTTCTCCATACTGACTGCAGTTGTCCAAATGCAGCTCTCGCTTTGTTGAGCCTGTTATCTACGTCTGTTTCTGCGCCACCGTTTGTAGTCATTGTAATTGCCAGATAGCAGAAGCTATCTACATACTCGACTGACTGACCCTGTAGCATGATGTTTTTCGTGCTCATATTGTTTATTCTCATGGCCTTGGTTTTCTTGATGTTTATCTCAAGCTCAACACTACAAGCCAATCTTTCCAGGCCCTCCAGTTTCGACTGCATATTCGAAATCTTATGCCAGAGTAGACAAATGTCATCCACATAGTCCAAGTCTTCGAGTTGGCGTGAGAGACTCCATGTGATCCCTCGTTTTTTCGAACAGACTTTGCTCGTTATGTCATCCAGCACGATGGTTAATAGCTGAGGTGACAGTGGGCATCCTTGTTTAGCTCCAGCATTGGTGTGGAATGGTTGGCTGATGTTTCCGTTGTGAAGAACTGAAAGTTCTGTATCCTCAAACATTGCTCTAATTATTCGAATAATCTTCTGGGGTACCCTTTGGTTCTTAGTGCTTTCCACATAGCCGTTCGCCTGATGGTATCAAACGCTTTCTTGAAATCGACGAATAGTAGATACAGGGGGTATGCCATTCTATGGACTGTTTAATGATTATTCGTAAAGTGTACGCAGCTTCTATTCGGTCTGAAGCCAGCTTGTTCGTTTCGCAGTATGTTGTCTATTCTGCTTTGAAGCCTCCCCTGTATTATTATGACTGCCAGTATCTTATATATGGTGTTAAGTAGAGTAATTCCTCTCCAATTATTACAGTCTTTTACGTCGCCACTTTTTGGTAACTTTACAATGATGCCCTTCTTCCACGTAGGAGGCAGCCTCTCCTCCTCCCATACTGATATGATGTGATAGATATCAACCGGTAGAATTTACGCTGGTAGTCCATCTTCGCTTGCCGCCTTATTATTTTGCAATTTACCAATCGCCTCTTTTATCTCATTCAGATTGGGAGGGTTGCATGATATTCTTAATCTGTTTGTTTATATAAAGCATGTTATAATGCCCGCTTGATATATAGACTCAGTCTTCCTGCATCTTTTAATGGAGAAGTATAGCCACAAAAAGTATTGGTCCATTTATACCTCTGAACTAGATTTATTCTATAATTCGTTTCATTTGTTTTTTTTTTAGACAGAAAACTTTCTGTAGACTAGTGTATAAAGGATTTTGAATGAATTTCAGCTCTAAAAAGTAGTAGTTGCTTATGCTATATAGCACTTCGGATTTTGTTGTTCGGAATTAAAAGCTTCTTTGTAGATATATATGGTGGCGTGCTGTAGTGGTTAGAGCGCACGCATAACAACATAAACGGTACAGGTTCGAGCCCCAGCAGAAGAGGACATGACGAAGAAAAAATGTAATTGTGGTTTCGAATGTTTAAAAAGGCTTCAACTTCCCTCCAGACAACGCCATCTAAAATTAAAAAGAAAAAAGCCCTCCTGACCCTTCCTGCATACCTCTGGCGACGATGACAAACATCAGACGAATGATCAGAAAAATCACGCCACCTACTGGCAAAAAAATACAATGCTAAAGTAAAGATCACCACCAATTAGCAAGGATCTTCACCACTACACAAAAAAAAAGAAATCATATGGAGGAAGCTACAGCGGATTAATCATCTACAAAGCAATAGGTGCTTTGTGGAAAGCCAATATGCTCCCTGGAGGAGTGACGGAGGAAAAAAATGGTTAAAGAATATGAAGAACGAGAAGTTGCTCTGCTAAATACAAAAGATTCTTTGTAGAAACATATGGTTAAAGAAGAGGAAGAGCATGAGGTTAAACACAAGCATAAAAACTCTTCTACACTACTTATGCTCTCTTAAGCTAATTTGCCTTTAATTCTTAATTCAAATATATCCTGGCAACTTCGATTTTTTGCTTCTCTATTTTTATTTCGCTTTCGCTTCCAATGAGTGCTGGCTGTGATGCTCACGTTGATAATGATATATTAGCGTTTTTTTTCTTGTTTTATATTCAGCTACATTTGTCCTATTATAGAATTATAGCTTTAGGATATTTACCCTCGTTTCTCAGATGATGTAGTTAGAAAAAAATAGCAAAACAACCCTTCACGTTTTTTTGTTAATTTTTAATGAGCAAATCTGTTACGCCTTGACGTTGGAGAATAAAAAAATCAGTCTCTTTAATTCCATGTTTTAATGCGTAATTCAAAATTAATAGAAAATAGTTTTTCCACCTCAAAAACAAGGGAGATTTTCAAAAAAGAATTTCAAGTATTTCTGTTGAACCCCTGTTTATTACTGTTTGCAAAGTAAGACAAATGAAAAAATCTTTCTAACATTTCTCTCTCAAATAAACAAATTTGTAAAAATTAAAAAGGAATCTAAAAAAGCACGCGTTTAAGACCGATTACACTGGTTTTAATTTAGTTGCGAAAAAAAATATATTATTTCGCGCAAAATTAGAGCATTTTTTTGTTCAAAAAGCCTGAAAATTTTTTCTGAAAGAAAACTGTACATGTTAAGCATTTAAATTAAAGCTTAAAATGTTGAGAATAAAATGAGCTCTAGGGCATGAAGATCCGTTGGCTATTGCTAATTTTATTCAAAATGAAATGCAGGTACCTAACTTGGACCAAAATTAGCAAACAAATTTTTTTCTTGCAACATTAGTAGACATTTTTTTTTTCTTTATTTCAAAAAGGTTCTAAAAAAATTCCTAGAATATAAATTTCTTATTTTAAGTATTTAAGTGAAAGCTAGGATATGTTAGAAGTAACACAACCCATAAAGGCAGCTACCTAACTTTGACAAAAGTAAATTTGAGCCCAATGAAAAAAAAAAACGGATAACGAATTTGAATTCAGCGCATCAAAATCATTATAATCCATACATGTAGTTTCAGGCTATATTCCATATGTGTAGTAAAGGCTTGCTGTGCTGTAGATCAGTGTTATTTGCTCCAAACTTTTTAACTGATCTTAATAAGCTTGCACTCTCTTATTGCGTCAAAGATTTAATTTTACGAGTACAATTTATAATAAGACTATCAAAAGCACCTTTTTTTCGAATAGAAAGTGCTTCCCTTCTAGAAATAGTCATTCCTTCGTTTAACCCAAATCGCTTACTGTCTAGCCAATTTTGTAAATTCGACAACTTGATGGTACAGCAGTTTGGTTCATGGAATACGTCCACTGTCACTGCCCGGGGCTCTTCCGATGGCCTTTCGAAGACATTGCCAACTGGAGGGCTTTCTATCAGGTCTCGGCTGGCTCCTTAGATGATGCCTAGTCCTCTTTGGGCATCTGTCTCTTTCTGTATGCCACTTCTGACCCTTTTTTTCTCCTATTTCTTTCCCTGTCCTTCCTCTCTCTTTTCTTTCTAATTCTTCTCTTCATTCTTTTTTTCTTATCTGGTGAGAGGTTTTTCCACAATGGACCACTGTGGTTGGTCTCTGGGAGGGGTACTTCGGTATCGCCTTTCTTACCTACCTACCTACCTACCTAGTCGAGAGGTTTGGAGACTGCATACTCCTTTAGAGAAGGGACCATTTAGTGGTACACGGATGGGTCAAAGACAGAAAGTGGTACAGTCACGGGAGTGTTTGGCCCTAGGAGGGAATATTGGAACCTATGGAAAGGTCGCCGGCAGACTCCAGGCGGAAGTTTATGCAATTGGATAGGAAATACAGAAGACCGGACATATTCCTACTATCTGATGGGCAGGCCGCCATTCGAGCACTTGGCTCATATGACGTTGACTCAAGGCTAATTTGGGAATGTCTGGGTAAACTGATCCAGCGAGGCAGTAGCAATAGGGTCAGCTAATGCTGGAATGAAGGGCCGATAAATTGGCCAGAAAAGGAGGGCATATTCGACAAAAACTGAACTCGAAACTTTTGTTGGGTAAATACAACAGGAAAAGATTTCAATCCCGCATAGGAATGTCAAGAGACAACCTGAAGATACTAACCGAATCAGCAGAGCATATACTGTGTACCTGTGAGGCATTGATACACTCAAGAAGGAAGTCTTTAAGTGCCTATCAGATACTAGGTAGAAAGTTATGGCCGTTGGTACCAACCGACATCCTAAATTACGTCAGATCGATGAGGTTGGGGAAGATATTATGGGGTAATCCTATATAGATGGTCGGCTGTACAATAGATCGACAAGTCGCAGTACTTTTAACTCTCAATGAAAAAAAACAGAATTTGACTATGTCATCAAAGTTCGTATTTGTTTGTAGGATTTCATTGTTGGAGTCAAATAGCTTTCCATCAAAACATTTCTTCATGATTGGAAACAAGAAATAGTCGCTCAGGGCTAATTTCGGAATATGGAGCAATTCGTTGCTGAATTTATGGATTTTTCGTAAGTTTATTTTTGTAAAGTTTAATACTTATTAAATCGGATAAATACCATAAGTTTGCATTAAAAATTTGAAATTATTATAACGATTGAAAGAAATGTGTGTTTACACTTTGGCGTCTATCGAATACTGCATTCTAATGCTAAATGTTT
This sequence comes from Wohlfahrtia magnifica, assembly GCA_023159175.1. Lineage (NCBI taxonomy): Eukaryota > Metazoa > Arthropoda > Insecta > Diptera > Sarcophagidae > Wohlfahrtia > Wohlfahrtia magnifica. The sequence goes on from JAKWBJ010000498.1 coordinate 591,338, forward strand.
ACCCTCCAAAATAGCATATTTATTATTACTGACACAAACCATATGTGATAGTTATGCTATATGTTCTCCAAATCCTCATTATTAACTTCTTTACATAACTAAGAGCACGTTGGGACGTTCCTTTGCTATGATCTTGAGTACTTAGGTAGGTACTCTACTAGGCCCTGGAAGCATATTGCCCTTGAAACTGTGTGCAGCGACCTGCAATGCCTGCATTGTAAAGAGAGGTGGTGGGCCTTCTTTCCGCCTTTGTAAATAGAGCCGTAGCTCGTGCTCTGGAAAGCGGGTGTTCTCAATATTGATAATAGTTGAGCTACCCAGTTTAGGAAGAGGAGTCTTCTTTCCCAGTTTCCTCATTACCAACCTGTAACCCAGACCTCATGGGTTATTATTGAGATCACTTTTTAGGTTGGAGGCTTAGAGTAGACTTAGCAATATTACCTTTGATATCGAGATATTGAGCAAAAACTTAAAAGTTTGCTGCATTTTTAAACTCCCCTTGTTTGTTTTACCCAGAAAAATATTCTTTCCTCTCCAGCCCTCACTTTTTATTATTTCGATTTAAACTTCAAACTTGTAATTTTGTTGTCTTAACCACTTAAGCCTGTTTCTTAATGAAGGGTCATAATAAAAAAAAAAACATTTTTAGCTTTTGGCTTTAAACTTAAAGTGCTGACTTGACATATGATTTGCCAGCTACACTCAGTCATAAAGCCAATATTTATTTAGTTTGTACGCAATCCTATAATTATATTGATTACCTTACCCATGGCATTATTGTCATCCCAGAGAAGATGATCACCATTAATATTTTGTCAACAATACTCTTCTGTTGCTGCCGGTTACCAGATGTGCTGCTACTTTTTTCCCTCCACAAAATACCTATAATTTTCAGTAATTTAAGGCTATTTAAGTACTTTATTTTATGAATTGATCGATTAGAATAAAAAATAAAAAATAAATCAAATATAGGACACCACGTTACGCGGTTAAATATTTAGGATAATCCGGATTCTTTATTTTTTTTATTTTTTTTTTTTTTGGCACACAAGTTAGAAACCATAAGCTGGTTAATTAAACAGTCAAATGTGTAGATACAACAACAGTACAATACAATGTAAAAAATGGCAACTAAAGTGAACATTAATTTTAAAGCCATTACGTTTTAGCCTATATGATGTCAAAACAAAAACAGCAAAATAACTCTTTTGTCAGACGGACATACATAAATGTCTGATGATTATGTCTGATAAGACCCCACGAATTGTGATACACTTATAGTACTATACGACTGACACATTTTTCTTTTCCAGAGTGTCATAATTACATGAGGAAATGCAATAATTTCCGCTTTTGCCACACACAAAACCATTTCTTTAAACAACATTTGTGTTGCTCGCCCGCCCCTCCTCTTCACTTCAAATGACATGCAACGACTGAAGAATATTTGTTGCCCTTGCTGTTGATGCCATTTCTTTTCTGTGGTCATTACATTTACACTAAAACCCATTATTATCATTATCATCATCATCATCATCATCATCGTCATCATCATCATCATCGTCATCATCATATCGTGGTAATAAAGTTGAGGTATAAATAACCTAAACAGTTAAAAAAAATATTTTATTTCATAAAGTGTTTTAAGTTTTAGCCTTCTTTTCTTTATTTATGCCACACGTACTTACATACTATGGCCACATACACTTAAGTTGCCTAACAATTGATTGCTGGTTGGTTGCTTGCTTGGCTTTAATGGTCATTAAAGTAACTGTTACAAAGAACTAAATGTTAAAACCAATTCGAAAGTAATGCCAGTTTAGTGTTTAAAAAGTAACATATTTTGCTAGAAAAAAAAATATATCAAACAAAAAAAGGTACCAAATAAAGTACCAGTTGTTACTGAAAAAGTACTCTTGAAATAAGAATTTTTCAAATAAACTTTAAAAAATTATTAGAACAAAAGTTCAAGCAAAATGGTAGACAAACAAAAGAGTACCAAAAAAGTACTAGTTGTTATTGAAAAAGTACTCTTGAAATGAGAATTTTTTAAACAAACTTTCAAAAAGTATCAGAATAAAGGTTTCTAGCAAAGCCCTGCAAAATGGTATTCAAACCAAAAGGGTACAAAAAAAATACCAGTTTTTATATAAAAAGTACTCTTGAAATGAGAATTTCTCGAATAAACTTTATAAAAGTGGTAGACAAAGAAAAAAGGCAATAAAAGTACAAGTTTTCATTGAAGAAGTCATCTTGAAATGAGATTTTTTCAAATAAACTTAAAAACGTTCCAGAATAGAGGTTCCGAGCAATGCCTTACAAAACGGAAGGCAAGCAAAAAAAGAACAAGTTTTTATTGAAAAAGTACTCTTGAAATGATAATTTTTGGGATAAATTTTATAAAAGTAGACAAACAGAAAACAATAAAAGTACCCAAAGAGTACCAGTTTTCATTGAAAAAGTCCTCTTTAAATGAGATTTTTGCGAATAAATATAAAAAAGTACCACAATAGAGGTTCTGAGTAATGCTCTTCAAAGTGCTTGAAAGGTAAGCTGTGGTGAAGGGTTCTGACATAAGGCTTTATAGGTTGCCTGAGTTCTCTAATGATCTGGACCTCAGGGTATCTCTCAGACTATCCTATGAGGTTTACGCTATAGATAGTGCCGCTAGGCATATCCGGAAACTAAATCTCGAGACCTCAAGGCTTTTTAAGATCTGTGTAGACAGTGTCGCCGCAATCAGTGCTGGCAACTCGTGCGTGATTAAATCGACATGTTTCCTCAGCTGCATTCGCTCACTGGCCCGGCTGGATCAGAATCATGTCAAACTGATATGGGTCCCAAATCATACCGGCATCTGAAATAATGAAATTGATGATGAGCGTCTCTCTTGCAGGGGAACGTGCGTGCCTCTCTATATACGTTTTCTAGTTTGATAGATAGATGGACACTGAACAAGATGGAGCTCAGGTGGACCAATATCACCACTTGTAGAATATCCAAAATGCTTTGCCATTCTTTTTCAATAAAAAGGACTAGGCCATAATTACCGGCATTGTATTATAGACGACATATCACGGCGCATGGGATGGTCTGAGGAGGAATCGGTGCAATACCTTCTCTGTGACTGTCCCGCTCTATGGGAGCTTAGTCTAAAGCACTTGGGTGCATGTCACTTCCATTATGTAGACTGTCTTAGGGATGTGTCATTCTCGAAATTGATTGACTTTGTCAAAGGTACCGGTTGGCTCAAGTGAAGGAACTGATATTATTGTGTCTTTAGGTGGGAATCTTTTTTGAGACTCTACCATGTCTGGCTTCTCGGCCTCTTCAATAGAACTGTCCTGTAAAGCGTATCACAATTGGCCACAGGGCCTCCGAGTGAACTCGTAAATCGCTAGCGGCCCGTATAACCTAACCTAACCTAACCATTTTACTGTGCTTCATGCAGTGGTCATAGCCATAGTGAAGCCTATAAGAGTACAATGCTTATTGAGCAGAATTTTCGGTGAAAATTTTCTAATCACATCATTTCGGCGTCTATCTTCGCCTATGACATTCATGTATATTTCAGATCATTCGCAGGTAAATCTTTGATGGGTTCCAGGACATATCGCCAGAAATAAAGTTGCTGAAAAACTTGCAAGATCGGGTACAGAGCTTTTAGTTTTTGAATTGGAAGCCAGTGTAGGTGTTCTCATTACCTCAGTTAAGCTAGAAATTCTACGGTCAATATAAAAGGGTGCCCGATTTCGTTGGCAGTATGAGGGCACGTGCGGTATCTCTAGGCCTTGCTAGACTGACCTGGATCAGAAGAGGTCTACTCGTACTACGTACTATATACAGAAAAACTACTATTTTTCTTTTATATAAAAAGTAATATTTTATCTTTTCAAGCAGTTTTATACATTTTCAATACAATTTTGGTACAAAAACTCTTCATATACGCACACACGGGTATACTCGTACTATTTAGAGAAAAAGTACCTTTCTTCCTTTTATTTGTGATATTTTTTCTTTTGAAACAGTTTTTATACCTTTCAGGCATGATTTTGGTAGAAAACCACTTTTTTTATATACACGTGGGTATACTGCGTACTATATACAGAATAAGTACCTTTTTTCTTTTATTTATGACATTTATCTCTGATTCAGTTTTTCCACCTTTTCAACATATTTTTGGTTCAAAGAAACCTTAAATCTATACACGCGTGTATACTACGTACCATACACAGAAAAAGTACCTTATTTCTTTTATTTGTGACATTTATCTTTCCAACATAACTTTGGTACAAAAACGCTCATGTGAGTATACTACGTGCTATATACACAAAAAGTACATATATAGCGTTTATTTGTGGCATTCATCTTTTGAATCAGTTTTTCTACCTTTTCAACATTATTTTGGTACAGAAACACATTATATTTACATACACGAGTATACTACCTACTATATACAGAAAAGGTACCTTTTTCCTTTTTTTGCGGCATTTACCTTTTGAAGCAGTTTTATGCCTTTTCAACATAATTTTTGGTACAGAAACACTTTATATATGTACACACGGGTATACTATGTACTATTTAGAGAAAAAGTTCCTTTCCTCCTTTTATTTGTGAAATTTTTCTTTTGAAGCAGTTTTTATCTGTTCGATATAAATTTGGTAGAAAAATACTTTATACACACGCGAGTATACTGTGTACTATATACAGAATAAGTACCTTTTTTATTTTATTTCTAATGTTTCTCTTTTGAACCAGTTTTTACTCCTTTTCAACATAATTTGGTACAAAAACACTTTATATGTAAATACACACGCAATATACTACTTACCATACACATGAGAGGTACCTTTTACTTACCTTACGTGTGAGATTTATCTTTTAAGCAGTTTCTATACCGTTTCCAAATAATTTTGCTACCAAAACACTTTAAATATACACAAGCGAGTGTACTCCATACTATATACAGAAAAAGTACCTTTTTTCTATTATTTTTGACATTTATTTTTTGAAATAATCTTCATACATTTTCAATTGGTACAAAAACACTTTATATGAATAGTATATAAAAAAGCCGCTGTGGTGTGGAAGGTAAGACACCCGCCTACCAACGAGATGGTCGTCGGTTCAACACCAGGCCAGATCATCTTAAAAAAAAGAAAAAGTATTTCGACAGCGGTATCACCACATATCATTAGCTGCTAACTGGTTATGAGTATTACTACTATTGAAAACTTCTCTAAATGCATTTGCCGTTCGAATAATAATATAATTTTGGTACAAAAAAACTTAATGTACGAGTATATACCATATACACAAATATACTACGTATTATATACAAAAATGTACCAAAAATTTAATTACAGTAACTTTTCTCTTTTATTTGTAACATATTGAGGCATTTTTCAACATAATTTTGTTACTTTATTAGAACAAAATTTTTATTAAAATTAAGTACCTTTTTACTGACGAAATCTTCTAAAGAAAACGTTCAGTTGACCACACTTTCTTAAGTGTTTATAACTTTCCTTAGACTGTATTTGTGTCTGCTTTCTTTACTTTGATGCCATTAAAATGATAAAAGAAAAGGAGATGATTTTTATCATCCTACGGACTCATTCTCATAAAATGAGTGCGAGGAAAAAAAGATGCCCTGCATTTCGTTTCATTTTTTTATTTATTTTTTTTTTTGTTCTTAATTTTTTAATAATAAAAATTATTTAAATTTTATTGCGTTTGATTCAGTTATCGATAACAGTTATGCTGTTACCTACCAGTAGACCCTCTTAGAATTCAAAAAATTTTTAACATTAAAGGTAAGAACACGAAAAGATTCATTAAAATTTGAAAAAGCATTTCAATTTGGCATAAACAAAAAAGTACCAAAGACAGAAGAGCAGGTGCTAAAAAGAAAGTTCTGCATAAGTTTGTAAGCAAAGAGAGTAGGTATGCAAGAGCATTATAATTAATTTTTTTTTTATTTTGTTGCCAAAATAATTTAAATTTGGTTATTATTTAGCATAATACATATTAAGTTTATACATTGTAATTATTTCTTTAATATTATTATATAATTCGTATTAAAAAGGGCGATTTACCAGTTTAAGCCATTAATTTTATTTAAATACGAGTATTTAATTAGAAAAATACAGACTTCACTCCTGTGAGCTGCAAAAAACATTTGGTAAGTCAGTGGCTCTAATGGAAAAATGTGGTAAATTGATAATAAAGTGTCATGAAATGGAGTAACGAGTATCGAAAGCCTAAAGGTACTTTTCTGCATACCCTCTTCATAATATAAATAATAATTTTTAAATTTAAATCGAATAACGGTGTTTTGGTCAAATGAAATGAAAATGTACTGATAGAAGATGAATTTTAGCTAAAAATAAGCAGACAAATTTAATTTTTTTAATTTTCAGATATTCAGCATTAAACTAAAATTAAAAATGGTTTCCCTGAACGATTATTATTAAGTCCATACTATATGTTAAAAGACTTCCAATTGTTTTAATTACGAGCTAATAATCACAATCCGCTAAACGATTTGCTGGTTTTCTTAAGGACAACGGTTCCAATTCCAATTGGATATTTAACACGGTGGTCAGGCCTATACTTATGTATGGTACGGTTTTATGGTGGAGGTCTCTTGAGAAATCCACATATTGCAGGATCTTTGATAGAGTTCTGCGGAGTGCAGTACTGGTGATTACTGGTGCGCTCAGGGCCACTCCTTCGAGAGTCTTGTTTGTACTACTAAACTGGCTTCCAGTGGACTTGGTGGCTAGGCAGATTGCAGGTATGTCTCCCTATGCATCTCACCAGAGCCGGTAATTAGACCCGGTTCTGTTGTGGTATACACGGAGGGATCAAAATCCTCAGAAGGAGTTGGGGGCGGTATCTTTATTCCTGTATACGGGGTAAGAGAATTCTTTAAATCCGGACCACTGCAGTATCTTACAGGCGGAGGTCTCGGCGATGATTGTGTTATCCGAATCTGTTCAGACAATCAGGCTGCGATCAGGACGCTCGCCAGTGTCTACTCGACATCGCGACTGGGGTGTGAATGCCGGATATCTCTGAACGAGATGGCGAGACATTCAGACCTGGAGATTATCTGGGTATGGGGTCACTCTGACACCCGGGGGAACTGTGTGGCAGACGAACTTGCGAGGTTGGGGGCTCTCTTCTCAAAAATGAGGAAATTGACTACTTAGTTGGGATGCCGCTCTCCTCTTGCAGACTTATGGTCATGTGGTACATGCTGAGCAGGGCACAGCTATGGTGGGATGATATCAGGTCGAATATGGCCCCTGTATGATCGGACTCGGCCGGAGTCTATTATGGGGATGCTGCGACATAGGCTGCGAATTCTTGTTCTTGTGATTGCTGAGCACTGGGTGGCTGGTGCGCACGCTAGGAGACTGGGTCTGCCATTCAATGACTACTGTAGGGGTTATCAGGATGAGAAAGAGGTGGAGACTGTCGAGGGTTTCTTGTGCCAGTGTCCAAGTCTTTCGGATATTAGGACTGCTTTCCTTGGCAGTCCATTTATTGATGCCTTGTCGGATCTGGCTGATGTGAATACCAGCAGGATCTCTTCTTTTGTACAAGTGTCTGGTTGGTTCGATTCGTATCACAGTGGGCTCAATACGGAACCCAAGTGAGCTGGACCGTTGTCTGGCTACCCGTCGTAACTAACTAACTAAGGACGACGGTTCGTCTCCAAATTGTTTGAACTCTTCCTCGACGTCGTACACCCTGGGGGTTTCAGGTCAGCGTAGCATGGTGGATCATTGTGGGGTTTGCGCAGAGTATGCTCAATCCAACCATATGGCCTTCCTCTTATTTCAATATTGATGTTCTTCTGGTTAGCAATTCACCATAGATCTTCGTTTGCAATGGTCCTAGGCCACCATATTTGTAATATATTTTGCAAGCAACGGCTTATGAAGCTTTCGTCTTCATTTCTGTGAGCCGTGGAGAAGCACAGACTGTACTCACGCATTAAAAATTTTAATTTTGGTTGCAGTGCTTATTTTGCTGACAAGCCATTTATTTTTACATTTGCAGAAGCTAAACGAGCCTTCTGTATGTGGTTCCATCCTCCATCTGTTGCAAGAACACGTTCTAAATACGTAAAGCCGTCTGCTATGTTTTGGTCGTTCATAGTAAATACTGTATCGTTGGTTGATTTAATATGCAGAGATCATTTATGTTTATTTTTAGGCTGACCTTTAGCGTCTCGCGTTGTAGATCTTCTAGCAGAACGATGTCGTCGGTGTATTCCAGATCTTCCAGGCTTTCATTTATGAGTCAGGTAATTCCTCTTTTGTTGATGGTGTTATCAAAGATTTCTAGAACACAATCAAGTACAACGATGAAGAACAACGGCGAGAAGAAGCATCCCTGTCCTACGCCAGAAGTAGAATCAAAGGATTCGCTGAGCCTGCCATTACGTTAAACTTTACATTTAGAACTTACATAGCTGTTGTAAATTATGTTTGTAATTTTTCTCCAGATCTATCCTCTTTTTAAAGACCCAAAGGCATTTTCACAATCTATAAAAGCTGCATACATTCGCATTCGCATATTATTAATGTTGTCAATGCACGATCGGTTCGCTCGGAATCTGACTTGATTCCTTCTCAGACAATGCGATTTAGAATTATTTTGTTAACCACCTTGTTTGTCACACATAACAAATTCAAATTTCGTTACAGTGTACAATTCCTCTCAAATTGCAACAATTGTAGATCTCTCTGTTCGAGAATCTTAATTAGAATGGATTCTTTCCATTCTGAGGGAATCGTTACAGTGTTCCAAATTTCTTTAAACAACGTATGTATATAGTAGATAGTTGGTCATGCTAGTGCTCTCCACTTTTTCATAAAATCTATGGCTTTTTTAAATTCAGTTCTGCTGGGCGAATCACTACTTCTTTCTCACAGAAGCCTTCTTCGTGTTGAGGTTAGAGGCGTATGGATGCTATTTATAAACACATTGAAAGTCCTATCGAATAGCAGCCGTTCATTATCCATTGATATCAGACTGCCATTTTCGTCTCTGATGAGAACATTATTATAAACCTTATCATTGGGAAGTTCCTGGATATTGCAAAAACTTCTCTCATATTGACTTTGGTAGCTACAGTTTCAGCGTCTTTTGCTAGTCTGTTTAAAAACGCCCCCTTGGCTTTTCTCGATGTTTTATTTGTTTTGCTAAGTTTATAACTAACTGACGTTCTCAGCAATATTTCTCATAGTGGGCATAATAACATTCTTAACATTCCATGAAGGAACATGGAACTCGATTCACGTGTTTATTCGGAGGCCCTGTGGAGAGCCTTTACAGTTCGGTCTTATTGAAGAGGCCGAATGACTCGGACCCAAATCAGTTCAACATGATTCCGTTCCAGCCAGCTCAGTGAGCGAATGTAGTTGAGGAAACATATCGATTAAATCGCCCACAGTTGAGCCTTGAAGTTTCGGGGTTTTAGTTCCCGGATACACCTAGCGGCACTATCTATAGTGTAAAACTTCACCTGAAAAACAGTGCAATCATCATGTAGTTTCAGAGAGACCCTAAGATCTAGATCCAATGGTTAGGCAACCTATAAAGTCTAATGTCAGAACTCTTCACCACCACTTACCCTGTCTAGCACTATACAGTGCATTGCTAGGAACCTCTTTTCTGGTGCTTTTTTAAGTTTATTCTAAAAAAAATCGAATTTCAAGAGTACTTTTTTTAATTAAAATGGTACTGTTATTGTTTTTTGTTTGTCTACCAATTTTGTAAAGTTTTTTCGAAAAATGCTCATTTTAAGAGTGCTTTCTCAATAAAAAAACTGGTATTTTTTTGTACCTTTTTTTATTTGTCTACCATTTTGAAGGGCATTTCTCGGAACCTCTATTCTGGTACTTTTTTAAAGTTTGTTTGAAAAACTCATTTTAAGAGTGCTTTTTCAATAATAACTGGTACTATGTTTGTCTATCATATTGCCTGGAACCTCTATTCTGGTACTTTTTTAAAGTTTATTCGAAAAATGCTTATTTCAAGAGTATATATTAATTCCCATAATATTGCATGAAAAAACATAGGGATTTCTCTCAGTCAATGAGCTGCACCCGATTATATTTTTTGAAAGGGAAGTTTAACGCCGACTTCGAACGGCAAATGCATTAGAGAACTTTTCCATAGTAAGTAATACTCTAACCAGTTACTAGCTAATGTTATGAGGTGATGTCGCTGTTAAAAAAAGTTTTTCTTTTTAAAGATGGTTTGGTCTGGTATTGAACCGAGTACCTTCTGGTTGGTAGGCGGATGTCTTACCTACCATGCCACAGCGGCACAAAAGCAAAAAAAGAAGTTTAGTCTTCCGAAACCTCCGCACCTCAACAAGCTGCTAAAAAGTTTGTGGACAATCAATCTTTGACATTTTTATTCCCTATTCCAAGTACATCAGTTGCTGATTCTAGAGTTGAAGATTTAAACTTCTCCCGAAGAGTTTCCACTTCTCTCGATGTATTGTAACTCATACGCTCTTCATATTTTATACAGGTCGTGTCAATAAAATGCGACTTAACTTTTTTCAGTCTTCATATCTGAGATTGAGATTGACACCAAACTGTCGTGATAGCAACCCAAGGGAAACATGACAGTCTCTAAAAAGCTTAGTGCTGAAAGTTGCGCCCGAGAAAGTGTGAGTACCGCCTCTCCGTATCAACTCCGCAGGGTGCTAGATAGCCATCACTTCTGCCTGAAACACTCTGCAATAGTTCGGACTTCGCAGAGACACCCTTAGATTGAGCCTTTCCGAAAAAATTCCGCAGCCCTGTCCTCATTATAGAGCCATCAGTATAGATCTCCACCGCATCGCCGGAGATAACCGAGCCAGAAGCCCAGTCTTCTCTGTCAGGGATCACAGACTGAAATCCCACATCCAGCAACGGTCCGGATGGTACATAATTGGGGTTCCTCGCACAAAATCGAAGAGCGCCCCGGGGGAATACTACGTCACCGTGACAGGGCTTTAAGTCTCACCGCCACAAGTTTTGCCTGTTGTCTGACAAGTATACCCGAAGGGAGCCAACCATGCATGATAAAAAGCGCCTTCGTGGTATTGTAGGTATGAGCAGACCATCTGGAAAAAGAAAACGTTTTTTCAACAGCGGTATCACCTCATAACATTAGCTAGTAACTGGTTATGAGCATTACTTACTATTGAAAATTTCTTCTTCCGTTCGGAGCCGGCGTCTAACAATACCGCGTAAAAGTAGAGAAGATTGTAGAGCTGAATGATAAGGATAAATGATAAAATTAATTTTCAAATAAACCTCCTGTAATATACAAATCTGTTTATAACCTTTCCTACCTTTTACAACATTTAGGTTCTCAGTTCCGCTAATAGCCCTGTCATACATACTTATTCCGGAATCAAAATGTTTCTTAATTGTAGACAATTTAACCGTTTGTTTAGCTCCATAAATTGTAGAAATAATACAAATGATAATCCAAATTAAATTCAGGCCAATCATGTTATTTTCACCACTTCCAGCTGATAAATTATTTATTCGAATATTAATCTCGAACCTGTAATCTCCTCCCCTCTATTTATTTTACTTTTATTTATTCGATTTAATTGCTTTAATCATGCAAATTGAAATGTAATTCCTATAAAAAAATATAAAAAATTAAAAACAAAAATTCTGCAATACAATTGTCGGTGAACGTATGATTTGAATTAATGGCTTTTTTTGTTAAGAGAGAGAGAGAGAGAGAGAGAGAAAGAGAGAAAGAGACACACGCACTCACACTATTTGAACTTCTTGTTAAACTGAAGCCGTAATTGTGTTTTATTGACTGTAGGTGCAACTTAAATTTCAATAGCAATAACACCAATAACAACAACAACATAAACAACACCAATAAGTAGAAGAAGAAGAAGAAGAAGAAGAAAAAATTGCATTCATTAAACTCTACTCCGTTGTACATGTAATAACAATTGTTGTAGTTGAAAACACCTTCTTTTTTTCTAAAGCCAATATCAGTTTGTATGTCTGGCGTTAAGTTCGAAGCACGTGAGAAGCTGTTGACGATGATTTTTGTGTTTCATGATGTTGCTGTTGAAGTGCTGGGCTGTTGTCAATGTGTTTTTGTAATGATTCGTTTGTATAGGCAAGTATTTCCTGGCACACACAAAAGGGTGCATTTAGCTGTTCATTCATACATTTGTTGTTCATTATTGTCGTCCGCACTCATCATCATTATCATCGTCATCGCAATCATCATCACTATCATGTTTTGGGCGAACCACAATCACAATATCGGATCTTTAATATCAGACTCTCAACAATGAAAAAAATAAAAAATGCATTTTGTATGTACTTTACTGCTGCTGCATCTTGCAAGTGCAAAAAGGAAAAAAAAACATCTTCAAGCTTTCCTTTGGTACTGCATACTAGTACTAAGAGCTACTTTAAACAGTGTTGTTTATAAATATAGGGACGGTTATAATAAATTGTTTTTTCTTTTCGCTTAAAGCTCTGCTTCGACACTAAACCACTAAAAATAAACGAAATTGAATAGCATTTCTATTTGCAAAACATTACGTATGCCTTAGTGCAAAAGTGCATTTCACTTAAAAAAATATTTTTTAACTAATTATAACTGTAAATACGTAAATGCTTAAGCAAAAACTAAATTCAGCTGGCTGAATACAATCATTTAAATAGTATTTATTAAACCACTAAAAAAGAGGAACTGAATAGCATTTCTATTTGCAAAACATAACGTATGCCTCAGTGCAAAAGTGCATTTCAGTTAGAAACACATTCTTTAACTAATAGTAACTATAAATAAATATGTGCCGCTGTGGTATGGTGGGTAAGACATCCACCTACCAACTAGAAGGTCCTCGGTTCAATACCTGACCAAACCATCTTAAAAAGAAAAAAAGTTTTTCCTACAGCGGGAAATATTAGCTAATAACTGGTTATGAGTGTTACTTACTATTGAAATCTTCTCTGATGTTTTGCCATTCGGAGTCGCCGTTAAACTGTAGGTCCCTTTCAATGAATCTAAAATTAGAATCGGGTGCAGCTCATTGAGAGAAGTCCCCATGTTCCTTTATGGAATGTTAAGGCTATTATTATAACTATAAATACGCAAATGCTAAGGCAAAAACTAAATTCAGCCAGCTGAATAAATCATTTTAATAGTTTTCATTAAAGCACTAAAAATAGACGGCATTAAATAGCATTTCTAGTTGCAAAACTTAACGTATGTCTTAGTGCAAAAGTGCATTTGAGTTTAAAACACACTCTTTAACTATTAATCACTATAACTGCGTAAATGCTTAGATAAAAACTAAATTCAGCTAGTTGAATACAAGCATTTTAATTGGTTGGATTTACTAATAAAATTAGATTAAAAATTTTTCAGCGTGATAACAAATTAACGAAGCCTAATTTGCACACAATTCACTGTTTTTCATATATATGTTAAATCCTTGTATCTTATACAATTTAAACAGCAATTTAGCTTGCTGAATTGTTGAAAGTGCACTTTATTATTGGTTTTTAATAGAGAATATGTGATTTTTGGACTAGTTTTATAATTACGTTAGCTGAATTAAGTAATTATACAACTTATATACATATAAACAAATATTGTATAAATCTAGAAATAATAATATCCGGCTGAATTGGAGCAATATTTGCAATAATGTTGGTTGTTAGCGATACAAACAAAAATATATAATTTTTTTAGAAAAATCAATCATTCAGCCTGCTGAAGATGTCAAAGAACGCATGTATTTACTAACATTAATAATTGCAATAATATGTATTGAATACAATAAAAGTTTTAATATAACAAGTTAAAAATTAACTATTCAGCCAACATATAAACAAATGTTATATAAGCTTAGAAATCATAATATCCGGCTGAATTGAGACTAGATTTGCAATAATGTTGGTTATTGGCAATATAAACAAAAATATATTAATTTTGTTGGGAAAATCAATCTTTCAGATTGCTGAAGGTGTCAAAGAACGCATGTTTTTACTAATTTGTATAGCAAACAATTAAATTTTTAATGCAATAGGTTGAAAAATAACTATTCAGCTAACTATATCATCACCCTTTTGTCGCTTAAGACCTATTGGGACTTAGGTGACGATATATTTTCTTTCACTGTTGTGAAATTAAGTAATTTCATTCAGAGAATGAGTAATTCAGCTGGCTGAATTTTCGAAGTGAATGTGGGTATAAAAAAACCAGACAATTTGTAAGTTTTATTGTAAAATAGTTAATTCAGCTAGCACAACTAACATTTCTTCAATATTATTATGATTTTGCAAAATTGGCTTTAAAGAGATATTTAATATTATCGCCTTTACTGTTTGTGGGCTCATTGTGTTTTGATGCATAGTATGAGTGAGAGTGCTTCGTATTTACATTTTTATTTCATTTTAATATATTACGACTGGTAAAGTTTTTTTTTGTTTAGTTTTTTTGCTGTTTTGTAGGTTTCAGAAATAGGGTCTTATTTATTTTTTTTAATTGTATTTGTTGTTTTTGTTGTTTATATATTTCCTTAATTTTGACTGAGCTTTTATGACTTTGGCACGCGATATGATTATTTTTTCATTTTTGCACTCCAGCAATAAAAAACAAACAAAACAAAAAAGTCATTCATTCATTGAAACTAAGTGGTAGAAATGAATGAAAAGACGGGCTAGATGATCATGGACTTGGCTACCAAACGAAATTGACGTTGGTTTTACCATTTGTAACATGTTATTTGTTGAATCCCATTGCTGTTGCACAAATTGTAGCAATTGCTGCTACACCACTGCTGCCTGGCAATTATATTTCCTTTCATCTCTCTCTGTACTCGTGTATGATTTACAAAAACGTAGCTTTTTTTAACATCTTTTCAATATGAGGCGACTGGTACAGGCTAATTAACCAGATGTAAGTTTTGGTTGAAAAAAAACGTACCAGAAAAAAATAGAGACAACCCGCTGACAATTTTAGCATCAGCGTTATCAGTATGCTTGAGTACCTCTTAAAATCCCCCATGGCAACAGGTGGAGTTGTGTAGTTGATCGATACACTTTATAAAGTGTTACAATTATGGCTAATTTATTACTACAAATGTGGGTGTTAATATATAGATTGGGTATGATTTTGTAAAAACTATTTAAAGGTACTTTTAATAGTATTTTTAATATATTTTGAGATTTTTATTAATTCGTTAAAAAACTACTTGATCAAAAAGTATTCTGAATAACCTTCGTGTGGTGGTCCCATCGTTCCGATTTGATTTTTTTTTTTTTTTTTTTTTTTTTTTTGTCAGGTTGGTACATCTGTTGTTGATATTCCCGCTATATCTTAGCCTCATAGCTTAACATTTGCAAAAACTACGTAGCCAAGAGTACATCTATTTCTAAAGCGTGTTTTTTATAGAGGTATAGAACTGTAAGTTGGCATTATTTTTCAAGATGGCGACTGATTTAACAGCTGTCAAGTGATTTATTCTCAGCTTAGTTTGGCAATTCATCAATTCACTCACGATCATCAAGTAAGGCATAGATTCGTCGAATGGGCCCAAAACGAGATTACCGTTGTTCCCTATTTTCATAAGCGAATTTTGTTTAGCGATAAAGCGCACTTCTGGTTGAATGGCTACGTCAACAAACAAAACTGCTGCATTTGGGTTGAAGGTAATCCTCAAGTGTATGTGGAAACACCGTTACATCCAGAAAAACTGACTGTTTGGTGCGCTTTATGGGCTGGTGGAATCATTGGTCTGTACTTTTTCAAAAACGATGGTGGCCAGAACGTTACAGTCAATGGTGATCGGTATAGAGCCATGATTACTAACTTTTTCATTCCTGAATTGAATAACCATGTTGTCCAGGAGATGTGGTTTCAACAAGACGGCGCATATCACACAGCTCGTGACACAATAGATTTATTGAAAGACACGTTTGATGACCGCCTAATTCCACGTTTCAACCTGTGAATTGGCCTCCAAGATCTTGTGATTTAACACTGCTAGACTATTTTGTGTGGGGCTATGTAATGTCATTGGTCTATGCGGTAAGGCCACAAACGCTTGACCATTTGGAAGACAACATTCGCCGTGTTATTGCCGATATACGGCCACAAATGTTGGAAAAAGTCATCGAAAATTGGACGCCCAGACTGGACTACATCCGCGCCAGCCGCGGCGGTCAAATGCCAGAAATCATATTTAAAATGTAATGCTACAAGATTATCTTTCGGATAAGTAAAACTCATGTCAATCGAATAATCCATCGTTGTTTTATTACAACTTAAAGTTCTATATAAAGTTCTCGAATAAGATGCTTCGTCGAGCAAGGCGCTTGGCCCTCAAAGAGGGCCTTCAAGGAAAGACCACCACTTGTGGCCTAGCCTACCATTGTTTTACGCTCTTGCTGTAGTGTGCAAGGTGCCTCTTCGCAGAGTAGTAGAATTGCCATGGTAAACTCAGGCAATAAACCTGCTGCTCTTAAGGGAGAACTGCACTTCGAATTATGTCTAGGCTGGAGTCCATTCCACCCGACCAGCTGTCAGAGGCTGTCAGGGAGAAACTGGAATGGGCGAGGAAAATTGTTCCACCAGAGCGTGGTGCTGAGATGCCGGGCAATGGTGAGGATAAGTCCGATGGTGCCGATAAAATAGTTGACAAATGACTGGGCTACCAGCTATTGTTCGTGAGCTGACTTCGGTGAAATCCACTTCGTAGTGATAATCAAATTGCCAAAAAACTAAAAATATCCCAGCTAAGCATCCCACTCATATTTCAAAATGAGCTCAAGGTAACGCCTTACAAGAGTCAAAATGCACACGATCTTATACCAAAGCAGAAAAAAAGTCAGACACGAAAGAACAAGGGTTATTACACTTGCACGAACGTGACATATTTCCAAACATCGTGTTCTCTACTGAAAATGATTTTTCTATTGAGCAGTTCATAAACTCCTAAAATGATCGTGTTAACTTAACTGCACGAACTCATGAACATTTGAGCCTACGAGCGGCCACCCTGTATAATATTCCAACTTAAGTAATGGTATGGGCCCCTGTCCAATCGTTTTCGTCGAGCCTAATGTCAAAATCAATGTGACTTATTATGGAGAAAAATTTTTTGCAGCTGCTTTAGAGCCGTGGGCATGCAAATGTTTCGGTCGTAGATGGACGCTCCAACAAGAATAATTAAAAAGAACATGTTCCACACTTCATTTCGTCCACACAACAGCTTTCAAATTCGTTAGATACAAATACAATGGACTATTACATCTGAACCATTTTGGAGAGCAAGTTAAGCACTAAAAAATGCTAAAAATACGCTGAGGAAAGCTATTGTGTGGGAAAAGACAGCAAGATCACTTTCGTGCAGCATGCAACTAATTTTTTAAACGTTTGAAGGCCATTTATTATATTATTGTTATGAAAATCTGGTCGCTTATAACATTGCTAAAAAGAAATAAACGAAAGACACAGAAACAACTACGTGCCTGTGTACAGATAATTAAATCGACAACAACAACACAAATAGCAATGTTTACAAATAAAAATAAACGGCAATAACAAAAGCATGCAGAAGAAGATACAAGTAACAGACAACAACAAACAACAAGAACCGACAGATGTAGATTCTGCATAAGAACTAAAAAGAAAGTAAAGGAAAGAACGGGAATCTACCTGTAATATCGAGAGGTACAAGAGCTTTCGAAGTATTGTTTACTCAGCCATATAGAAAGCACGTCGGTGCTAACAACAAATGGTTTATTTGGTGTAAACTCAGCGAACGTATTATTGGTGTGAACTCAGTGTAAAAAGAGTGTAGTATGGTTAAACTCTGGATGAAGAGGTTATGATCGAACCTAAGTTGTAATTACGATCTATTGGGAAGATTTTTAAGTAAAAAGATCTGTCAAGTAATTGTTGTTGTTTACAAAGTTGTAAACAGACGGAGTAATTACGAGTAGAAAATTGTTATCGCTTGTAAAAAGGTTACAAACAGTGGTGCACAAAACTGTATAAATAAAGGATTTTAATTAAAAACTAAACACAATTCTTATTGTATTTTAACTACAATCTACGAACTCATAAATACACGTTTTTAAAAAGTTAAAAACGTAACATTATTATTGTTTTCTCTGGATCCTATAAGGATCATAGGACCATTACAAATTTTTTCTATTGAAATCTATCCAATGCCAACGTCTTGATCTGATTCAAGCTCTTGTTGTATGACGTAGTTTCCTTTTACAACTGCCGTCTCCAGGTGTGGGCTGGTCGACATTGTCTTCTACTTCCTGGCGGATTCCATTCTGTTCCCGTTTTGGATATATTAACATGGGGTTTTCGCAGCGTATGCCCTATTATTTTGCACTTCCTTCTGAGAATTTCAGTTTATATTAGAATTTGATTTGTCGTCTGCGAGAGGCTATGGTTCGAGATCGTGGTTGGCCATAATGTTCTCAAGATTCGTTGTAAGCATCAGTTTACGTCCTTTATCGTTGTATTTGAAGATTCACATCCGTACAAAACCGTGGATTTTACACAAGAGTTGTATATTTACACCTTGCTTTTGACAGAAATGTGCGTGGATCGTCATATAGAATTAAGACAGCTAAACGTCTGCTTTCCGGCGTTTATTTTGTTCCTTGTGTACGCGCTCAAATCACTAGACAGTGTTAAGGTGCTACCAACGTAGAAGAATAATTATACGTCTTCCAAATGTTGGTCGTCAATAGTTCGCATAACCTTCGTTTTGGCGATGTTCATTCTAAGCCCTGCTTTTAGTGCTCTCAATTGCACTGAGTCCAACTCATATATCTATGCGCCAAGAGACAGATGTCATCGGCATAGTCGAGATCTTCTAGTCTCCCGTTTAGACCACAGGTTATCCCTCTTGTTGTGAATAAGACTCATTGCAATAGGCAGTCAAAAAATTAAATAGCATTGGAGAGAGAACACATCTTTGTCTTACTCCAGCCCTGATGGCGATTGGAGGGCTGACACTTCCTTCTTCTAGAATGGGGCAGCTTGCGCTCGTGTAAAGGGCTCTTATAATATCAGTGATCTTCCTATGTGTTTGAAAGCCATAATCAAGACAAAAGGTGGCCAGATCGAGCTCAAGTGAGTGGATCTAAAATTTTGATTATTTCCACTGCACAAAAAAAATATAATCGTTTGAATAGGTAACACTTCTTTCGTCTAACCGTGTACATGGACAACGTTTTTTTAAGTTTTCTTAGGCTTTTGCTTTTCATCAGGATCGAAACTGTATAGGGGTTTCCACATCAAGAGTTTTAATAGGGAAGACTTGGGCCTCTGACTCGGTCATTCGGCGATGCGATAGCAGTCTATACTGACGACTTTAAACTTGAGGACAGAGTTTGTATCGAGATTTTTTGCAAAAAGCTTAACCTTCTTTCTCCCTATCTTCCGATCAACGGCAGTATGTTTCAAGTCAAAGTAATTGCTATTTATCATGCTACGGAGTTGATCTACAGGAGTGGAGCTCTTATTACTGACCTGTATTTAACCTCTGAGTAATCTAGGGACTCTCGCTATTGGGTTCCTGGTCACAATGACATCTCGGATAATTTTGTTAATGATATACTTGATAGGTCAGGCTCACTTCTAACGAACGTCCATCCGCACCTGGTCGTGGGTATATCTCTTATCTCCGTTAAGCTGTCTATGAGGCAAAAGTATCTATTGAACGCTGACAGATGCTGAGCAGAGGAGGAATTAGCTTTACTGATAGACCCACCTAGTCCCAGTTGGATAAGAAGTGTACCAATCAACTGTTTAAACTAAACCGTGGGAATATCTCCTCTACTGTATCTATCCTTATCTCATGTAATAGGTAGGTCATCATGTAATAGGTAGGTATGCTTTGTGCCTGCTCTTGCCTGCAAATGATTTCCGTGGGGATTGTAAATCGATTGAGGAAGAGGATAGCGTGGCCGACTTTAGTTGCCGTTGTCCTTCTCTAGCTTGGCGTAAACTTTTCATATTTAGCTCGCTCTTTCACAATGATTTATCGAAGCTATCGACCCTTGATATTATCTGGTTAATAGTCAGATTCATTAGGCTGTTCGCCTGGTTTCTGACTTAATTTAGAGAAATTGTGCTTTAAGGTCACATCTCTATGCTGATTATCTGGACTTGGGCACCGACTAACTCAGGGACTTCGTTTCATGGACTGCTATGTATGCTCAAGTGAGCCTTGACCCAACCAGACGAGATATAAGGAGGAACTCCATGAACTGAACTATGCCAGAATTGACACCAAGGTCATATAGAGCGTTAACGATTCAGTTGAGTCAGACAATGTTGAAAGCCCCTCAATATCAAGAAAGACACCAAGCGTGTAGGGATTTTTCACTTGCGTGATTAGCGAGTGGAGACATGTTGAGAGGTAGACAAGCGCGAAAGACTGATAGAGTTCCTAATATGTAAACCAAGAACTCTCTTTAGTGTCTTCGACAGAAAAGAACTGAGACTAATGGGCCTGAAGTCCTGAAAATTGATGCGTGATGTACTTCCAGATTTGGGAATGAATACCACTTTTGCACACCCACAGCACAGAGGAATATAAATGAGAACAGTCAGTTTAGGATGTGATCCTTCCGGACTAATGCCATCCAATAATCTTAATTGAAGAGTAATGCCTATATGTGGGTTCATCAGCTTGGTCAGCAACCAGGCCCCCGTTAGGGGAAGTGTCCAGAAGTAGATCTAACGTATCAGCAATTGTATTGGTCCAGCCTCCACCGTCAGGTCTTCAAATACAATCAACACCTTTCGAAGTCGAATGTCTTCGGAAGAGGATTTAACTCCCTAGCAGAAGTTCTTTTATCAAGCCATCTTCGCACGTCTAATCGCATACTTCAGCTACTTCTTATTGGACTTATACCGGCGTAAATCCTCAATTTGATGGTTTCTCCAGAGAAGTCTAGGCTTACCCCTATATACGGCAAGTTTTGTTAAGGATCCAGCAGCCGAGCTAAGCTCAGCAGTCAGAACAGTTCCGGATAGAAGGAGGAGACCATGAAAGACTAGTCCATAGTACCAATTAGTACCCTTTCTGTTAGCAACGAGAGCCCCACTACTAGGCGAAATTTTCATATTGATAGAGAAGGTAATATACCTGTGATCCGAGAAGGATCACCTTTTGTTTTTAATAAAAAAATTATTTTTATGATAAAAAAAAGAAGAAAACAGTGCTGTCTCAGGTAAAAGAACTCATAGCAAAAAGTACCTTTAATGTACTTTTTATTTTTATTTTTTAATATAAATTCACTTCAAACAATTAGTTTTATTTTCGACAACGAGCTAAAAACATATATTTTTTTTATATAAACGAAAACGATATTTTTTTGGTCTTTAAATGGCCTGATAGACGGACAAACATGCTTGACCAACATTTTGTTTGTGTGCGTTAAAATATAGGGTCCGTTAACACTTAGCTCATGTCTGATTTGACAGATAATTAGTTTTATCCTTCCGCTGAACGAATATGGTTGTGTATACGCTTCGCTAAGTGGGTCTGTGATCGACTTACAGAATATGCCGATTTTGCCAAAAGAAATCATCTTTTCAGATGAAGCTCATTTTGATCTTGGCGGGTATGTAAACAAGCAAAATTGTCGCATTTGGGGCACAGAAAACCCGCACGCATACATTAAAAGGCCGATACACCCAAGACGAGTCACTGTTTGGTGCGGATTTTTGTCCAGAGGCATAATTGGGCCATTTTTCTTCGAAAATGAGCAAGGAGTGGCCGTTACAGTCAATGGCGATCGTTATCGGGCCATGTTGAACGAATTTTTGTTCACAAAAATTGAAGAGGAGGATAATGCAACATTTGGTTGCAACAGGACGGTGCTACGTGCCACACAGCCGAAGCTACACTCGATGTTTTGCGCCCTGTTTTTGAAGATCGTATTATCAGCCGCAGAGCTGATGTCGTTTGGCCACCTCGGAGCTGCGATTTGACACCGTTGGACTATTATATGTGGGGTGCCGTCAAAGATAAGTGTTACGCCAACAAGCCAGAGATAATTGACGCTTTAAAGGACAGTATTCGTTAAGCCATTGGTGAAATACAGCTGCACACAATCGATAATGTGCTTAAAAATTTGACCGATCGTGTAGGCTACTGCAGGGCCAGCCGAGGCAGCCATTTGAATGAAATTATTTTCCATAATTAACCGGAAGATTGTACTTTCAAATAAAAAAAGAAATCTGAGAAAATATTCTGTAGTTTTTTTATAGCATTTAAAAAAAAATGTATTTGGCGGAGCCTATATAAAAAATTATCATACACAACCTGTGCGTGTGTAAGCATATTTTTTATCTTTTTAAGGCACGTAAACACAATGTTAGTTAAGCTTGTTTGCTCGTCTATCAGGGCTTTAAAAGTTTTTGTTTTCAATTCATTATTTTTTCTTTAACTTGTAATAATTTTATTATTATCTGCCATATTTCAGTGCAAAAAATAAAAAATAAAAATTTCAAACAATATTAAGTAATTTGTTTGAATAATAATATGCATTAAAAATTAATTGGAAAAAAATAAAACAAAAACAACAAAAAATGATTGTTAAAAATATTTCACTTCAGTACCTCTAAAATGGAAAACAAAATAGTTAAAGTCGATCATGTCTGAATATACGTTACGCTACATCATAACGTGCATTAAAGAAAAATATAAACTTTTTTGGTAATTAATTAAGGTGTCAAGCTGGTATAGGTGCTAAGTGTAGCTTGAGAAATTGTATTTTGATAAATTCATTGATTGGTCCAATACAGGTGCGTGGGGGTCATAA
Source organism: Wohlfahrtia magnifica (assembly GCA_023159175.1). Lineage (NCBI taxonomy): Eukaryota > Metazoa > Arthropoda > Insecta > Diptera > Sarcophagidae > Wohlfahrtia > Wohlfahrtia magnifica. The sequence continues at coordinate 614,224 of JAKWBJ010000498.1, forward strand.
AGCCACTTGTAGACTTACCATCAAAGCTGATGTGTAGGGTATAACAAGTCAACGATTTGTGCAACATATTAAGGTATGAAGAGGTTTTTTGTTTTTTGAAATGTAACATTTTTGTTGATTAAAACTTATGTTTGGCTTACATGCCACAACGTTTATAATTTATAATAATTGTTATAATTATCAGAAACACTATCACTACCTTGCTTGCCACACAAAAAACACAACAACAAAAAAACAAAACATCAAACACAACAATTGCAACATAATAACAATGATGACGAATGTGTCGATTCTTGGAAATTAAACGAAAAACACTTAATCAACACTCAGGTTCAGGCACCACAAACACGTCAGACGTCAAATGGCTTCTTCCGTTTTTGGCTTTTTTTTTATTGTTTGTAAATAAAATTTAATTTCTTTTTTTCTTCTTTAATTGCATTTTTAGAACATAATTAGCTTTTAGCGTACAACACCACTTGTTCGTTCATTCGTTCATGTGACTGCTGCACTAAATAAAGTAATTGTCGCATAATAAGAATAAAAATAAAAACATGCCACAGTTTTAAACAAATATTTGGCTATTGCAACAATGCATCTGATATACAAGTGCAACAACAACAAACTTTTTTATATATAGTTGGACTTGGTTATGCCTCAAAAGTATTCCTACGCTTTTTGTGCAACAACTTGTAGTTTTTGTTTTCTTCCATGTCTTCTGTATTGCTTCATAATGTCTTAGAACAACAGTAACAATTGCTTCTACTGCTTCTTATCAATTGTGGTGGTTGTGGCCAACACTACATAAAAATTAAACTGTGTTTTGTTAGACTACCCTTTCCCCTTTTCAAATATAAGAAACAGCTATAAAGTAGAAAAGACAAAGAAAAGGAAAAAGGGTACCAATTAAGTGTGGCTTTCAAGTGTACGTTGCAAGTATCATAATAACAGTTTGCTTTACTTTCAAAAGGTAACATTGAATAACGAAAGACACCTTTTACCTTTAAATTTAATCAATTCATTTGCCATTAAACACTCCTAATTATTAAGTTGACAACACTTTTGGTACTTTTTTCTTTATTTCTGCAAATAAGTACCAGAGTAACAAAGTTTATTTCAAATTTAAATTGATTTTTTGTTATAAAATGATAGGCGTTTGGCAGCTAAGTTTAGATAAAGTGCTATATACAGCTGCACAACTGTTAAGATTCTTTTTATTCATGCTGTTAGTAAGAGAAGAGAAGGATTCCCAGAGTTTCTTGTAATGCGGGGTGACAAAAACATCTTTAGCAAAGAAGTTCATATCACTAAGTGACAAGAATCCCTGGTTAGTCACTTATCTCTTTTATACTATCAAACTCACGTGTATAAGAATAAATAGATTATGCCAGAGGCTTAGCTAAAATCTTCAATGAACGGCTGTCTCTTTCTATAAAATATAGTAGAGGAGACACGACGAATAAGAGAGTATGGGTAGCATGGTCTTCACCATTAAGCCCACTGAAGGTCAGCGTAAACATATTTTCCTAAAATTCCTTTAAAGTCATCGTTTCATTAGTTAGTCGGCTTTTCTCACTAACTATCATACACTTTTCTCAGAACTGGGGTCTTACAAAAGATCGCAGATCCTAACTGAAACACTTTAGAACTCAGATCGCCTGCGCAGAGAGGAAGAGGAGATGACGGAGCATATTCTCTGTGCATGTGTTTCTCTGGCAAACATTCGGAGACGAACCTTTATGAAGCCCTTTATTTGGCTTGAACAGGTTCGTCAGCTATCCATTGGGGATATTGTGGACTTCATGCATAAGGAGGCTGTTTCGACTGGTGTTTCCGGATCGATCGTATAGTCATCCGCCCAGAAGTATTGACTTAGTGGGATTTTTTACTTCCGCCGGCTATTGCACTAGCGGGTCTGACTCCGAAGTGTTTGACACAATAGAAAATTTCTATTTCACAGTGCTAAGGCCTGTTGGGCCTCTCCGACCCAATTAATTAATTTATTAGATCGCGGATGAGATTGGAGCTTATGTAGCAAATAGGAATAGTCTTATGTCTAAATAGTAAGAGAAAAATCTAACATTGAACTTAATTTGAGTACCACGGCAGCATCAGTAACTTAAGTTATGTTGGTTAAGGTAAAAACACACCGCAATATAGGGTGCAATCCCATAAGTTTAGCACATCAAATTGAGGCTGCGAATAAATGCAGCAATCCTATTTTAGGAGAGAAGAAATACCCTCTCTTGTAGACACCACAACATCCCCTTTGGAATGTGGTCCGAAACAACTGGGCACCTGCAAAAAATGAACGTGTTCAGATGTCTCGGCATGAGTCGTGCAGAACCAACACGGATATTCCTCAACAATTTCTCAAGCTGCACTGATGGTATCTTGTGAACTTACATACCCGGTAAATAGACCCGTTAGTGCTCTGAACTGACTATTATTGTGCAGTAATAGTCTTCTGGATCTACTGGGCGATAACCTAAATAAAGCTCTTCGCCTATCTCATACCGAAGACATTCATCCAAAACCGAGGAAATATTCCTTCCGCTCAGGAGTAAATCATTTCCCTTGTGCATTCTACAGGGACATCAAATAATGGTTAAGGTCCAGTAAAGTAACTGTGAAGATTAAGCGAGATCCTTCAAGAAGTGCTAGTTGTGTGTTTTGTTTGGATCTAAATCGTAAGCAGGAGCATTGGATGTAGCGTAGACTTAAATGGTTGTTAAGCCCTGAGGTGGTGGCGTTGTGTAGTACACAACTACAGTATTCAACTCTAAAGCGGCCCAGGTTCGAGTCACCATTAGGGGACATGACGAAAAAAAAATTATTTGCAGTTTCGAATCCATCTAAAAGAAGCCCTCTGACCGTCCACATTACCTCTGGTGAATATAAGAAATATCAGACGAATGATCTGGAGAAAAATCACCACGACATAGCAGGGATCTTAACCACTACACAATCATATGGAGGCGAGTCACAGTAAATTAATCATCTATTTGGTTTGAAAATCAACTTGATTAATGAAATTGAAACAAGGCAATGGATGCTTTGTGGAATGCTATTATCCTCCCTAGAGGAGTGGCGGAGAAAAAAACTCCTGAGCAAAAAGTTGGTGCTACAGACAGTATAGCTCTAAATTAAAACTTGTGTATTCCTTGTGGTAAAGACCTCAGGGGCATTTTATAAATCTCGGCCTTGTTATTATTGTCAAGAGGTATTGGGTTTCCCTATAGTATTCCTTCTAACTTAGTTGCACTGAAGAACTTCAATAGTCAGTTCCCTCACTACTATTAGCACCTACACTCACAGAATCTTCGCATTGTATTTGATTATACTTCCATTTCATACAAATGTTTATTTATGGGAATGATAACCGAGGCCTATTAGCCGGAAAATTTAGACTCGAAACAGAGCCATTTTGGATTAAGAAGAGTATACGTCTCTCGTTCTCCTCCCTGTGGCTAAGCAGGCCTCTTCATATCCATCTTCCCATTTCACAGAAAGGTTCTAGCCTCATCAGTGGTGAAGGAAGTTCCCTTCCTGACCTGCTCATCGGCCTGTTAATTTCCCTGATTCCCTACATAGCTCTGAGCCCAGCAGAACCGGATCCTATTATCCCTTTTTAATCGATTCAATTTACCCAAAGAATCCCATACAATTCTAAGTCAATTTCATAGGAGCTAGGTTACTCAAATGGCTTGGAGATAGAGTACAGTGTCCAAGGAGGCAATTGCTGTAACATCTGGAAAGATGCCGAGAGTGAACTGTGTTGGCTTTATAGTGTGCAAGGTGCAGCACCTTCGCAGGGACAGAAATCAGAGGAGCGCTCACTATCAGTCGGAAAATGACAGCAAAGATGGCAAACTCATCACAACGGCAGATGAACATATGCCCTTATACCCTGTGTGCAAAATGGATTACGAGACGGCACGGCGAACTGGATTATTATCTTACTCAGATTCTGTATAGCCACGGGTGCTTTCAGTAGTACCTTGCATAGTTTTGAGCTGGTGGATAGTCCTGTGTGTCGAGGTGAGCTCCAGGTGAACTCGAAATCGCGAAACAAGTTACATTCGAGTGTGACAGGTACACCGACGAACGTCGTGTTTTAAAGCAGGTTTTGGGCCGTAGACCAACCGTTGGAAATTTTATTGGCGAAATATGCTCATCGAGTGTCAAGTGGAATGCCAGCCAATTGCTCGCCAGACGAGTTGTGCGCAGGCTTGGCATAACCTAGAGGAAACGCAGGGAACTGCGACAAACGAAGCAACAACTGAATCGACATCTGGTCTAGCGGACACTGCGAGAAAACAATGGATCGTATGAAGACAATTAATTTATAACAAAAGTTATTTTTCAGTTTAGAACTCTAGACTGCCTCTTGACGTAATAATCCACCGTCGGCCAACGTGGTGTTATTAGTGGGTGAGTGGATTCAACGTGATGTTATTTGGTAGATATCCCACACTGACTGAGGCTTTTAACTGCTTTACACCTCGTTAAAAAAATAAAGGTACTCAAATGGCTGTTTGACTATCTCGTAGTATGGCTATGTTCTAGCTTTTGTACTTCATGTTCAAGTTGAACTGTGCATATCTTTCTATAGCGTGAACTTTCACCTACAAAATTTTGCATCGAAAAATTATCTCCAGTTTGATCTATGGCCATATTCTTAACATCACTCCAGCTTTTTCTCGCCTACGCAATTTCTGTTTCGACGTACGTATCTTCTTGAGGATGGGCAGGCTTTGCTCTTCGTCGACTGCCTTGTAAATTACAATTTAGTGCATTTATGTCGTTATTGGGCTTTCTTAGTGTATGATTAATCCAGTTCCGTTTGCGTTTTCTTATATTCATCTTGATAGGTATTTCATCGGACTTTTACTCGTTATAACACTACCCAGATAGCAGAAGTTGTCTATCTCCTCCAATAGTACTCTCGCTAACTGAAAGGTCCCGTGTACATCGCTGTTCTTCGTTTTTCCCAACAGTCAATCCTAATAGACATGTTCGTGTAGTTGCGAGGCATCAGACAAAAGTCGTTCGCATAGTCTAAGTATTCCAATCGACTATTGAGCCCCTACACTATCCCTCGCCTTTATAAGGGCCTTTCGCATGACCATGTCCAGAACAATACTAAAGAACAGTGGGGACATAATGCAGCTTCGTCACACACCCCTACGTACTGGTATTCTTCGATTACGTTCGTCCTCATGAAGAATCTGGCAATTTGGCTCTCCATATAGAGCCCTTATTAGGTTACCAACCCCCCAAAGATGCCTTTACATCCAGTGCGATTCATATAACTTCGTGCGAGAGTGTATCGATCGCCTTTTCAAATTTTATGAGCATTAAACACCAAGGGGATCGCCATTCTAGCGATTGCTCGACGATTACTCTATGATCGAAAACCGCTATGATCCGCTCCCAATTCTGGGGAAAGTATTTTTGATAATACTCGCGATAACCTGAACAACAGTGTTCAGTAATGTCAGTTAAATACTTTTTCTCAACAATCCAATAATGATTCCCATCTTAAGTTCGTCTGGCAGTCCCCCATTTACCCAGATTTCAAAATGATCCCAGCACCCAATAACGGATCGACTTTTACTAACTTATTGGCATGTGTTCCTAATATTTCTTCCGAGGCATTCCTATCCGTGAACCATTTAATGTTCTGTCGTCTAAAGCAATGGGTTTATTAATATTTTGGCACACTTAAGACAGTGGTAATATTTTCCATTTAGACCGAATGCAAACACAGGAGCCAAAATTCACTGGTGACATTCACGCATTCCTGTAATGACAGAAATATTAAGAAATTTTTTTGTTTTCTTTTTTTTTCCAAAGTTTTTTTTGATCCTCAACAAAGTGAAACATTTCGTTCGTTCAAGTAAAAAATATTTGTTGAGACACTTACGCAGATTATTTCACCATAAGCTGACTTCTGATACAGACGGTATAATGCAAATCATTATTTGGTTTTTTCTTGGGGGGAATTTCCAAATACAGCTGTAAAACTGACACCGAATAAAACAAAAAACGAAATTAAAGAAAAATAGTCGTAAAAAATAATCATTTGATTAAAACATGCAGATATTTTATGTTTAACAATCATGCCTGATCGCTTTCACATAATGATGACATGGATTCTACATCGATCGGTTAGTCGGTGCGAAACCAATGTGATATTTTTAGTGCGAGTATGGTTGGTATTAGAAAGTGTTGTTGCAACATTGTTTAATTATGTGCTGTTGCATAAATGAAACAGAAACGACAAAACATAAAACCGCTCTACCATAAGATCAAGCATCATAATGATCATTGCCATTATTATTATCATCATCATCATCATCATCGTTATCATTATCATTTCATTGAAAATGTGTTTCATACGAGTATGCACCTGCTTCAAGTTCAACTGACAACTGAGTTATGATTAAAAAACATACACTCACACACAACAAAGTACTCTTATCCTTTTATTCCTTTTTAATTTTGATTGCTTACCGTTATCACAGTTAGTTGTTTCTCTTTTGCTTCTTTCGCTCTCTCTCTGCCTCTCTCTTGTTCACTCTCTGCTGCTCTTGTCTTACTCCTTTAGGCCGTTTATTTTGGGGCTTTTTAAGTTATTTGTTTTACACGCTTTTGTGATTGTTTTAAGTACAACTTCAGGCAATACAGAGAGGGAGAAGTCGGAGTTATAGGGGAGAGAGTGTCTAAAAGATCCACTGTTCATAAAAACGATGCACACTGACAATGTTTCGAATGCAATGATTTGATTTGACGGTTTTGTTACTCGATGCATGGTGCTTACCATCCACTGATGCTCGTGTATTAGTGGGTTTGACCACAGAGTGCTTAACTCAAAAGATATCTCAAAACCGCCATTTGCGTTCCCTCGACCCACTCAATAATATAGGTTTTGTTAAAGAAAAACTGAATTTAAAATCAGAGCCGGGACTTTTTATTTTTGTTTTTATTTATTAAAACATAGAGGAGTTCAAATTCATTAAATTCTTAAAAAAGGAACCATTTACCTTTGACACAATGAAGAAAAAGCTTAAATAGGGGGCGTGGCAATAGATAGATTAATATATAGTATACGTGCATCTTAAAGCGCAACATCCAACTTTACACAGCTTCTGTGGTTTAACGGCGCAAAACCCCGCCATTAATGTCTTTTGTAAAATAGTTTTCGAGATATAAACAACCTTAAGTAAGTTCAAATACAAATTTTATATAATAATTAAGTGGGCATGGCAATGGGCCAACTTCGTCGCCCTGAAGAACTTTTTAATGTTGGTTGGTGCAAGTAGTGTTAAGTAGCTATCCACTGTCTAAAAAGCACTTAGATGCCTCTTTGTAAAACGCATCAATGCCGCACAAGCAACAAGTATGTGCTCTGGAGATTCAGTTCCCTCCTCACGGAATCTACATATGTATAGGACTTAACATTATTCGCATTCTATTTAAATGTTCATGTGACACTGCTTCACGTCCACTTGATGAGAGTGGGGCATGTTGTGCGGTAAAGTTTTTCACCAAGGTATCCCGAAATGTGTCGGAAAGTCTGTCTATTCTACACAGGATGGTCGGAGAACCATCTTCGGTCTTGACTGTTATGCCTTTGAATCTGTGCTTTGACAAGAAATTCAGGGTTGAATTCCCGTACTCTGATTGATGGTCTAATGAGGCCTTAGTTCGAAAAGAGTTTGATCTAAACCGGTATACCGGTGGCTCCAAAATGAATGACTGTTTCGATGCTGGTCTTCATGGATCCAAACGAGTCTTGTCGAACTCACTGAGTATCTCCCAGGCTGAAATCATGGGCATTGCTATTTATACATGGAGAGATCAACCAGGGCGGTGTGTTCAAGGGTAAGACCATTAACATAGTCTATATTATATTGGCTCGATTCGTATGACATCTAACTGCTGAAATATTTCTACGATACGAAATAAAATATAGGATAAATGGTAATGAAATAGTGGATGCATTAGCCATTAGAGGTTCCATAACACCCTATATCGGTCCGAAACCTTGCTGTGAAGCACTACTTACTAGCATCTTCATTCTAATCAAGGATTGGAAAATTGCCAGATGCTTGGAAGACCGGAATGCTCAAAAGGGACTTCGGCACTCTAGGGCGGCGATTAGTCCACAATTTGGGGTTCTCAAGTATGACAGGCCGGACCTGAAACCCTAAACAGAGTTTCTTACGGGCCACAGTAGACTAAGAGCGCATTACAAACATGTATATTTGTAAACTGTGCTCACAGGCATCAGGAACAGCGGAACACACATTGTGTGATAGTTTCACTGAGTGACATATCCACCATTATAGTCATTATGAAGGCAGCAGATCTGCTGAACTAACTATAGACCGGAAGGTGACAATACATCCCATAGGTCGCAGTGTCCTGCAACCGACCTGCAATGCCTGGTTGGTATGATGATGATGATAATTTAAAAATTGATGGAATCTGCAATACCTCGTCAAAATACTGTGTATTATGCACAGGCTATTCTTGAGTAGTCTTATATATGGCTTAAATCTGTTTCTATCAAAGTTTCCTAGTCAAAATTAGGTGGGTCTCAAATCTAGCTTTCGTTATCGTTCTTTTTCTTAAGCAAACCCTTCACTACTTCCACACAACCCTTTTCCTCCAAATGTCGGTATAATTCTCTATACCCAAACTTAAATCATATGTTTCTGAGGGTTCTATAGACTGGAAAGACATTTTTATTAACGAGTATAACCACCCATTAACGTCATCCCCGTGTCCGACGGTGGTTCACTCAGAACTACCGATTATGTATTAAGTCAACATGAACAACTATCGATCTTGTAAACGTCACGTCGAGAAATCGTTGTAGCTCATATTGTGGCAGCAGTACCTTGCGTTAGCCGAGTTTGCACAAGACCTGGTATTTGATAAACTCATCCCGCTGATCACATTTTCAACATATAGTCTTCAGCCAAAAACCTCATCTAGTGTACGACGTTCGTCAGTGAATTTTTTTCTGTCATAAGTTAAGTGTTCTCGCATAAAATACTACAGATATTGCTAAAAGCACTCATGATCAGACAGTGTTGGCAACTCATTTGGTAACCCAATTAATCCTATTTAAACCTAGATTTAAAAAACTCGGGTGGGTTTTTATTTTATTTTAAGTAGCTTGTTATTTATTTACAACAAAAGTAACAAATAAAATAATTTGTCAAAATAAAAATGTATGAAATCACTGCTTACATCTTTTTCCCAACTCTGAGCCAATTTCCAAATCCCGTTTCAGAAAAATTTCTCGCCTTTTGGAACGATCTAACTTTAAAGCCGATTTTATATTTCTTGAAAAGAAGTGATTCGGAGACATGCTAACAGATATTGTATCCGTCAAAACAGTCTATATACAGAGGGACTAATTTTCGGATAATAATGCGGGTGCGAATTTTAATCATTTCCGACAATAGTTTGGCAACTTTTGAGACATGATGCCGAGCATTGTCATAGAAAAGAATAACTTAATCATGTCTGTCTTTGTATTCCCGCCGTTTTTCTCATACTACACTGTTAAAACGAAGTAATTGCATTCTGATATAGCAGTCCATAGTACACAACGTTGCCTTGATCGTACCAAGAGTGCAAAATTTGACATGGCTAGTGTAAAAGATAAGCTGGGTTCTGGAATAAAATTTTTTCTCGGTTAATGAAAATAAAACACTGGTTTACATTATAATAGATCTTCTTACTCCGATCTCTCTCTCGCTCTCTCTCCCTCTAGAACATTGTCTGGCAAAGAGCGAATTTTCTCTTTTGTTTTCACAAGTGTGTCTCACACGCATAGGAAAAAAAAAGCAAAAAAACAAAGAGAATTAAAGAGAAAACAAATGGAAAAATACAGTCCAAAATTGCTAGAGTGAGAGCTCTTAAATTACTACTACAGTTGTAAATTGCATTAATACTCGTATTAGTTTGCCGGACAATGCTCTAGAATCATATTATAGTCTGCCATTACAAAAAACACAGCCAGTGTAAACACTTAATTGTCTGCTTTAAACAAAACAAAAAATCCTTTTCTTCGGTTTCATTATAGTGGTCCTTTAGATATTGAGGCTTTTGGTTTTGTTTTAGTGTTGCGGTGGCTGCTATTTTTTGGCGTGTGCCTGGTTTATAATGCAACAGCTGCAGTTGTTGATTCTTCATGTGCTTGTTATTCTTTTCATTATTATACAACAACTGCAGGTTGTTGTTGCTCCTGTTATAGATTTTTCATACAACAAGACTCAGAGATCCCCACATCATTTGGCCACAATATGCCACCAATTGGTTGGCATAAATCGTTAAACTAAAAGGACACATACAGCACATGCCATACCACCACTTTGTGCTATAGTGCTACACTTCAGATGTAAGGCGCTGCAAAAAAAAAAACAATCTATGGCAAAGGTTAACAACAGTCTTCATAATTTTATTCCAATAAGAAATCATATTCACCTGTGTGATGTCCTTATACTAAAGCCGTTTGTGTGTTAGTATCCAGTATTTAGATGAGGGAATTAAGAGTACGGAATGAAAAAGAGGAAAGGACAAAATACATAAAAACAGTGTAAAATTTATGTCATATAGAATCTAGATAATACATGAAATGAAAGACAAAGATACAGACAAGCCATAGACATTACATAGATAAGACATATCTAAAACAGAGATAAGACATATATAAAACATGGATAAGACATAGACAAGACATAGACAAGATATAAACAAGACATAGACAAGATATAGACCATACATAGACGAGACAAAAACAAGATATAGGCAAGACATAGACAAGATGTAGACAAGACATAGAAAAGACATACACTGAGAGATGTCATGTTTAGAGAACAGTATCCGATGAAACGGAATTTGTCATATCCGTAATGATTCCGGTGGTCTGCTTAGCGAAGGAAGATGTCTTCATAAGAAGACCAAGAAAAATGGAAGTCTGGCAACAAAAATTGTTTTCTACGGCAAAGGGAATGCCTTGTATGTGGAAATCCCTTTCAAGGTGCATCTCTCTTCGCTGGGCCTGTATTATAAGCGGTCAGCGACTAGTATAAGCCAGCGTCTAGGGTCGAATGGAAAGTGGCGCGATTCAAATGTGGGTCACCCAAAGGTCCTGATAAGTTTTGGGATTTTTGAAGAGTTGACTGCACAGCACCATTATGACTTTTCAGTGAAGCTGCGGACTACGATTCTGGATAGAAAGAAAAGTGCAAATGGTAATGTACTCCATTAAAGACTTTAGGCAAATCTTCACTGACGGCTCCCAGTTGAATCATGCTGTGGTTGGAAATATATTTTCAGATTCGAACTATAAGGTTACCGGACTACTGTATAGTTATTCAGGCAGAGGAATTCATCATCATACTTTCGCATAGCGGTTGTATGAGCTCTGGGATCCCACAGTTATCGACTGCCGCAGATCTCTCAACGAAATAGCTGAGCGGTATAATATTCAAATTATATTCGTTCCGGGTCACAGAAACTGTAGATCTGATAAACTGGCCAGGCATGGCCATGAGCAGTCTCTGAGATGGGAAAGATGACGCAGCATATCTGGCCATAGCTGGATCTCAAGCGCACAAAAGTTGTTGATGTCATTACAGAGCAGTGTTTAATAGGCACTCATGCGAAGCGGTTTAGACTGGATCACCTGGCCAGTGATTTCTGCAGAAACTGCAGGGATGAGGAAGATGAGAACAAATTCCTCATCTACTGTACACATGCCCGGTGTAACGTAGAAGAAGAAAGAGGTACTTAGGCTTCTATCATGCGACTGGGCTTACGTAGCTGTCGAGTGCGGATATTGAGAAGGACAGCGGTTTTCTTATGAGTTATGGGTGGTTCTGGGTATATGGCGATGACGATCTACTGTGGTATCACAAGGGACGATTTTTGGCCTACGTGTGTAATTTCTTTTTTGCACAAAGGGAAGTTAAGCCATCTGAGGCATCACTGACTGAATAAGTTGGCTGTAGACGTATCACAGAGACGTAGGGACTGCACTGTGTCTAACCGTCATTTTTGTGCTCGCTGTCATTAATTGATTGCAAAAGTCGAATATTTTCTATTCTTCTGTCCCAGATTGATGGTTGAAGACTGGTATCATAAACTTATCCGGCTGACTTAAGGATAAGTTGGGGGCATATTTTGGCGCAAATGATGGTTGAATTACCAACCTATCTCGTTAAAGAAATACTTTAAAGTTTGACGACTGGAAAAAACAGCGCTCAGAATTTAATGTGTTAAAGCCTGCCACAAAGTCTCATGAAAATTTAATTTCCTTAAAAAAAAAACAAGCCATGGCCAAGACATAGACAAAATTGAGGCATAAGCCTTATGAATAACGTTATCAGCATTCATGAACGACACGGTGCTTTTGACAGCAATTATTACTATAATGCGCACGCAAACACTAATATCTCTACTCTACGATAAGATAAATCTGTGTTGCAATTTAAGGCCTCAGTGCCTTTCTTAGGGCTTGAACACTAGAATTGCTAGCCATGTAATTTCACAGTAACAGTGTCATTGCAAAACACTGCGAGTGGTACTAGTACGTTACAGGCTAATTCGGAATGCTTTTTTATTTGGAGTCTAATTACATCACTTGCCTTTAGCTAATCAAAAAGAAGTAGTTCTATTAAAGCTCTGAGCTATTCGCTTAGCAAACACTACTGTTATTGTGTAAAAGTCTTAAGGATAGTAAAGCTCTCTTATAGCTTAGACAGACGACAGTGTTAATCTGCATTAACGACCTTAATGCAAATTAACATGCGAATTAATGTGCATTAAGTTTGATCTAAATTCACAAAACCAAACTGCATTTAAACTGTATTTAGCTTTTTCAATATGGCAATACTGTGGCAATAATCAAGCAAATTATTTACTATTGTGAATGGTTTTTTTTTTCTGACAAAATTAAAATGGATTCAAATGGATTATAGAGCAGTTTCTGCAAAAGTAATTTTAGCGTTTTCTTAAAACAAATAGCGATATTGCACCAACAGCACAGCTACTAATCTAGGCATAAATGTAAAAAAAAAACAAATATTGTTGACAAACAAACAGCTGTTTAATTAAAGCACAAACTGTGGTCTCCAGGGTAAAATTTCAATATGCATTAGTGAGTTTTTAAAGTCTACGGTATTAGTGGTGATAGAACGCCAGCAATGTTATTTTCTTTTTAAGGACCTATCTTTTAATTTCGCCTAAAAGTTCAATAAAACACTTAACTGCTTTTCATTTCCGTGAAAGCCTAAAAGTGTCAATATATCTATTACAGTTCCTCATATTTGTTATACTGGCGGTTCGTAAAATGCGCAGTAAGTTGTGCTAGTCAAACTTCTTACCAAAAAACCTAATTTGTTCTTTTAATGCTCTGTTAACCTCTTTTTCATTTTCCATTTATTCATCCGTTTATTTCTCTTATCACATCGCATCATTTCGTTTTTTTTTTTTTTTGTTTGACTTTTTTTTAATCCCAACCAAGTTTGATTACGATGTTGACAATGATGATGATGAGGATGACGTTGTTATTTGTCAATCATTAAAATTATTTTTATATGACAATCCTTTATATTAAGAGATCATCAGTGCGAGCTATTTCGCTCGTGCCATTAATGTTGCCGTTGTTTTGATGAAAAAAGTAACTTTTAATCTCATTGGCGCCTGTTTAACGATCAGCTTTATCCATCGAGGACAAGAAGCTGCTCAAAATATTTTCTTGTAAACTGCTTACAACATTGTTGTTTAAAAGGATACTTTAAGTGTTAAAAAAAAAGTATGATAACAAATGAAGGAGCAACAAAAATTCATTGAGACGAAATATGAAATAATAATTATAGTCAATATAAATATTATTTGTGAACTGGCCGAAAACTTAACGAAGAGCTTAGTGTTTTAAGACACACAACATGTTAATTAAACGAAATGTAATGTAATTAATGTCAAAATGCTAAAACGATAACTTAATGCAATTGACCTCAATTACAGAGAGGTGTCATTGTAGTTAATGGAGCATCCACTGAACATTAGGTAAAAAATTCTTCATCAACTGGACATCCTAGATCAGCAATGCTCGTTCATATGGTTCAGATTACTGTTTATTTATTGTCTTCATGAATACTACAACCAGGGTTGCTAAAAGAAAAAAAAATCGACCAAATATTTTCCTGAAAAGTGCCAAAATCAACTTTATCGCTAACCTTTATTACATAGTCTTTCAATTTGAATGTGCCGCTGTAGTATGGTAAGTAAAACACCCTCCTACCATACAGAAGGTACTCGGTTCAATAGCAGGCCAGGCCATCTTGAAAAAGAAAATATTTTTCGACTGCAGTATCACCTCATAACATTAGCTAGTAACTGGTTATGAGTATTAGTACTATTGAAAACTTCACTAATGCATTGTCGTTCGGAGCCGCCGTTAAACTGTAGGTCCCTTTCAATGAGTTTAAAAATAGAATCGGGTGCAGGTCATTGATTGATAGAAGTCCCCACGTTCCTTCATGAAATGTTATGGGAATTGATATATACAGGGTAGGCAAATTTGAGTTTAGGAAGTAAATCGGCTGTCAAATGATGAAATATCAAGAATTGTGCTGTCAATCTTTGACTATGGAACGCTACACTCTTGAACAAAGCATTTTAATTGTGAAAATTTGCTGTTTCAAAAACAGAAGGAAACAACGCATTTACCAACAAAGTCATCTCTAGTTATGAGGCCCATTTTGAATTAGGCGGTTATGTAAACAAACAAAATTGTCGCGTATGAGTCTCACAGAATCCACAAACAGTCTTCGAAAAGCCTTTACATCCAAAGAGAGTTGACCGTATGGTGCTATTTGTGGTTAGGAGGCATCATCGGCTCGTATTGTTTTGAAAATGAGCAAGGAAACACTGTCACCGCTACCAAGCCATGATAACCAATTGGCTAACAATTGGCGAATGTTGACATCATTAAAAACATTAAAGGTTTTCGTAGCTTGTTTAAAACAAAAATAATTATAATTTACCTATTGGGACTACGAATTAATTCAATCATTTTTTTTTAGCTCAAAAAAGATAATAAATTAGCAAATTTGTCAAAATATTAATTTATCAAATCACTGCTTTCATCTTTTCCCCGCATTTAAGCCAATTTTTAAATTCCATCTCAGAAAAACTTCTCACATTTTAAGTCGCTCCAATTTTGAAACCGATTGTATATATCTTTAAAGGAAATGAATTGGTGACATTCTAGCAGATAAACTCATACCTCTTTAAACGGCCTCCGTAAATCGAAATGAATATGTGTCGCGTTTGCTTCTCTTACACTCTTTGTCAAAAACAGTGAATACACGGTTTTTTAGGCGTATAACGATTTTTTTGCGCCGTAAAGCGATTGTATTTTATAATTCAAACAGGCCTTTTTGGCGAAATGCCGTTTAAGAAGAAACCACATTAAGAGATATGAGTGTATTCTATCTGTCACAACAGTCAATAGTCAGACGGAGCAATGTTCGGAAACACGGTGGAAGCGGCAGATCGTTTGTAATGGTTGTTTTGAAATTTTTGCGTTGTCATGCAAAATAATAACTTAATCATGTCTGTCTTTATATTGCGGGCGTTTTTCTCATAATGCACAGTTTAAACGAAGTAATTGCAGTCAGTTCTTAGCACCCCATAGTACCCAACGCCTCCTTGATCCGAAATTTAGAAATTTAGAAGCAGTTATAAAAACCGGGTTTTTGCCAACCCTGCTACGAACGGGCTCGTATGCTAAGAGACTGAATCTACCGTTGAGTGACTATTGCAGGAGTTTTCAGGATGAGGAAGAAGAGGAGACTGTCGAATATTTCCTATCTCAATGTCCGAAGGATTATTTTTCTTGGCAGTCAGTCATGTCGGATCTGACTGATGTAAATATCAGCAGGCTTTCTTTCTTTGTACATGCATTGTCCACTTGGACGCTACCTTCTATTGACACCACATTGAGATCCATATTGGACCTAAGTTAGCTAAACTAGTGTCTGTCTACCCGTTGTAACTAACTAACTAACTAGGCGGCCTAAGTTAGTTAAGAACGAGCAAAAACGAAAGTTTTTCATTATCCTTTAGCCACTATCGCAAATTCTGTTAAAATATTCAAGTAATTGGTCTTAATCTCCAATAAAATTGGTACTGAGTGATTTTCTTAAAAAAACCATACAATTTAGAGAAATGTATGACATCTTTATTTGAGTCGATAGAACGATCTATATAATTTAATGCTTCAAGATGATATCATGCATTGGATGTACAAGTTAATAATGCCGATTTAAACAACATATGGCTTGTGGCAATAATAACAAACATAGAGGGTAAATATCTTCATTATAATTCAGTATTCAATGGACGCCAAAGTGTCAACACACATTTTTTCAATCGCTTTATTATTTTCGAATTTTGTGCCAAAAAAATATGTTTTGCGGAGAACTCTGATAACCTCGTTTCATTTGAAGAAATCGATGGCTGAAAGGTATAGAAGCTTACTGTCAACAAGCACCAACTCAAAAAACTTGTGAACGATGGTTTGCGCGATTCAAAAGTGCTGACTTCGACACAGAAGACAAAGAGAGGCCTGGTCAGCCGAAAAAATTTGAAGATGAGGAATTGGTAGCATTACTCGAAGATTGTTGCTGAACGCAAGAAGGACTTGCATTATGATTAGAGGTCACACAACAAGCCATTTGCCTACATTTAAAAGCTTGTGGATTCATTCAAGAGCAAGGAAATTGGGTCCCATATGAATTGAAGCCGGGAGATGTTGAAAGTCGGTTTTGCTTGTCGGAAATGATGCTTGAACGCTATAAAAAGAAGTTATTTTGGCAGCGTACTGTTACTAGTGATGAAAAATGGATGCATTACGATAACTCCAAGCCCGGCCAACCAGCTAAATAAACGCCGAAGCCGAATAGTTATAATACCAAGATAATGCTCTGTATTTAGTGGGATCAGAAGGATGTTTTGTATTATGAGCTGTTGAAATCGGGGACCTGTACCGCACACAATTGATTTGTTTGAAGAGAACAATCAATGAAAAACGACCAGACACGAAGCCATAATCTTCTATCATGACAACGCTCGGCCACATGTTGCAAGACCGGTCGAAAGCTATTTGGAAAACAGTGGATGGGAAGTTTTGGCTTACCCGCCTTATAGCCCAGATCTGAATACCATTTTTTTCGATCGATGCAAAACGAATAAGTTTTACTTCAGTACAGGAAGAAATTGGCTTGATTCATTCTTTACCTAAAAACCGGAGGAGTTCTTTTTGAGTGGAATCCATATGCTACCAGAAATATGGGAACAGTAGTGGCTTACGATGGACATTACTTTGAATAATGTATCAATTCATTTTGTTATAGTATTAAATGCATTTTTCAAGCAAAAAATTGACATTATTAATATGTATACCCAATAAATTTTGACCAAGGCCGGTGTTTCACTAATAAGTTGTTCAATATTGGCTTCCAATGCGTCAACCGTTACGGGCTTGTAGCTCCACAAAAAATTGTCTAAAGGCGTTAACTCTCACGATCTATGCGGCCCCAAACGTGAATTAAACTGTTTACTGAACTCAGCATGTAGCACAGTCTTGTTGAAATCACATGTCAGCCACGTCTTGGTCTTTCATTTTGGTCAAAAAATAAAAAAATTTAATCATCTCACGGTGGCGCACGCCATTTACAGTAACGTTTCTGCCTCCATCGCATATAGCACCGTCTTGTTGAAACCATATGTCAGCCAAGTCTTGCTCTTTCATATTTGGAAAAAAAAATTATCATGTCACGGTAACGCTCACCATTCACAGTAACGTTTCTGCCTTCATCGTCTTTGAAATGGTACGATCCCATGATGCTACCGGCGCATAATCCACATCAAACAGTGCATTTTCTGGAATGCATTGGCAGTTCTTGATATGCTTCTGGCTGCTCTTCACACTAAATATGGCAAATTTACCCATTTGTTCACGTACCCATCCAACCAGAAATGAGCTTCTTCGTTGAACACAATTTTTATGATAAAATTCAAAATTGTGCAAGCGTTGTTCGTTTGTAATTCGATTCATGGTTAAATTATAGACCAAACTGAACATATATCACCGTAACATTTTACACGAAAACAGCTGAGCTACCAAAAACAGTGTTGCCAAAAAGAAAGTTGGTAAAAATCACCCGATATTTAAAAAAATAAGAAAATAGTCAGCCATGGTTTTTTCTACTCGTAGGATGACACAAGCAAGCATTAGCTTAAACACAATACGCCCTTTGTTTTATAACCAAAGTGGCGTGGAGTATAAAAATTGTTTGATTGTTCGTTTTAAAATGTATGTCCTTCGGCTGCCAAACATCAAAGGAAAGAATTGCAAATTTTAATTTTTTTTTTTATTCAATTTTAAAATAAAATTTTAAAAATATTATTGTTTTTTGGTAAACGTTTATAATTTTAATGGCCACAAGGATATTAGAAATTATGCTTGTTGTTGTTTTTGAAAAAGGACTATAATATAGATAAACCAGTAAAGATATTTCCAAACGTTTTCTTTGGTAGTTTTAAGAAAAGGCTTAAAGGATAATAACAAACAATAGCCATAATACTTGTCGTATACTGATATTAATAAATGTTAATAATGAAATACAACCGACCATAATATCCTTAGCTAAGCCCTCAGCTTTTTTTCGGTTTTTTGTCTTTATTTTTTTCGTCATTTAGCCGACCATATGCTAAAAGTACGACTATACGATGATGGCATTCCACTAGAAGAGAGAAAAATTATTGTGGCACGCGTTGACCAAAATAAACAGAATTTAATTCTGCATTTTTTTTTTTTTTTTTGTTTTTATTGCGAAAACTTAAAGATCAAAGCGTCATTTGTGAATTAAAGAGAAACCAAACGCTGTAGTAGGGACTCCTTCAACTTTGTTGATTTTATTTTCTGTTTTTTTTTATCTTTTTTTGGTGAATAAGTAGTCGCTTCGTTAAAGGAAAAGGATCAAAATTAAGGACAGGTGCAAAAGGTTTATATCGTATTTTTTTGGCAATTACTCTCCAAAGTAAAGGAGCCCAAAAAAGGAACAAAAAAAATAAACAGAGTTTTTAAAACAATATCAAAACATACAGCATTTAAGTTAAACTGAAGACATGTAACACTAAACGTATTTTCTTTTCGGACGAAAAATGTAGAATTTTTTTCTTTTATTACGTTCAGGAAAACCAGAAGAATAAAAACCAATCAAATCGAAAGTAAGATATTATCCGTTTTACGAATTTTTATGAATTTTGTCATCAATTTGTTAGTGCATATTTTTGCATATTTTTGCATATTTTGTTCATAACAGCATTTTTTGCATATTTTAGTTTTAAAAACAATTTTCACACAATTTTTCGTATTTAAAGAGCAATTTAAACCTTTTCAGAGCATTTTTTTATGTATCGTGCTGTAAAATATTTTTAAAGCAAAAACAACATATTTGCCTTAAATTCTGAATTATCAGTTATTTGAAATTTATTGCGTCAAAGCGAACTTTCCAAAACAAAAAATATTCTCATCGATCCGAAAATAATAAATTGTACAACTTTTACACGTTTCGTTAAAGATATTAAGATATTGAATAAAAACTGAATTTCGCTATTAGTGACAGACGCAGCTCTATATAAGATAAAAGCTGCCAAAGTCAACGCCATTCACTTGCCTGATGTCTGGATGCGTGTCGTTCTCATAAGCCCATATATCGACTTCAGTAATGATCCTTTTGATGAATGTGGTATCGGATTTAGCCTCGCAAATCATGTCTTTTGCTACCTCAACACAGCCAAAATTTTAAAAAAAACAACACACAGAGATAGATGTACTCTTGGCTACGTAGCTTTTGCAAATGTCAAGTAGTATGTAGTAAATCTAATGGCTGTAAATTATAACAAAATATTTTTTGGAATCACGAAGGCATTTTAAATGAGTAAAACCGTTCAATCCTTCATGGATGGATGCGATTCTTCGAATGGCTTCTTCATTTATCGTATAAACTTCTGAGGATGAAAAGAAAATTGTTTCAATTAACAAAGCCCTCATCCAAAGTGAATTTAGGCGTCAAATGGATTTGGTTATTGATCAGCCAAAACCCGGACTTGGAAATTCCAATACCGGTAACAAAGCAAGGCATTTCTTCCGGCACAAATAACAAACCTTGACGTCAATTTAAAAAAGCAAACTCACCTGATAATGGTAACAGTTTCAAATGAAACCGCTAAATACTTTGTGAAAATGTATCCTTGGGATAATATGTCACCAACTCTTCCCAAATAATCATGCCTTATTACCGATAGGGCAGTTGTCAGAAGAGGAACAAGGAACTCGTAGTAGAGACTTAAAAAATTAAAAAAAAATTTTTTTCGTGATGATGTTCAAAAAAAATCTAATCTGGATATATTTTTAAGACTTCTAGTGACTTCCGATCGTATTATTTCCAATATGACAAAGTTAAAAGAAAAAAAGGTAATAATTTTCGACAAGAAGCGCTGAGTTTATTAATATTTGAACAAAATCTAGAAAATTTTCAATATAGTGGTGATGATGACGACGATAATGATGATGTTGATAGCAATGATAGTCATAAGTCCTTTGATACTGAATAAAGTCTTTTTCATACACAATGATTATTTTTATTATGGGAAAAATAAGAGAATTGAGAAAATGAAAATAAAAAAGGGCAGAAAACTAAAAATTTCCACTAAAGTATGTATAAAAATTATTAATTTATACATTTCTAACTAAAATAGATCGAAATCTATTGAATTTAGTTCCCGAGAAAGACTCCCCGACTTGATTCCCACTTTAAGCATCAAATACCCCACTGTGGGCCGTAAGTTAGAAAGTTAGAAAGGATGCATTTAAATCAATCAAAAAGTAGATTTTCAACATTTTGTAATTTATGGCTCTTTAGTTTTTATATGACGATATGTATGTATAGAATAAAACAGAAGAAATTGTTGCCTTTTTTTAGTGCATATTTATACGCATAAAACACTTTTTAAGAGCATAATATTGGTTTCCCTGGTTATGTCGTTTTCTTAAAAAGATGCAACATTAAGAACGTGTTGCCCTTACAAGGGGTAAATATTTTGCCCCGAAAAATTACACGGAGTAAAAATGCTGCTCAGAAAATAATAAATTCTACCGACAATTTTTATTCCTAAATAAAATTTTTGAAGATATGACTGCTAATCAAAAGGCTCTTACAACTTTTTTATACTGATTTCTGACAAGAAAAGGGGTAACATTTTTCATGGTGGTGTCGACATCTTTTTTATTTTTTTTCTTAAGAACTTTTCATTAAAGAAAATTAAATAAAACAGCCAATGCCAAAAATTCTGCCTTTTTAAGACTATAGTACCTTTAATATCTGTGTAAGACGACTTAAACGAAGTGGATGGGACAAAATCAGTTGATAATTGTAAATCTGAAGCTTAGCCCTAGGCAACTGATCTGCAAAAGTATTATCCTTTATGTTTATATGGTTCAAGATACAGACCAGAATTAAGCCAAATATTTTAGATATACTAAGCTTTCCCTTAACAAGTGGAGAATGCCTTATACGATCAGACTCATTGTAGTGCCCCACATAACCCTCACACTCAGGAGCCGAATAAAGAAGGCAAATTGGCCAACTTATTACGATATGGAGAACCAGTCACATCAGCAACTATGCTGTTAAATGGTGGCGAGACTTGGAACACCCTTAGCTTTGATTTACAGGCATTACGAGTACTTGTGATTCCGTGCTTGTGGATGGGACAAAATCAGTTGATAATTGTAAATCTGAAGCTTAGCCCTAGGCAACTGATCTGCAAAAGTATTATCCTTTATGTTTATATGGTTCAAGATACAGACCAGAATTAAGCCAAATATTTTAGATATACTAAGCTTTCCCTTAACAAGTGGAGAATGCCTTATACGATCAGACTCATTGTAGTGCCCCACATAACCCTCACACTCAGGAGCCGAATAAAGAAGGCAAATTGGCCAACTTATTACGATATGGAGAACCAGTCACATCAGCAACTATGCTGTTAAATGGTGGCGAGACTTGGAACACCCTTAGCTTTGATTTACAGGCATTACGAGTACTTGTGATTCCGTGCTTGTGGAAAATACTGAAAATTTACTGGACAAACATCATAGCTACTAACGGCTATGAGCCATATCAGGTTATAGCTGAAATAATGTGGAAACAAAACGCCGCAAATGGTATAACGATATAACCCGTAATGCTATCGATTGAAACTCACAATAAAGCCGAAGAAGGGGACGCTTAGCGTAGACAGTTCAAGGCCGAAGCAACCATGTGCAGCAATTTGTAGAATGAGCTCAAGATTCTGGCATCAAACATTAGGTTCGTTGGAGCCATATGAACAAGCTTCAAACAGCTTAAAACTATGCCCATGATAATGCGCAGGGCTTATATTTTCTTTCCGCCCTAAAAATATCACTATTTAAACTATTTCTGGCATGCAGCATCTGGTTTTATTTCCAATAGCATAGGAAAGAAAGGAGTAGGAACTTCGTCAAATCAAAGCACACACCCGTTGTGATACCCATGCTAACCAACACACAGAAGCTTCAAGTTTCTCCAGTTTCCTAAAATTAAGCTGAAAATCAGCTCGAGAGTCTAATAAATCCAGCAATAGCCCCGATGTCAAGAAGCTATAGCTCCGTTAAACCATCGAGAAATAGCGAGCCAAAAGAGAGGAGTCTACGTTTCGCCAGATGCGGGCAATCGATTAACTATCTCAACATAAAACATTTGTAAGCGCAGTCTTTCCGCATGCCTGCTCAGTATAGATATGGTATTAGAGATAATCCTAAGTACGGTTATGTCAAAGGACCATAGACTAGGTAGGTCTAGCAGTAAAGCAAGATTTCTCCTCAGCCCAGACCTTGTTATCATCCTATAGATATTTCCGTCTAATAGACAGGCAAACCTATTTTCATAGATGGATGGGCATCAGCAGCACAACGAAAGCGCATATCTCTGTGACTCATATGATATGGATACAATCATATTGTTACGTTTTAACATTTTTAAAACGTTAGAGTTCGTTTAAATTGCGTTAAAATAAAATAAACACCGCTTTATTTTGTCATATTTTCATTTACTACACAATAATTTTTATACAGTTTACAACTACTTAATATTCACTTATACAACACGTTTTATTTCCGCTATAACAAGTCAGAAAAACGATAACTAAATGACGTGTAGGTAAGGCAGCCCTTTATATACCTAATTGTCTGCATTTTGGAAGGTTCACGAAATATCGACCATCTTCCATATCCGTTAATTCAAATGTAAGGTAAAGATGGTCGATGTGCCAGTGTTGCCAAATTGACATATACCAAAATCTCACAATGCAGTGTTGTAGTTTTGCTTTCGTAACAATATGTACTACGAGGGAATTGCGGTAGTCTCTTACCTATCTAGAGATGACAGTGACGCTCGAGGGAGCCTTGATTGCCGCCTGACTATCAAAGAGGATGGAGATGCTAGTAGTAGGAGTTTCACTAGTAAAAAACACTACAATAGTCTGGGAGGCGGAAAGATAACCTAAGGTCAAAACTGTCGAAAAAATTACTGCTGCCCACCATGTTCCCAAGCTGTTATTATACGTATATTATGTTATTCCAAATATAGGGTTCAAAATTGTGGAGGGCTTTTGACATGATTTGAAGATTACCTAAAAACACTCAGCCTTGCTGGATGAAGAAATATCACTATCATAGAAGTAATGTAATAAAAAATAAATTTCTTAACCTATTGGACTCTAAATGTTTTGACTTAAAACGTGGGTGCAACAAATGCCAAATTATAGATGTTCTCTAAATTAGTCTGTGGTGTAGAGTGTACAGAAGAGTGCCCTAATCATTCTGATCTTTATAGAGCCTATTGGCTTTACGCAAAAATTCCATTGCTTTTTTCAGCTTCATTAATGAAGTTGATTTTAAAGCTAATTAAATGACTAATTTACTGTAGCTCGCCTTCATATGATTGTGTGTAGTGGTGAAGATCCTTGCTAAGTTCTGGTGGTGATTCTTACCTAACATTGTAATTTATTCCCAATAGTTGGCGTTTTCCAGTGATCATTCGTCTGATTGTTTGTCATCATTGCCAGAGGTAAGCTGGAAGGGTCCGGGAGTGTGGCTTTTTTAGATGGATTTGTCTGGAGGGAGGTTAAAGTCTCTTATTAAACACTTGAAAATGAAATTAAGCTTGTCCTCTGCTGGGGATTAGAACCTTGGCCGCTTGTGTTATATGGAATCTAAATAATAAGTGTAATTCCAACGTACTTTTATAAAGCCTTCTGAAGTCGTTATTAACCTGCTGCCTTTTTTAAACTGCCATTATAATTGATTTTGTAGCCGAAAATGCATTTTATTTTTTTGAAAAAATCCTTTTTTTTTGGCAATTGCGTGTAATTTTATTGCTTTTCTTAAAAGAACGATGATATTCGTTCGTTCGTTTGTCTCGTTTGTCTTTCTGAAAGTTTTGTGTTTTTGTTGGTAGGAATATTAAGGCTATCGAATAAACAATTGCTGCAGCCACAAAAACTAAAAGCTAAAGAGCTTTACACAGAGAGAGAAAGAAAGAGAGAGAGGGAGATAAAATGTGTATTTGTACAGGATAATACCTACAGAGCTAAAGCTATAAAACTTAATATTATTGTCCTTTTATCGTCCATGTAGATCTTTACGAGTTTAACAATTTCGTTTTTATTGCTCTTTTCTGTGTATTTTTGGCTTAAAGTTTTCCAATTGCCAATTAGAGAGTCAGTTGTTGAAGATCATTGACTTTTGTCAGGCCATGCAAAAACGGTTTTTAATATTGAGTTTTGTAATGTCCTGGGCCATTATTGTTGTCGGAAATTGTAGTTGTATCTTGCACCCAGTGAAATTAAAAGATTTTTTTTTTTTTTTTTTTTGATATTAAAGACAGCTAAGATCACAAAATACGGTATCAAAAGCTGGGTTTCTTTAGAAATCTCGTCAGCCAAAGCCAGTTATTAAGTCAAGACAATTAAAGAGATGGTATTCAAAAAATTTCTCTATCTCTTTAACGACTTTTTTTTACAGTCACTCCTCTAGGGAGTATATTGGTTTTGCACAACGCATCCATGTCCATGTTTTAGTTTCTTGAATCTTTTGATCTTTAAGTTAAGTAGATGATTAATCCACTGTAGCTTCCTTCATATGGGTTTGCATAGTGGTGAAGATCCTTGCTAATTGGTGGTAAGCTTTACTTTAGCATTGGAATTTTTTCCTCGTAGGTGGCGTATTTTTCCTGATCATTCATCTGATTGCTCGTCATCATCGCCAGAGGTATGCGGGAAGGTCAGGGGGGCTTCTTCTTTACTTTTTGCTATAGATGGAGTTAACTGGAGGGAATTTTGAGCTTCTTTATTAAACATTCTAAACCACAATTAAATTTTTTTTCGTTATGTCCTCTGCTGGGGCTTGAACCTTGGTCGTTTGTGTAGTTATGCATGCGCTCTAACCTCTTTATCAATTATTGGGTCCAAAATTTATGTGACAAACCGTTAACCATTCCAGCAAATTTATTATTTCTGTTTCGATATGGAAGAGTAGCTTAAGTCGTTTTAAGCTATTCTTACTTACCGACACAGATATATGTATATGTTAATAGACAAGCTACAAAGAAGGAAATATTGAATACGACTAGAATTTTTCAGTAGAGGTGTATTCTGTCAGATTGTTACCGAATTGTCTCTAAATATGATAAATCTGTCGTCATTTGAAAAAAAAGCTAAAGTGGACTTAAGCAACTCTTTCATATCGACACATTTATTAATTTGAGTTATTTATCAATTAATTTCCATTCGGAAGCAGTTATAAAACCCAAAAAAACCCATCAAAAACCCAATAAAACCCGGTGGGTTGGGTTTTATTAAAAAAAACCAAGGTTTTTGCCAACCCTGCGGCCAATTGACATCGCCAAATCGATAAATTGCGCGACCGGGAAATTTCTCATGCAATAACAGAATTGTTTGGCTGGCTGTGTGGCTTGTGGCGTCGTCTTGCTGAAACCAAAGGTCACTGATGTTAACATTAGCCAATTGTGGCCACAATTGCGTTTTCTTGCTTATTTTCGAATAAATATGGGCTGATGATGCCGCCTAACCACAAACCGTATCATACGGTTACTTTCTGCGGATGAAATGGTTTTTCGAGAACTGTTTGTGGATTTTGTGAATCCCATAGCGAGAATTTTGTTTGATTTTGTTGAAAAATGCGTTGTTTTCGTTCGGTTTTTCAAACAGTAAATTTTCACAATTAAAATTCTTTGTTCAAGAGTGTAGTGTTCCATAGTTAAAATTTTTCAATTTTTTACTAAATAAGTGTCAAAGGTTGACAGCTCAATTCTTGACATTTCTTCATTTGATAGCTAATTTACTTCCTAACCTCAAATTTGACCACCCTGTGTATCGTGTATAGATGGAAGCCAAAACAACACCCTCTACCTTTTTCTCACTTTACACCCTGAAAAGTATGAAGTTGCGGTTCTTGCTCCTCTCGATAATTCAGATCATTGTACCATTTGTGCCTCTCTTTCATTCTAAGCTTTTCATGATGTCTTACTTCAAGCTACGAGATGCTCTATTTTTGTCTACGAAAATGCGCGCTGGTCTGAGCTCAACAATTTCTTTGGGTATTTCAATCGGAAACTCTGTTTTCTCAACTCAAAAGTCAATGCCGCGCAATAAAGCTGGAGATGGATATGTTTATTCCATCCAAACAGACTTCGATTAAATCAAGAAAGATTCCAAACAGACGTGCAGAGAGAGAGAGAGATTTAGAAAAACAGATTTAAAAATTGACGCAGCAATAGATGTGACCTTATTGATTCGTTGCAAACAGGTGAAATCTTTGTGTACCGCAGTACTTAGGCGCGAAAATTCTCTTTACGAGCAGCGACTTCGTGCTAAAATTCTTACTTTCCCTAGGGAAAATAAAAGACTCGGGAATAGCGCTTGGGCTAGTTCGCTTCCAGTTCTTTTAAAGAATGTCAAAGAGTTCACAAACTCGGTTGAAATAACAAACCATTTCGCTAAATAATTCGCAAGTAATTCTGCGGAGCCTGAATTCACACTGGTATGTTATTCTCCAAGTATCGTCAATCATTTAATCAACGAATTAGTTTTCCTTAAATTGTCTTCAATTTTCAATAAATTTTTAACATCACAATGTCTAGTTATCGATAAATTTTTATAAGAAAATTTACTGCTATAGATATAAGTATTTTGCCAAAAAAAACAAAAAAAAAACAAATCATTGAACATTCATTAGAAAGTGCTTGGTTTAGGAAAAACAATTTGTTATTGTAGAAATTTGTTAGTTATCGATAATTTATTTTTAAATGCGTAATACTGTTATCAATATATTTTCGTTGCTAATAATAAAAATTATTTTTCTTTTTAATAAATTATTGTTTTATTATTAATAGTTGTAATCACTGAATTTTTAATAAAATCAATTATGAAAAAGTTTTCATAAGAATTTTAACGTATCGATATATTTTCGATAGCATATCTTTATCGATGCATTTTTTTATTATTTTTATAATTTTTATAATATACAGTACAAACTTTAAATCTATAATTCTTAATTCTTAAATTTACACAAAAATGTTTGCTGGTTTATTCCACTTAATTTGACTTGAATTTATACATAATTTTATGATTTTTGCTTGTCACTTAATAGCTTTTATAATCAAATATTACGATAACATAACTTTTAATTGAATATTATTTAAATTATTATTATTTAAATAATTTATATATCAATGAAACTCATAAAAATATTTATACTTCTGATTAGTGCTTAAAGATAAAATAAAAGATATTTCTTTTCAGCATTATAAAAAATTTAAATATTTACTCCTTTAATGAGCTACAGTATCGGACAAAATTAAAGCACGAACTTCTGGTTAAAAAATATTTAACGTCATACATTAAAACTAATATACACACACTTATATATTAATATTAATACAAAAATGTTACTAAAAGTCTAAAAATTCGGCCACAAACAAAATTAGTTATAATATAAACCACTATTTCCATATCATAAAGTGGTTTGCTTACGTTTTATCCACTACTGCTTATCTCCATTTTATTGTTAATTTATTAAACTACGGCAACTTGTATACAGTAGTACTGTATTAAACGACAACAACAATAATTAAAAAGCTATAATTTCTAAATGCGCAATAATGGCGATCAGCGAACTTATGGCAGACACAAAAAACATTATAATATATATAAAGAAGACAACAGCAACAAGCGTGATTAAGGCAAGCGATTGCAAATTTTCAGTTAACAACAACAACAACAACACAATAATTATATGTTAATAATGCGGTACTAGGAAATTACTTATTTTTATTAATTCTGCTCTCCCATATTAAACAATAACTCTGCTCATTGACACATATACATACATAACTTTAACAACACCCACTTAGTACACTAGGCAAGTGAGCGTTACTATGGGAACCTATATATGTATATATATAATATATACTTGTGTAGCGAAAAAAAGCTTTAATTTTGAAAGCACATTCAATTACTTGTTATAAATAAAGAGTACTTGTGAAAGAGAGAGCGAGACAGAGAGCAATAAATACATTTTTATAAAATTATTTAGTACAAAAGTGTAGTAAACGCAGTATTGTCACCAACAGGGTTGTCAGATCTGACAATTTTTAAAGTTATTTGGCGTCCTATTTTCCAGTGACGACTTTTGATTTTGTTGGCTGTTTTTGTTTTTGATAAAAAATACGAAAAATTAAAATTATTTTCGTATTTTTATGTGTGAAATTCGTGAATATGGTGCAGTTTAATGTGTCGATTATAGATGGCAGCCGAACTTCAATGATGTTTTCGGCAACGAGAAATTTGTAATTGCCAATATGGAACTGAAACAAGGGTCCGCCAAATAATTTTTTTTTTTTATTTTTGAAAATCCTATAAAAAAAAACTACTGAATATTTTCTCAAATTTCTTTTTTTATTTGAAAGTACAATCCTTCCGGTTAATAACGGAAAATAATTTCATTCAAATGGCTTCAAATGGCTGGCCATGCAGTAACCTACACGATCGGTCCAATTTTTAAGCACATTATCGATTGTTTGCAGCTGTATTTCACCAACGGCTTCACGAAATTGTCCTTTAAAGCGTCAATTGTCTCTGGCTTGTTGGCGTAACACTTATTTTTGACTGCACCCCACAAATAATAGTCCAACGGTGTCAATCGCAGCTCCGAGGTGGCCAAACGACATCAGCTCTGCGGCTGATAATGCGATCTTCAAAAACAGGGCGCAAAAGATCGAGTGTAGCTTCGGCTGTGTGGCACGTAGCGCCGTTCTGTTGAAACCAGATGTTGCTAATATCCTCCTCTTCAATTTTTTTGAATAAAAATTCGTTCAACATGGCCCGATAACGGTCGCCATTGACTGTAACGGCCACTCCTTGCTCATTTTCAAAGAAAAATGGCCCAAAATCCGCACCAGACAGTGACTCGTCTTGGGTGTATCGGCTTTTTAATGTATGCGTACGGGTTTTCTGTACCCTAAATGCGACAATTTTGCTTGTTTACATACCCGCCAAGATCAAAATGAGCTTCATCTGAACACATCGCACATATTCTGCAACATTACCATGATTTTCAAAGTAATGTCGCAATATTTCCCAGCGTTGTTCAAGCGTATACACAATCATATTCGTTCAGCGGAAGGATAAAACTAATTATCTGTCAAATCAGACATGAGCTAAGTGTTACCATTCACGAAATAAGCACTAGTTGAAAATAAACGTTAGATGGCGGACCCGATACTTATCTAAGCTAAATTGTTTTTAAGATATAGAAAGCTGGGAGTATTTATAAATTTCATGTAGCTTTACTTTACTACATAATTACTTTTATTCTTAGTTATATAAGTATAAATACAAAAATTGCCGACTACTGGTACATGCCGACCTTAGGTGCACCCTATACAGCAAAGCAATCATTAGCTAATATAGGTTTTTTGCATATGTTTTTTTAACATATGTTTGTTAAGCTTAAAGTGTGTGGTAACTAACGTACACTACAAGTCAACTTTTAGAATTTTTTTTGCATATGGCCATAATTATCGAGATTTTATGTAAAAAAAATTGTGGTTATCGAAAAATTAAAAATAAATAATGGAAATTATCGTTAAGTTATAAGTAGATATTGTTTTCTAAAAATATTTTTTTTTTTTGAGAATTTATCTTAAGAATATATTAATTATCGATAATTTATTTGCCACAATATTTTGCTATCGTTCAGAATTTTATTATTTTTTGATAAAAATATCGGCCTCTTAGAAAAAAAAAAATAAAATTTAATGATCGAAAATTTTTCTATTTAAAGGTTGCATTTATCGAAAAAATGCTAAAAAATTTAGTCAACGGATTAGACTTTCATTAAAGTAGCATCTCTTTCATGCTTAAGACTTTAAAACCCTTTCAGAATTTTGTTCCTACCCTGCCTTAACCTCGTCCTGACGAAAATTTTCCTTTACATTAAGCCTTTTAACAATTTAAGATGCTTTTCAAAAAATGTTCCTTTTTTCACTCTCTTCCTCTCATTCTGTGCATTATGCATTCTCTGTAGTTGCATGATGAAAAAATTTCCGCATTTTTTCATAGTCTGGCCCGATTGCAAAAGGAATTGCAAAAAATACACACACACACACACACAGTCAAACGCATAAAATGGGCATTTTTCTACTCATTTGGAATGATGGATGGATGAATGTATGAATAGATGACTGGATGGATAGATGACTGTTATGTGTTGACGTCTACATATGATAGATATTGTGAGCTGACCGTCTTCGTTGGTGGTCATAACGCCAGGCTTGTACTAGTCACTTGTAAATGTATGGTTGGGTCGTTGTTGTGGTTGTGTTTGTTATTCATATTTCCCAACAACGACCTCTACTACATATGCACTAACCTAAACCACAATGATTCCTTTTTCATTTCATTTCTAGACTTGCACATGCAAAACGCAATGGGTCTTTAATTTAACCAGACGTTTTCGGATTGGGCAATAGAGTCAAATTCCTTTTTATTTTTGTTTTTCCTTGTTTGCATTTATTTTTTTCTGAAGTTTTTCTTGTTGTTGTTGTTGCTGTAGTTGTATTGTACTATTTTACAATCCATTCTTTGAGCCATACAACTGTTTATACGGTTGCATACAACAGTTGAAACATAATAGTTATTGCTATTGTTGTTGTTCTTCTATAGTGTTATTACAGGGTGTTACAGAAGGATGACAAAAGGGAAACTTACGAATGTCAATAATACCAAATATATAATTACTGGAAGTGTTTTCCAAGAATCTGTACTTGGACCACTTTTATGATATATAATATTCAACAGAATCCCATAGCTTAACCTACTAGCTGGGAACGAGACCTTTAATTTTGGTGATTGTAGCGACTGAATTATAAGAATCCAGAACAATGGCCTCATAGTTAGATTTTGTCTAACTTTATTGTGTCTAGCACTGGCAGAGTACAAAACGGATGTTGCCATCATATACATCCGTAGAGACTAGAGAATACATAACCGTAAATGAGAGTGAATGCAAAATTACTTGCTAGGGGCAGCTAAAGTACTTGGACTTGATGATGGATAGAAGATTGTGCTCTAATAGTCATGTAAAGTACGTCGAACAAAAGGTCAGAAGATCTATGAGAAGATTTGTGAGAAAATGCCGAATACTGGCGGTTGTGATAAAGAGCATTAAATTATATGTTTCACCTATAGAAGCCACCTCTATGGAGCTTAATAATAACTGAAAAGTCCCTGGTAATTACTTGGCCAATTTTGGCTACAGCGATGAAACTATGAAGTTACCCACAAAATAGCAAAGGGCTTTTTAAGTTGTAAATTTTGAAACACCCTGTCTTACATAAAAACTATGTTGTACGTTTGCAAAGTCTCTCTGTGTGTAAAGCTTTTACGCCTTTGCTTTTGAAACTTGTACGTATGGAGTATAGGCAGTCGAATGATTGCAGTTACAGATTATTTGTAGATGAGTATGTGGCAGAAAACACTCACTCACTTACTCACACTACAATATAGGTTGTGTTGCATGCAACCAACATAAGTTGCTGTAAAAATATTTCGCCAACTACATACACCCTCTCTCCCTCTACTTTGATACGCATAAATGGGCACATTTTTATTTCCATTTCTATATGTGAAGCCGCTCACGGCCCGTAGATATTTCAGGTTTTATGATAGGCTTTTGTTGTTTTTGTTGTTGTGTGCTTTGTGTCCATAAATTGCATTAACATTGTTTGTTTGTTTTTGTTTTTTCAATATTCACTTGGCTATGGCAACCAAAAGTCATGTGGCACTATCATTTGTTGCAGCAACAATAAAAAATGCTATTTTTTGCATGCCTGCATGCCTGCTGATTGGTTGAAATACTTCTTCGCATTTCATTAATTTTGTTTTTTCTTATAATTTTTAGGGTCTGGGGAATTATACAAAATGGTTGAATGTTGCAAGTGTGGAAAAAATATGCAACATAACTATTTTTGTTGCAATTTTTAATTTCAATTGAAGTCAAGCGTCATAGGAAAAAATGGTGGCAGACAAAACTATTTAAAGTAAAAAGGAGGAGTACAAATTTGGAAAAAATATATAAAAATTGGACTAAAGTCCTCAATAAAGTTAGAAGTTCTGAGTTTTCAAGCTTCTATATTCCCTAACTTAGCAACCTGGAACTTGCACACAAGTGAAAATGAAGTCTAAACGTGTAGAGCTTATTATTATCAATTTGCATCATGCGAAGTCAAATAATCCTTATTTATGAGCCTCCAAAAGGACAAGAGAAAGAGAATCGTATAACTGCATTTCCCCTCCTAGTACCTGTAAATTCTGCTGTGCGGAAATAAAACTAACTGTGTGACACTGGGGCACAGGAGGTACAGGCTACCACATGCATATACGCTGGGTTAGCAGATCTTTTGGACATTGAAGAAGCAAATTTGGCTCCTTGGAAATGTACAATAGGTCGCTGTGCAAAAGGTCGTCTTTGCCATCCAAGGTTTATATGCAAGTGCTCTGAATTTCTGGACAAATACTGATATGTCCGATAAATGTTTGTACTGTCACTTACTAAGAAAGTGTCGGGACTGGTGTTCATGGATCCAACCGTGACTTGTCGCTTCCACTGTCACTGGGGAGATCGCTGAGAGTCTTTCAAGCAGAGATTATGGCCATTGCCATATGTGCGGAGATCAGCCTAGACAGTGGGCTCAAGGATAAGACAATTAATATATTCTCTGTGCAATCAAGGTACCTTAAGGGCACTTGGCTCAGATCGTATGACATCTAAACTGGTCAAATATGGCTAGAATACGTTTGCAAAGGCTTTCGCTTAGAAAAAAAATCTTGTTGTTTTGGTTACCTGTGAGGTAGATGATAATAAAACAGCGGATGCATTGGCTAGGAAAGCTTTATCTGACAAGGATTGGACAATTTTCAGATGCTTAGAACACTGTATTGCACAAAGGGAACTTCGCCACTCTAGGGCGGTGATCAATCCTCAATTTTGGCGTCTCTCTGAGGTTTTCGACTTTAGCAGGCCGACCTTGAAGCTCCTAAAGAAATTTCTTACCGGCCATTGTGGACTGAAAGCGCATCTGAAGAGGATAGCGGTCACAGATGTGAATGTTTGTAGACTGTATTCACAGGCATCAACGACAGCGGAACACGTATTGCGTGAATGTTGTTTTTTAAAATAATTAGGGAGACATAGGATTTCATTGGAAGACATGTTCTCCATTATGGTTTCAGGCCTATTGTTCATTAGGAAGGCAGTAGTTCAGATGTACAAAATATAGACCGGATGTGGCACAATAAATCCAAGTGGTCGCAGTGGCCTGCAATAGTGCCTGGTCAGAATGATGATAATACTGAGAGTACTATTTTCTCTTCTAAACACGTTTTTCACTTGTGCTGCTCAATCAGAAGAACTGATCTAATTTAACTTCTCACATGTATCAGTCTATCTAAATTAAGAATAGATTACAAGTCGAATGACTTAAAGCTAAATAGGGTAGAATAGAGAAGAGAAAAATTAAAGTTATCATAATGACTAGTCTCTATGGCACAATCTACAATCTAGTACAAAATCTATCAAATCTTTTTTATTCGTGTTTGTTTTAGGCCAAATTAAACCTTTCCTAGGCTTTGTCAATGGAAGGGCTTTTTATGCTTCTGACAGATATAATTACTGGACACAGTATGATTGGGCACATGTCGGAATATATGGTTTACCCATGTTATGGTTACTGTAGAAGCTCTTATTGTGGGGAAGAGGAGGAATCGGTACAACACCATCTTTGTGACTGTCCCGCTCCACGGAAGGTTAGACTAAGGCATCTCGGTGCACGTTTCTTACAAAATCTAGACTATCTGGAGAATATATTACTGCCGAATCTGATACATTTTGTCAGTTGGGTAAATTATGTCCTCGATAAAGATTGTAACTTTCGAGAACTATCTCTCCACCAAAAGTCAACAGTCTTTACATATCTCGCTTATCACTCACCAGTTGGTTATATTCGTAGTTCGTTTACCCTGAAATGCAGCTCTTGCGTTATGTCTATAATTAATTCGTAATGATTTAAAGTGGTACCTGTTACATTTGCACACAAATGCTAATTGGGTGCCTTAATTTTAGACTTGAATTACAATATGCAAAAGAGCGCTACCGTGTTTTATTATTTTATTATGATTTAGGTATAAAAGTACTGTGACCTCTCGATCTATTGTAAAGCCATCCATCTATATATGGTTTCTCTATAATATCTCCCCCAACCTCGTTGATCTGAGAAATTCAAGATTTCGGTTGGTACCATCCGCCATAACTCCCTACCTAGTATCTGATAGGTAGTTAGATACATCCCTCTAGAGTGCATAAATGCCTCACATATAGCCAGTTTGTGCTCCTCACACAGAATCTGCACATCGTGCTTGAAACTAATCCCAATGCATGTCCAATTAGCATGCAATAACCGGTCAAAAGCCCGGTCAGTATCCTCAGATTATCTCTGAATATTCTTATGCAGGATTCAAATCTTCTCCTGTTATAGTTACCCAACAAAAGTTTAGATTGTTTCAGACCCGTACGGCAAGAGAAGAGTACCAGCCTCTCATTATCCTTATTTTTGTTAAGGATGCCCTTCCAGGCCTCCCTCCCCAGTCAACAAATGGGTTCTGACCTCACCAGTGGAGTGGAAACCTTTCCATTCCCCGGAATCTTATATTACCTGGGACCACGCAAGAGCTGCCCAGCTGGTTCACCTAGACATACTCAAACTAGCTTTGAGTCCACCCAATAGGAGCCAAGTGCTCATATGGCGGCTTGACTGTCAGATAAAATCAGTGGTTTTACGTGAGTACCCGCCCTAGGACGTTACCTTACGGTGCCAAAGCACGAGTGAATTCAATACGTCCACCAACGCCCCCCCCCCCCCCCCCCCCCCCCCCTATAACTAAAATCAGCAGTGACTGACTGTCAGATAGTATGGCTATGTCCTGTCCTCTATATTTCCTCTCCAGATTAAATAGAGTGCTTCTCTCAATAGCATAAACCTCCGCCTGGAAACGCTAGCGAGTTTTCCCATTGGTTCCGAATATTCAATTCTGGGGTCAAATAAACCCTCGCCTGTAGCATTTTCGGTCTTTGACCCCTCCGTTAACCACAAGGGAGTATGCAGTCTCCAAGCCACCGTTTAAAAAAATATATAAAAATACCAAAGTCAACTTGCTAATTTTCTAAAGATAACTTTCAAGTTTAAATACTTTAATGATTACGTAATAGCCTAACCTAACAAACTCATAGCAAGGATTACAAAAATAAATTACATTATTCTGGTGTTTAACTGAAAATTCCGCTTTGCCGAAGGACCATTTTATATGTTGACTATCTATCACAACATCAAAATTGTTAGAACATGATTAAAATAGTATTTACAAAGCTTTGCAGTAATCCAACAAGGTAAAGATTTTTCAGAAATACCTCCTTAATTTGGTTTGCCCATTTTCAACACTTTAAGCCCTATCCTCTAGCTAGATGTTATTAAATTATTCCTGCGCTTTAATAAAACCTTTATTTTACCAAAATCTTATTAATCTTCCCAAACTCCTTTCCCATTAACATTGACGCTTTCCCCCCATCAAATGTTTTTTTATGCCAATGACGATGACAATATTCGCACGGATTTAATTCATCATCGCAATAAAACGACGTCATACATCGTGATTGCGTCATGAATTTGTGTTGTCTTATAAAAAACATAGTCACACATGTAGTCACTCTTGCCTGACGCTGCGTAGCAACGTTTTTCGTCATCAACAAGTATGTTGCGTAATGTTTTTCGCTGTAAAACCATTAATTGTGTAATAAAGGCAAACAAATAAAATCAAATACAACAAAATAATAACAAATCATAACTTAAGAGGGCAAAGATGCAACTTCTCTATGTGTACCGCTAGGAAAATAATAACGAGACAGTCCGTCTTGAGCATTAATTTTTTGTTTTCTGTTTTTTGTTTGCAGAATGCTCTGGAGGGTATTATACAGAGTATACAGAAATGCGTGAATAATTAGAAGCAATGAGTTAAGTTGATGCCAAGCAAACCACTTAGGGTAGACTAATTGTAAAAATGATTAGATAATCTTACCTGAGAGATTGTAAGCGACCAACAAATCGAGAATAATAAATTGCAATTTAAGTTAATTTACCTTAACAAGAAGGCTATAAGTACCTTTGAAATCAAGCTTAAGCTTAAAAGGGTAGGCTCCATATAACATATTTTCATATTCAGAGAATTTCGCTGAAAACTTTTGAGATCGGAGGATAGGTTTTAACAGCTTATTTCGTTTCTTTTTGGTAGTAGAACTTTTGCTTCAACAACTACAACAAATAAAGAAAATTTTTAAGTCTTTAACTTCAAATAGTGCACTGCATACAGGTAGTTCAGATTTTATTTTATCGTATCATAAAATACAATTCGCTAATTCATTGTAGAAAATATCTTCATCGTTCATGATACCATGTTTGCACGGCAACGTTATTTGATAATTCGGTTTCTCAGTCATAATTCAACCCCCAATCATTAGACGAATTACATAATTGCCCATAACAAATTATAAAAGGGAATAAACCAAATTGTAAGTACGTAACTCAGTTATAATTATTATCATATTGACCAGGCACTATTGCAAGACCGAGCAACCCATAGAATCTATTGTGCCCATTTCGGTCTATAGTTTGTTTAGCAGATCTGCTGCCTTCCTAATGAACACCATTATCTACCATAATGGTAGATATGTCACCCAGTGAGACTATATCTAAGAACCCCACATTCACATCCACTTTCTGCCTGTAAGCAGAGTCTACAATCATCCACATCTGTGACTGCCATCCTCTTACAGTTTCCCGTAAGAAACTCCGTAACGAGTTTCAAGTCCAGATTCCATACTTGAGAACCTCAAAACAACTTCAAAATTGAGGACTGATCGTCGCCCTTTGAGCACCCCAGTGTTCTAAGCAGCTGGCAATTTTACAATCCCTGATTAGATTGATGTTGGTAGTGAGTGGTCATGCACAGTAAGTTTCCGGACCGATATAGGGTGTCATGGAACCGTTTCTGGCCATTGCATCCACTATTTCATTATCATCTATTCCATAGTGTCCTGGAACCCAAAACAATTGGGCCTTATTCCAAGCGAAAGCGTTTGCAATGTATCGAAGCAGCCATATACGATTTTAATCAAGTGCCCTTAAGAATATATTATTGGTCTTATCCTTGAGTCGATTGTCCAGGTTGATCTCCGCACATATAGTAATGACCATGATCTCAGCCTGGAAGACACTCAGTGATCGTCCCAGTGAGATCGGCAAATCTCGGTTGGGTCTATGAACACCAGCGCCGACACAATCATTCATTTTTGAGCTAACGGTATGCCAGTTTAGATTAAACTCACTTAGAACTAAGGCTTCATTATTACCAACAATTTCGGAATTCCAGACTGAATCTCCTGCCAAAGCACAGAACCGAAGGCATAACAATCAGGACCGAATATGGTCCTCCGACCACACCGCGTAGAATAGACAGACGCATTTCGGGACACTTTGGCGAAAAATTTGGTCGCCGAACGTGCCGCCACCCTTATCACATGGATGTGAAGCGGTGTTAGACCAATCATGGTCCCCAAGGCTGCTGTAGGACATATTCTCATTGCCACAGTTAATCCGAGGCTGGCGAGTCTTTTTACCCTGCCTTCTTTACTCATGGTGGTAGTTTCCTTAGCCTTTCTCTACCAAGCTATAACCACATGAGTAATAACGCACCGAATAATAGCAGTATATATCCATAGTGTCATTCTCAGCGAAAGACCCCATGTCTTACCGTAGAAGGAGCGATTTGCCCAGAGGGCTTTTATCGGCTTGTTCTGGACGGTACCAATGTGCACATTTCAATTAAGCATCTTATCCAGAATGACATCTACATATACAATTAACTTCCTTAGAAAAGTAGATGGTGGTATCCATAAAAGAAGACAGTCATCTCCTTGTAAAAAGTACAGCAATCGCTCTTGAGGGACTCACCGAGAACCCTTTCTGAGTGCACCAATTTGACACCGCGCCCAGGGCCGTCCTCACAAGGTCACACAACGTACCCTCATTTTCCCCACGTAGTGTCATAGTGTAACCAATTACACTATGTGCCAACATGGTGAGCAAGTCCACAACAACAGAGAAAGTACTCCATCCTGAGGGCATCCTTTTGACGCCATCACAGTAGACTCCACCTTATCAAGATACGAGCTGATGATCCTGCTCCTAAGCATGGAACTGATTCAAGCTATAATTGACTTCTCCACCAACGTAATTCAGTTACTACAAAATCAATACGATCTCTAATTTTTATCGAAATTTTTCTAGCCTTTTTCTATTTTTTTATACAATTTACCGACAAATAACAACACAATTAATTAAAATAGCTAGATAAATAGCCATCAAAACGAATTACAAAGGTCCCGTGTGAACGGGTTGATTAGTCTAAGTAATTTAACCAGCGAACAAAGTATACAGTATACAGTTTTAGATCAGCGGATCAAACACAATTTAATATAAAAATTGACAGTCTGTGTGCTCATATTTGCCCTCGATGATCGATTAAATTTTTAATGCGCATATAAAAAGAAAATTATTTTTGTGATCTGGCTGGTGACTGGCACCAAAATACCTGATTCAAATATTGATCAACTGTTAGGAATCTTATTTGATGTGTTTAAAGTAAAAACTTAAGCTCTGTCAGGGTTGACTGCACAAATAAAGTGGTCACAGTAAACATGACTTTTTTATTTATAAATAGTTAAAACCCGGTGTGCTTCGCTATCCCTATCTTAATTATTAGCATCTTAACCATTACCTTAGCTATAATTTTTGGCCTTTTTCGCCGTTTTGTGATCTCCCAATTCAAGTCTTAACATTAAAAAAAGCCTATAGTTGCTTCCAAAAAGACACTATAAAAATTTTGAGATAATGAGTTCTTGTTTTTAGCTGTATAAATTAGATAGCCTTTGCCAAGTGTGCTTTGTGCAATACCCTCTTAGCCAATCGCTCCCGCTGTTTGGTTAATGTGAATAGATATCGAAGCTTGAACTGTTGATGTGTATTGTCCACAAAGTTGATTGCATTAAATGAAACTTCCATATTAAAGTTCTCAAGATATTACATAAATTAATATTTACTTTGTATGGGAGGCACCATGCCCATTTGTTCAATTCCTCATATTCTTTAAGTGATGATTTGTATTAACTACGAAGCCATTTAAACTTAAGATATACAAAGGTCAATATTTAATTTGTATGGGAGATTCACTGGTCACTAATTGGAATACACGCACTTTTTGACGGATAAATTGTATTGACTACGACGCTGTTTAGAACAAATTTAGAGACTTACAGATACAGACAAATAACTATTTATTTTGTATGGCCGTGACGCCACCAAACTGGAAATTTTGAAATTTATATAGGGGTGGTGTAATGTAGTAGTTAGAGCGCACGCATACAACACAAGCGATCCAGGTTCGAATCCCCAGCAGAGGACATGACAAAAAAAATTTAATTGCTGTTCGATCAGGAGAAAAAGGCACCTGCTGGAAAAAAAATTACAATACGAAGTAAGGGTAACCACCATTACTTAGCAAAGCACCGGCGACCAGTCCGGGGCCGCTGTGGGGCCGAAACTGGAGGCGGCACATATTTGTATTTACACTCACGTGTCACTAAGCCTGACCAGAGGTATTCTGGTGCCACGGGAATCGGGAGCCCCAGGATTCTGATCTCTCCCCGATTGTTGGGTAGGCCCCCTTGTGGGAGCTTCGTGGTGATTGTAGTTTAGACCTAAAGGGCAGGCAGAGCGCGAGTTCGATGTGGTGTTGCATAGTTTAGATAGTCTCCGACTCCTCACCAAGGTGTGAATGAAAATCCTAACAACACGCCTTTGAATTGGTACTCACTTGTGATATTCACTTGTGGATATAATGGGTGGGAGCGTTAGTAGACGCATTGTATTTACTCGTGTCATTGGGGCACCGTGGGCTATGCCGCACGGCGAAGACTCACGTACACCCAGATGACACCAGATTAGTTAGCAAAGATTTTTACCACTACACAATCACATGGAGGCGAGCTACAGCTTGAAATACCACTTGATTAATGAAACTAAAAGATAGCAATGGAAGCTTTGTGGAAATCCAACATGTTCCCTAGAGCAGTGACGGAGAAAAAATGGTAGGCACCCAATTGTTCAATTCCTCATATATCATAAAGACAAATAAATTTTTACTTTATAGGGGCGTGGCATCGCCCAATTGAAATTTTTGAATTTATATAGCATATAGTTCCTTCCAGGCATATAGAAAAATACTTTAAAAATTACATGTAAATCGGTTCAGCCGTTTAGTTTTCTATGGACTTCAAGCAAACATACAAGCACACATTCATTTTTATATAAAAGATTGCCATGCTGACTAGTATTCCGGCAAAGTTTAGTATCTGGAGTAATAGCTACTTAATATCTATGAGAAGTTAATGCAGGTACAGTGCTTGGCTCATCTATGGCCTTCTGTAGAAAATGCAGCAGAAGATAACTAAAGGTTGTCCAAAAATTAACGCAAAATTTGAATTTGTCACCATTTGTGCGGTAAAGTGTTGGCAGCCTTGAAAAACAAACAATTCGACAGCTAACAGCTTAGGATTAGTAAAAAGATAGAACAAAGTGTCTTCGTTGTTGAACAATATTCAAAAATTAATGAAAGCTTGTCGCACGCAGTTCGTAAATTTTATACAAAATATGGTCGGTATAGTGTTTTAACTTCATCAACTGTGAAGAGATTAACTGAAAAGTACAGGATGACTGGATCCGTTGGAGAGGCCAAACACACTGGTCGTCCAAAAACAAGCTATTCAAATGTTAATATCGAAGCAGTGCGGGAAGGTGTCGGTGACAATCCAGGCACCTTAATTCGCTGTCGTGGATAAGAATAGCAAATTTCAAGAAGCTTACTATAGCGTATAGGGAGTATAAAGATCTATGTCTCCATGCTTACGAAATTCAATTAACACAACAGCTGAAGCCTAACGACCATACACAGCGAAGAGAGGTCGTTGAATGGATTAATGTTTTTCGAGCAAAATTACCCTAAGCGATGAAGCACATTTCTACCTTGATGGCTTTGTTAATCGCCAAAATTGTAGCTTTTGGGTTTCTGAGAACCTACAATTGCATCCACGTGTCACTGTTTAGTGTGGATTTAGGGCTACAGGCATATGGTAATTGGACCATACTTTTTTGAAAATAAGGCTGGTCAAGTCGTAACTGATGCTCGATATTGCGACATGATAACACAGTTTTTTCTGCCATATTGTGGCCAATATGTGGCTTCCACAAGACGCTGCCACATGCCATACAGTCGCTGAAACAATTCAATTACTGCATGAGACATTTATCGTGTACTCCCTAGATCGTATCATTTAACATCATTCGATTTTTTTAAAGGGTTATTTAAAATCACAGGTTATGGCAAGAAGTCTGCAACCACCCCTGCATTAAACGAGTGCGTATGTTCATGCAATACCTTTTTTAATGAATCGTAAAGTAAACTACAAAAAACCAAAGACTATAACCTGTGTTTTCTGTTATTACGAAAATAAACGCCTTGATTTTGGTATATTTGGTAATTATGTGTCACCCTGTCAATCCCGTACTTATTTGCGTCATCTGGCAGCACTACCAATTCGACCATCTTTACGTCACATTTGAATTAACGGATATAAAATAGAGGATATGAGACGCTTCCGAAACTTTCCAAACTGTAGACAATTAGGTATATTAGAGGCTGTTTTACCTACCTTTTTTGGTTAAAAAAAGGCTTTCAGATCAGTTAATAACGATACTCGTATTTCGCTGGCGAATTAAAGCTTTGAACGGGTTTAAACTTTATTGTTCGCGTTATCCTTGACCATGACTGTATTTTCTGTCACGTCAAGTTACAAAAATGAATTCTTAGAATTAATGACACAAAAAACAGCCATAAAAAGTCTATTTTTGACCGTTTTTATGTTAATTTTGAAACTATAGACGGGTTTTATATTTCAAATTAAATTTCAATTAAATTAAACAGGATCCTTGAAATATTTTTCGCTAAATTTTCTCTAACATCTGTCAAAAAAAAAAAGAGATTTTTGCTTGAGAACATCTGCAGCATCCTGCGAAAGATCATCTTTAAAATGAAAAACTAGATCAGTAAGCTATTCATAGGCAAACATATATTCGCCATTGGAATTTTAGCTGGACATCTGCAAAATAAATTACGGGCTATCCTTTTCAACTAGAAAAAGCAAAATTAAAAATATCTTTTAACAAAAGTTTCCTTAA
Organism: Wohlfahrtia magnifica; assembly: GCA_023159175.1. NCBI lineage: Eukaryota > Metazoa > Arthropoda > Insecta > Diptera > Sarcophagidae > Wohlfahrtia > Wohlfahrtia magnifica. The sequence continues at coordinate 657,387 of JAKWBJ010000498.1, forward strand.
ACAATAGATCGTTTTTGTAAGAAAACTGGCTACACTTTCCCACCAAAAAAATCTCTTCAAATAGCCATTTACTCGTATAATACAATTGTAGCATTAGCCCAACGACCGGCCACTGGTCAATAGTTTCTAGGCAAGCGCAACCCTTTTTATTTGTCTATTTTCTTTAGCAAAATTTATCATTTTTCTTCGTTCTATTGTTAAACTAATAATTCATTTCTATTGTTATCTGATCACGACAATTATTTAAAATTTGAATAACAATTAGGAGAAGAAGATGAAGAAGAAGTTTCCTCTTCTATTGGTCAATAGTACTTAATACAATTTCTAAGCTTTTGAAAACAAGTTTAAGGATAATATGTTTAAATAGCTTATATCTATTTATTGATAACGGCTTGGGATAAAACTTCAAGGTCATTTCGAAAGGAATTTAATTAAAAAAAAAATTTATAATTTGCTATGGGAACTGATATAAACGGATCTGGCCAATCTGTTAACAAGCAATTAAAAAATAAAAATAAAACTTTAAGAATTATAGTAACTCTAGGTTTACGGAACACTTGGAGAATAACATCAGCTGCTGCCAAGCTGGTTTTCGTAACGTATATTGCTGCTCAGACCATATTAACGCAGTACGAATAATCAACTGAGTAGTATTTAGAATTCAATGCCAAATTTCCTCTTCTCTCTGCTGACTTTGAAAGAGCATTCAACATTAACCGCAACGCTATATGGTTAGCACCTTAAGTTATTTGACTTAATGTCTTTAATCAGGGCTACATGTTTTATCTATATATACAATAGAGGACTATAAAATGCGTTGTAATAGATCTTCTGTGAAATGAGCCATGTCAATATCACGGTTTTTATGTAAAGGGTTCGCCAAATACGATTTTCTCAAATTTCTTTTTTATTTGAAAGTAGAATCCTTCCGGTTAATAATGGAAAATAATTTCATTCAAATGGCTGCCTCGGCTGGCCATGCAGTAGCCTACACGATCGGTCCAATTTTTAAGCACATTATCGATTGTGTGCAGCTGTATTTCAAAAATGGCTTCACAAATATTGTCCTTTAAAGTGTCAATTGTCTCTGGCTTGTTGGCGTAACACTTATCTTTGACGGCACCTGACAAATAATAGTCCAAAGGTGTCAAATCGCAGCTACGAGGTGGCCAAACGACATCAGCTCTACGGCTGATAATGCAATCTTCAAAAACTGTGCGCAAAACTTCGAGTGTAGCTTCGGCTGTGTGACACGTAGCGCCGTCCTGTTGAAACCAAATGTTGCTAATATCATCGTCTTCAATTTTTGTGGACAAAAATTCGTTCAACATAGCCCGATAACGATCGCCATTGACTGTAACGGCCACTCCTTGCTCATTTGCGAAGAAAAATAGCCAAATTATGCCTCTGGACCAAAATCCGTACCAAACAGTAACTCGTCTTGGGTGTATCGGCTTTTCAATGTATGCGTGCGGGTTTTCTGTGCCACAAATGCGACAATTTTGCTTGTTTACATACCCGCCAAGATCAAAATGAGCTTCATCTGAAAAGATGATTTTTTTGGCAAAATCGGCATCTTCTGTAAGTCGATCGCAGGCCTACTTAGCGAAGCTTTGTTCAAGCGTATACACAACCATATTCGTTCAGCGGAAGGATGAAACTAATTATCTGTCAAATCAGACATGAGGTAAGTGTTACCATTCACGAAATAAGCACTACTTGAAAAAAAACGTTAGATGGCCGACCCTTTATATGCGTTTTTTGTAGGTTCATTGGTTCGCGAATCATTGACGTTAGAGTGGACCTCTTTGTGTTGCATAAGTTTTACTTGAAAACGAAATTTGTTACAGCAATTAAACTTTGTGTGAGTTAGACCAAACCGATTTACAAATAAATACATGCTTTGGAAAGGTGTCCTTCACTGATTGTTTCAGTCAAAAAATGGGCGGAATTGGATAAGTGGGAGTGGCACCTCCCATACAAGTAAATATTAATTTTTGTATATATTTGAAACGGTAATAGTGAAAGGTTCCAAATTTGGTCTAAATAATTTCTTCGCGAATCCACATATTCAGTGGAAATATGTGCGAAATTGAATAAGTATATAGAATATACGGACTATTCAAAAAAGATTCTTTCACTTTTGCTTTTAGTTGTCACTGAAATAGCGACAAGTGTACATGTGCAGCGGATGTGTGTTGATTTTTTTAAAACATCAACTTTATTCTCTCTGAGAGAATAATTTCAATGTTCTCACCAACACAACTACACTACTGAATAAATATTAAGTGATCATAGGTCAAGAGTTGAAATACAGAAATAGTAAAAGTTTATAAATTTCAAAATTATCGCCCAAAAAGTAGGCCGAACTGGTTAAGTGGGATTGCCACCTCCCATAGACAAAGTAAATATTGATTTTTGTATATCTAGAGAACAGTTAGAATGGCAGATTATGAACTGCGTCTAAATGACTTGGTAGTCAATACAAATCATTAGCTTTAATGCATTCCTTTAAATTTTTCTTATGAGGAATATCTTTTATAGGTATACAACATGAAGGCTCCCAGCAATGCGGAAGGGATTACTATAGTTCTTAATAAAAGAAGATTGTCTGACCAATTTTTTGCTAAAAGTGTCGTAAGTTATGGGTGCCTACAGTCTCCCTCTTATCGTATTGTGAAGGAAAATATTCTTAGTGCAACAGAGAGTCAAAGCCTAAGAATTCATTAGAAAATTAATAACATATTTCTTATGGTCGGGCGTACACAGACTTAACTAAAACATAAAGCTCCAGGCCTTTAAGAAAAACTGCTACATACAGGAAGTTTCAACATAAACTCAGGCAAAACAGTGAGACTTTTTGCCGAAGTCAGTACATCAACGCCATTGAGTATGGCAGACTACTGCTACCTGGGATGTAAGATCCATGTGTGTGGAGGATTACATGTTGTTGTTGTTGTTGTAACAGCTCCATTGTTGCTTTAAGATCCTTCCTAAGAAATATAAATATTAGGTGAAGTATGTTTGGTGAGGGGGTGGCGTGGTGTAGAGCCCCAGTAGAGAATATAGCGAAAAAAAATTAATTGTGGTTTCGAGTGTTTAAGTGTTGTTAACAACAAGGTTTTGGAGTGGAGCAACCAAATATGTGCCTTGGGGTAATTTTGTAGGCTGAACTCGAATCTGTAATTGGTTTTTTCTACCACGTCAGGATTTCGAGATACAAAAACAAATGTTTTTATTCGTTTTTGACATAAAAATCATTAGTTTATTCGAAAATCAATGAATTTTCAAAAGTGATTGGCGTTATTTGAAGGTCGTTTGTATTTTGTTGGTTCGGTTTCACGTATTTCCAGCAGTAGTCTCTTAGCATGACCTAAAATCGTTTATAATTTCGTTGAATTTTCATTAAATCACTAATCTAAATGCGAATGAAGAAATTGCATTTTGAGTGACATTCGTGTACCTTATTCACGATGCTCTTGAAAGCTTTTCTGGCTTCAATAAACATTGTGAAAAATTGTCAGCATTCAATAGCTTTTTGCTCTGAGGGCCAACAAATATGTCTTCTTTGATGTTAGCGTATGAAAATTAGGAAAAAGTCGCTAACAAATATTTTAATGCTGCAATTGGTATGGATGGTTTTATGGTTTTCCATTCCCATTGTGCAAAAGAAGAGCCATCAATGAATAAAGTCCATCCAGTTTTGTTACATGGCTGGTTCATTAAAAAAAAAGAAAAAAAATAATTGAGAAATTGTAGTGTCAGTATTGACTGTTTTACAGCATGCTATACCCCAATTTTTATGCCAGATCCAAATTCAGCGCGCCCAAATGACTTAAAAAACATTACTCGTTTCTGCAGTGTAATAAAGAGACTTCAACTTCGCTCTAACAACTCCATCTACAAAATTAAGAAAAAGCATCCTGAAAAATATTAGACGAATGATCATGAAAAAATGCCACCTACTGGGAAAAATAACAATGCTAAGTAAGGATCATTACCACCACCACAAGAATCTTCATCACAACACAATCATATAGAAGGGAGCAACAGTGGATTAATCATCTACTTAGCTTGGAAAATCAACTTGATTAATGAAACTGAAACAAAACAATGAATGCTTTGTGGAAAGCCATTATGCTCCTTGGAGGAGTGACGGAGAAAAAAAAATGAGGTAAACAGACGTAGAAACAAGCCTTCTCGGTAGGTCTTAACCAGAGTTCAATAGGGCATAAGACAGTTTGTTTGACGGGGAAATGAATAAATGCATAGTGTCGAGAGAGCTTTGATGACAGGCAGGGCAACCATTACTACAATTATAAGTCGTACTTCCCTCACGGTAAGAGTTTATGGTACTGAACCAGCCAGATTTCAACTGTGCTAATATGGAGTGTGCTTGCCTGGGTAGCTAACTCTCACTATACGAAATCGCGAGAGGGTGTTGATTAAGGACTCTACTGCATCAATAGCCATTTTTGGCCTATCAATGCCCGATGCAAGGCACTGAACAGCGACAATCGGTTGACGTCAAATGGGATGACGTTCTGAATGTCATCGTTGAAGCGACGGAAGTCCTGCCGAATGTATCTATGGGGCATCCTCCATAACAATTTAATGGTTTGATGACATGCCAAAAGGTACTAGCTAAGCAGCAACTCGTTATGTTGTCTGAGGGACAGCGTCTTTTGTCTTCTCATGTAGGTGATCCACGTTGGTCGTTCTGATACATGCGGTTGCAATTCGGAGTGCATTATTCTGAAAAGTCTGCAGTGCTCGTCATTGAGTGGTTCTCAGAAATGAGGTTTAAATGCAGGTCCCATAGTTAAGGAGAGAACGACCAATAGCCTTATAGAAGTTATTATGGTTTCTTGTCTATCCCCAAGAAGGTGCCAACGAGAGCTTTCAAGACCCTGTTCCTAGAATAAAAAACACAAAATTATCTTTTTAAGTACTCACTCTAATAATTAATTAATTAATTAATTAAGTACTCCCAACAAAATCAGTTTCCAAGCTAAGCGACACAGAGTTGGAAAAGTAGCCTTAATATACTGGCCTCTGACCATCGTTTTGTCACGTTGACAACCTAGCCTCCCTTTTCTATTATCAGCCTGGACGATAAGCTGGCAAACCTTGTATAACATGGCCTTGCACAAACAAACCGCGTCAGATGTCGATCAGCTGTTATTGCAGCAGTGTAACATGAAAGAGAGTTCCCGTGCTGGCAATCCTTGGTCAGTGTCCTGATAGATCTGAGTCGTTCCTGTGCACAGAACCGATATTCATGGTAACATTATTGGCTATTATTTTATTTTATTTAAGCAAATAACTTTATCCCAATATTGGTCTGGAACTTTGCTGTGCAGCACCACTTACCGTCATCCTTAATCTAATCAAGGATTGGTAAATTTCCAGATGCTTGGAACACTGGAATACTCAAAAGGGACTTCGCCGCTCTAGGAGGGCGATCAGTCCGCAATTTTGGCGTCGCTGTGAGGTTTTCAAGTATGGTAGGCTGGACTTGAAACTCCTACCAGAATTTCTTACGGGCCATTGTGCACTGATAGCGAATTTGAAGAGTATGGCGGTTAAAGTTGTTGATGCTAGTAGACTGTGCTTACAGGCATCAGAGACAGTGGGCCACATATTATGTGAATGCAGGTTTCTTAATAGGTTTAGACGGAAATGTTTAGGTAGACACATGGTCTCACTGGGTGACATATCCACCATTATGGTTTAAGATCTACTGGTGTTCATTAGGAAGACAACAGATATATTAAATCTAATAAAGTTAAATATAGTGCATCAAAACAGTAGCTTTGACTAAAAAGTACCACAGTACCCTCTCTATTGCACACTTTTAATTTATTGTTTTATTTTAATAATAAAAAGTACTTATTAAAATAATATTAATGGCATCATTTCCATATTACTTCTTTATAAATTAGTTTTTATTTATAAAGACATAAAAAATTAACAAAAACACTTATTACTAAAATATGCAGTACCAAAAGTACTTTTCTACTCTACTTTTTTTCTAACTAAAAAGTATTTGTGTAAGAAATATAAAAGAAAACTTATGTTGAAAATAATTTATTAAAAGTACCGAAGTACTTATTTATTAAGAAAAACAAAGTTTAGTACCTTAAGCCAAAAAGGTACCAAAATAATACCCTTTTAAACTATGTCTAAAATTGTTTGTTTTAATGAATACGTTAAATATGGCAAACAAATATAATATTTGCCGTCATTTTATTGGCCGCCAGGGCTGGCAAGTCTATATTCCTTTTTTAATATGGGATTTTTATCCTTGTTTTGTTAGGAATTCAGTTTCGCTTAATTGTTTACATTTATTTCGAAATAATTTTTCAATTAAATGGTCAAAACAAAAAGGTTACAATTATTAATTGGAGACATTAAACCAGTTGCATTCATTTATTGGTTAAGAGACTCCATAAAATTCGTCTGCCCTTTAACGAAAAAGCACTCTTCCGATCATGTTTATGAAGAAAACAAAATTAATATTTCGCCCTATAAAATTAAAGACAATATTTAACAATAAATTTCATAAAAATTTTCTTTTCTCTTCTTTTTTTTAGGGAATTAATTACAGTTAAAAAAGGTTTTACTTTTAATTTCTTTCATCTCTTTAACAGACAGACGAACAATGCAGCAGCAGCGACAAGCGTGACTGGGACAGTGACACGAAAATGAAAGGTGTTTTTTTCAACACAATAATATGTGATCGTAGCATTGATGACCGGGAATGGCATACGCCAAAAATATCCTCCCCTCTCTAAATGCGTAGGTAAGAACGAAAGAGAGTGCTTTGGTATGGTTTGCGTATATTATTGATGTCCTGGCGTCATTATCAACACACATATATATACATTCACATTCCCAACCTCGTCATTCTCAGCGTCAGTCGTCACATCAATTAAAAACTCATGCTTTTATGCGCAGCTGATGCACGCATACGGATATATGCGTGTGTGGTATAAAGAAAAATGAAGAAAAAACACTTTGTCTGTACCAGCCCCCGTCTATTCCTAAATCCTTTGCAGACAGACAGCAACAAATCCTTCAAACGAACAAACAAACGGTATTTCATTTGCTTTGTTATGTTATGGTCCTGTTTTAGAATAATTTGCACCCCGTACAATGTTGCACGTTCCTTTGCTGGCATATGTAAAGGTATGTATGTGCGTGTGTATATTTGTTTAGTCAGGATTTGTTTAAAAGGATAATTTTTGCACACGAATCCACAAATGTAAGTTTTTCGAAATATTTATTATAATTTTGTTGTCCAAAATAGTGAGTTGAGTCATTATTCATTTAAACAATCACTTATTAGGGGTTAAAATGGCTTTAAACACAATAAAAAAAAAATCATTCGATTAAAAAATTTATTCGAATAAAAACCGGTTTAAATAAACAATCGTTAAAATTTGACCAAATTAAGATTGAATCACTGAGAAAAAAGAAAATTAAATTTACTTTCTGTTGTTTAAAATTTATTCGATTAAAAAATATATTCGAATAAAAACCGGATTAAATGAACAATCGTTAAATTTGACCAAATTAAAATTCAAAAAGTGTGAAGAAAGAAAATTTAATTATTTTCTGTTGTTAAAAATCTAATCGATTAAAAAAAGCCGGATTTACATTAATTCGTTATAAAAATAAAAGTCGAGCTTGTCAGGCTATAACTGGAACCATGTACAGCTGCCCGACGCCAATAACTGCGGCCATAATATTCTGTGAAGAGCATATCGCCTCAGAGTTAAAACTGGGGGACTGTGGTCACATGAGTGTTCTAGAAAGAGTTTCGGATCCTATGGTCGTATGTTCGACAAAGACTAGTTTTCGACCGAAGGCTCGAGATCATGTTATCTGGCATGAATGTAGAGGCGAGACCTACATACATATTGCGAATAAATCTATACCTGTAGGCAAATGGCACGATATCTCTAAAAATTGCTGATGGACTGCTGACCTCGCCAGTCCCCAATAGGGAGGAAAATGACCCCTAATGTGGTATTAACTTGGTAGAGGCCAGGTACTCAGCATCAGGACCGTGACAGGCCAAACAATTAGTGGAACACTTTGTTGGATCCCTGAGCACATTCGCTGACGAACTGACAAGGCTAGCATCAACCATATCCCTACTCTGGTATTAGCTGCTCTACGGCTAGAGGGAAGATCGATGAATAAGAGTATGAACTCTGCCGGTCATACTGAGTACAATGCCCGGGTCTGAGGCCGGCGAAGCGCCTAATGAAACCCTTTATCTATAATATGGTGTTGCACCATATGGGCAAGGCAACTATGAGAAAACTTAATGGTTTCCTGACGGGCCATAACTATCTTAAATATCACATCTTCAATCTCAGTATGGTACTTGTCGTCTGTGCAGGGTTTAAACCCGGAGTGTTTTGCACAATAGATCTTTCTAAGTCGCAATACCATGGCCAGTTGGGCCTCTCCGACCATATTAAATAATAATAATAATAGTGGAGCCTTTCTGCTGTGGAGAAGAGCTGTAGGGTATGCTGAATAGTGAGTTTCCTATCGGGACACTTCCACCTGAGATATCATTTCAATAGCTTCCATCTCTTGGACGAGGTGGAGTCCTGTCTGGAGAAGAATGAAACCAGGATGCACAATTTTGTGCAACTATGTTGCGTTGACCAATATTAAAGTGCATATTTGCATTCCGGATCCAACCAAATTCCATTATGCTACTTTCTATATGGGAAAGAGTTCAATCGGATTGTATCAGTGGACGATTGTGGTTAACTGGGCATAATCTGCGGGAAATGTCGCACTGATGATTGTGTGGAGGTTATCATATGGATCATATTTCGTGATTATATTAAGGCAAAAGATCTTTTAAATCGGGGTGTCTGTTGATGATAAAGAAAATTAAAAAGATTTCCTTTTCTTCTTAGATGAACTACTATGAAATCAAATTAATTAAAATACATATTGTATTCCATATACAGTGTTGAAACAAATAATAACGACACTTTCTTTGTTTCGAATAATATGTCATAAAATTTGATGTATTGAGGTTATATTGATGAAGAATTGTTCAGACTATGCAGAGCTCCAAAACTAAAGTATTTAGTGCAATCCAATGAAAGGAAACTGCATAGACTAGACTAAGGGAAGAAAGCGTGGAACAACTGTCGGTTTGGATAAACTTGCGATTCGTACCTTAAAGCCTAAACCTTTCAAGTCATCAAATAGCCTGAAAAATTAACATACTGTTCCTGTTTTAAGTCGTCAGTAAGAAAAAAACTTGTAGAGGCTAGACTTATGGATAAGAGTCCTTGAAACGTATCTTTTCTCAACAAACGAAAACAACACCTGACGTAACGAAGATTAATTTGTTTGGGTCAGATGCAAAATCGTATGTACGAACATATTTTACATACTTTATTTGAGTTTAATAAATAAAAATTGTAGAAACTGGTAAACTGCGTCCCTATTATTTGTTCCATCACTGTATATGCTATTATTGCTATATTGTACTCCATAAGTATGCTGAACATAACCCAATATGTGCTTGTGTTTCTACATACTGTTTATTTTTTTGCGCCTAACTTTTTACTACACGTTCTCATTTTTTAATATCCCTTTTTATTTAGTAGTGTTATTTCTGACTTAATGTTTAACTTGTTCAACAACCACTAACGTATATTTCTTTTGTAGTACTGTTTAAGTACATACAAAAACCTTAATAATATTATGATAATGCCGTGCAATTAATGATATCTACCCGCGTATCAACATGTTTATCAATGATGGTATTTTGTGTTATCACTTCAGTGTGTGCGTCTGACTAAATAAAAAGCAGAAAGTTTTATACAAACAGCTGTAATTGTTTTCCGCTAAATAATTTCCCTTTTAAAGTTGCTCTTTTTTAAGGCTTTTTTGTTAAGAGAATTTGATTTCAGTATTATTTTTTTTGCAATGTTTGGGAAATATTTTACAAATTTTGTAATATTTCCCACTCTCTTCACTTGCGCTCTTATTAAAAAATGATGTAATAATGGGTAAGGGGAAAAAAGAGTGTGTATACACAGTTATGTTACAGTGCACAACATTGTGGTTATTTTGTTAACAAACGCCGTGTCCGTGTGCCAAAAATTTAATTACATTTTTGTTGTTATCTATACTTTTTAAGAGTATTTGTTCTTTTTTCGATTTTATATTGCCGTAGTTGTTGCTGTTGTTTGTTTTTGTAGTTAAGAACATTGTGTTAATAAGCAAATACAAATATTTGGAGCTTTACTAAAAAAATTTGTATTGTTGTTGTTTTTTTCTTTTTTCACTGAGTAATTTTTGTTATTGTACTTGCTTAAAGGGGGTACTTGCTATATTTCCTATAGCTAAACTTTTCAGTCTGCTTGTGGAGCTCAACGGTGTCGTTTGCTTCTTTTACATTGAAATTTTGTTTTCTTTTTTTGTGAACAAAAAAAGAAAATCATTTTTTAATCCTCTCCATCAACATAAATTTTTTTTATTGTAAAAAATACACTGTTCCACGGCCAACGGTTTTGTGAACGAGTGTATTGGTGTTGTTGTGTGTGAGTGAGAGTTCCCAATGAAAATAACAATAAACCTAAAAATATCCCTTAAAGTAAAGAACAAGAACAAGAAAAATTGCAATTATCTTTTTTTTTTACAAATTTCCAGTTAATAGACAAGTGCCTGCCTAGTTGCGACACGCGCGTGCTTTTGGGTTTTTATTATCTAGAAAATCTGGGTTTTAATAAAAGCAATTTTTTTTGTATTTTAGGAATTTTTATTATATAAAAGTAAAAGAGTGAATTCTTAATTACAATGTCGATCTATCGTATTTCATCGCGTAAATTGCCAGAAGCTCAGGTGAGTTGTAATTATTAAAAACAAAAGAAAAAATATCTATTTTAATAGTCGCTAGTGTTGTAAAGTGTTTTAATTATTATGCAAATGTATTACTACACACTCTATACGTATCCAAAGAAAACAAAAGTTTTTGTGGGAAAATAAAATTCAAGAATAGTAACAGAAAAAGCACCAACAAAAGTTACTACATAATCACTCACAAGGAACGAACCAACAACAAAAGAAAAAACATTACAAATTTCCCTTTTCGACTTAATAAAAGCATTAAAAAGTGGGGTTAAATGTTCTACTAGTGAAAGAGATTTCTTTATAGATTTTTTTTGCTCTGATAGTAAATTTTTAAAAATAGCTATTATTGTTAAGGTGTTTTTGGTCGTATGATTATAGATGTGTTTGTATGTGTGCGTATGTTTGCAATGTAAACGTGGTTAGCCGGAATTGTGTCGTCAAAAGTCGTTGTAATTTATTAGGACTTCTTCGTACTCTTTTAATCTTTTAATAATTTCCCCTCCTATACTTAACATGCGTATAACTTCTCTCTCTTTGGTTTTGTATTTTGTGCGCTAAAAAAGTATTGCCGCTATGTTATAGTTGTACTTATCATTGAGTTTTTTTTTCGTTATACGCTTGCGTTTAAATTTGAACATTTTTTTTCTCGAATTTTAAAATTTTTCTCTTTCAACTTATGCGTTACATAATAATAAAAAATTTAAACAAATTGCCTCGAAGAAAAATATATTTAAAAAAAGATATAAAAAAAGCTATTAAATTTACTTAAATTTTTTTTTAACAAAAATTAGCCAAAAATATCTAATAAATTACTCAATGCATTTACAATTTCACAAACGTCATTATATGTAAAGTGGTTAATGAATACTTAGCTGATGTTATTTTCTTTCTTCGATTTTGAAAACAATTATTTAATTATCGCTAGTAATTTTCGGCCAATTTGATGTCGTCATAGCTACCTCTTGGGTATTATTTTTATTATTTGCTTAGCTCATTGATAATTTAACAGTTTCGCCCCTAACGAGCCCTTTTTTATTAGTTTTTATTGTTTTTTGCCTTTTTTAATATTAATGTATTATTTGGGCTTATTGTGGTGCAAAAATAGTAATGGTTAAAGGTCAGGCCATAAACTCTCCACTCATACAAAAAATTTTAAGGGGGTATCAATTAACTGGAGGTGTTAACAGTACGAAAATAAAAAATTTAATGGCAATAAGAATCAAAAGGTGATTGAAAGAGGGTGTTAAGCCTTTACGGCTTCACTAAACTTTTCATTAATTTAAAAAACACCTTAAAAGCAATCTAATCTTTGATTTTATGATTTAAAATTTAAAACACAGAGGACTAACCCTAAAAAATTTTGAATTTTCGATCATATTTTTGTAAAAGTTGATTAATTACTTTTTAAAACATCGTTCTGTTATTCTAAAGTGTATAAAATTTAATTTTCTATAAAATGTTTATCTAGTAAACAATAATAAAAAATAAAAATGAAAACATATTGCAATACCAAAAACTTAAACAAAAAGTTCAATTACCTCCAAAAAGCAAAAAAAGGCCATTAAAAAGTATATGTGCTTGCATTTTAACGCCACAAAGAACAAGTATTTAATATGGGAAATGGCATTTATTTCAAACAAGGTTTGCCAATCTACAAATGGGAATTTCATATTAAATTAAAATTGTTTTTTTTCTTTTGTGTCGTTACTGCACTCTAGGAGAGAATGGGCAATTTTTTTTTAAAACTGAACACAAAGATAAGATTTTAAAATCATTTAAATTTATATGTACCTTCGTTATGCCGGAGATAAAGTTAAATTTATAAAATAGATTTTATCAGTAAGCTTAAAAAATGTGTGGAGAAGTATTAAAACATTGAATTTGTATGACGTTATTAGACTACGCTAAGATAAGAAAGGGTTTTACCATTTTATTAATAATTTTAAAAATTGTTAACTAAAAGATAAGGTATAAAACAACTACGTGATGTTAAATGATCAATAAAAGCAGCTGATCGTTAAAAATTATCAATATTTCCAGACGCTATAGATATAAAAAGATTAGGATAAGACTTATTTATTGTTTTTTCTCAAGCACGGAGAAAAAAGTCTACACAATCTTACCTCCCATCCAAACCTAAGTCGAAAAATAAAGAGTTTTATTTATTGAAAATCATATAAAGCAACTAAAACCAGTTTAATCGGAAAATTTGATACTATAATGTATCTGCGTATTATATTTTATAGCTTATCATGCCCTTGCATTCGATAAGATTATCAATTTAAATCTTGTAGTAATAACCCTATGTGTGATCAAAAGTCATTGCCAATAAATATCGCTTTGCAGTAGATTTTTGAGATTAAGAATGAGTAAAATAAATTAAAAACAATCATTTGAAATCCTAAGCCATAAAACAATAATTGGCCAGACAATAAATTGCCTAAACATTTGTTAGAAACAAGTTTGCCAATGATTAATTTTATTCAATAATTAAATGAAAAAAAAAACGTTTAAAATAAATGGACTTTGTTTAAGAGAAATTTCAAAAATAAAGTTTAAAACAAGCCAAAACGTTATAGATGTTTATCTACCCAAAGCCAAAAAAGGAAGACGAAAATAAACCGCCAAAACTTGACAATGGCAACCCAATACACACACTCACCACACTACTTACAATTGTTATTTAAAGTCTCTGTTCTCTGACTCTCTCTTTACTCCTTCTGTTTGGTTTATTATGCTCTGTTATATTTTGCTTACATAACAATAATAATAACATTAAGCAGAGAGTTGTTTCAAACTTAAAAACACAACAGCAAATTAAAAATACATATTTTGCTTTAAATAGGTCTTGCCTATATTTAGCCAACCAAGTTCTACTTTGTTTTTTTTAACGACACAAAAAAACAATAGGACACAAAAATCACAAAAGTTTTCAGGTGAATAACCGCTTTTGAAAGAGTATATACACGTGTACGTTTGTATGTATGTTTAAGTGTGTATTGTGCTTGCAATACTTAAACGCGCAGAGGGGGAAAACGAGATCTTGTTAAGATGGAAGTGGGTATTTTTCCATTAAGAGAATTCTTACAAAAGTAAGATGTGTTGACAAAATATATGACGATACTGTTTTTGTAATGCATTTTAATAAGCAGTTGTTGTTGTCTTGTAATGCGAACAAATAAATTGTGTGGCAATAAGAAATGTAAAAAAGTGTGTTAATATGTGGTATTTAAGGAATATTTTCAAATGGTTTTATAAAAAACGACTTAAAAACAAACATTTTTACCACACGTTTTTTACAAAATAGGTACATATGTATGTACATACATACATACATATTTTTTGTGTTTTGGATATGGACCTATACTTTAACACCTAATAAAGCAATAGCTAAGACATTGCTATTATACTGAACCTATTAATTTCAATTCAACTCTGTATTTCTACATAAATCTCGATAAATGCGCTGTCATTAGTTACAAACCGAGAACCGTTTGTGAAAATTCTTAGTCTTAGATTGATATCGTTGTAAAATTTCAGTGTTAGAATTGCTATGAACATGTGATGGGTTAAAGGAAAGCTTTTTAATGTTTTAAGGGGGTGATACATGGGCAAACATTTGTTTGCAAACATCGCAAATAGCCAATTGCATACATAGATAACTTTTCCATGTTTGTCAATGTATCACCCCCTTTAAGTACGTACATATGTATGTACATATGTAGGTACACAGTATATATTTTTTACCATTTTACAGCTTATTTTTATTTTTCCTCCTTTTTTTTGTTTTTATTGTGTCTCGCTTACAAATTAATGCTGTAGTAGTAGTATGTGATTTTTGTTGTTGCATTAATAACTTAGATAACGTAATCACAGTTTTGCGGCAAATTAATTAATTATGCGTATCAAGTTCATGCCTCTCTCTCTACAAAAACAATATTAACACCCCTACATGCAAACACAAGTGTATGTACGACAGCTGTATGACCAACTAACTGAACAACAGTTATAATTGAAAGAAAAAAAATCAAAAGAATAAAATAGAAAAGAAGAGTCATATTAATAATGAATTCATCACACAATCATCACAGCCATACATGCTCCCCAAACATGTACTCATTTTATAGTAAAACAAAAACAACAATAAAAAACAAAAAAATATGACAAAAACGTGGACTTGACAACGATTTGGAAAAGGAGTGTATGTGTGTGTGCAGGCTTTATAATGCCATGCATATGTTTTAAGTATAAACTTTGCTTTATTGTTTTTCATTGTTGGTGTGTTTTTTTTTTCTATTTCTTAATCATAATCCAGTGTTGTTAAGCTGTGTATGTGTTTCTTTTGCTGTTTAAAAAGAGCGACTTTTAATAAAAACTAAGAAAGAGAGAGAGCTAGAGAGAGACTTATGCTTTTTTATACCTTTTCTTCATGTAGTTTTTTGAATAATTGTATTAACACTTATTGTCATCAAATAATTCATATACAATAAAAACAAAAACTATAATAATAATACATGTACAAAGTTCGTTTTTTTACATTGTTTGTATCATTATATATAAAATAGCAAGTCCATTTATTTTTTTATCTCTCTTAATATTTTTGCATTATTTAATTTAGTGGAGTGAGTGTAATTCTGTAAAGTGTTATTAATTATGGAATGCGCTTTAATATAAAAGAGACAGAGAGAGGCTGCTGTTAAGTTAACAGACTAAGTGGTATTACAAATCAATCTGTGTTTACACACCCCCAATAATAAAATATGAGATTTTTCTTATTGTGAATGCAAAAAAAATTAAAATTTTTTTTGTAAATATCCCACGTGTTATTACTAAAAAAAACAAATGTTAATTTTGTGGAAAATAGCTAATGTCGTAAATTTTTATTACAAACAATTGTTTTGTTACGTTAACCAATTTGCTTTATTACTGTTTAAAAGTAATAGCATAATATTATGCTTTAAACACATGGACGACGGCAGGCTGCCGACTTCAGTTACATATATGTCACAAAAATGATCGAACAAATTGTTTGTCCGAACCTAATGGGTTAATCCAGCTTCAGACGACCGAACTGAGTTGAAAACAACAATAGTTGCAATAATTGTTATCACAACTTTAATATTTATCAAAACGTGGAATTTATTTGATATCTGCTGCTTTTTAGGTTGTTTCCAATACATTTAAGTATTTGATTGCTTGACTAGATGTGCTGTTAACACCAACTGTAGTCGTGTAGTCTGTTGTCGTTTATGTGTGTGTAGCATTATACTTTGGAAAATTTATTCATTTAAAAACATTTGTAGACTGGCACAATTTTTTAATATTTTATGGCTTCTCACAAGATGTTTTTTCTTACTTAAGATAACTTGTTTTTTTTATACAACAAAAATATAAACATTAATGTTTTCATATAAATTATTTATCTAAATAAGCTAAAAATATTTTTGAATATTTTATTTAAATAATTTTTCCCTTTTTTTAAATTTTGCTACGTCACTTGCTTACGTAAGCTGTATATTAAAAAATGGTATTAAAACGTTTCATTTTCTCTTAGAAAAAAAAAAATGAAAATAGAGGGAATTTAGAATCTGCGCATAATATGAGAGCAAAAATCAATGCAAATTTGGGGTTCACCCTCTACACAACTACCTATAAAACTATTAATTTTAAATTATAGTTATTTTAATAGTTTACTTAGTTTTAGTGATTTTTTTCTTATCACACAAGACTATTAACATTTTTTTTGTTTTGATTTTTAAGTTTAAAGAAAGAATATTAAAACAGGTTTAAAAAAAAAATTGTTTTTTAGCATTGTTTTTATATTAAGGAGGTATTTATTTTATTTTTAAAAAATTATGTTCCTATTAATTCAAAGTTTTTACTTTAAGTGTTTTTGTTTACTCTGAAACCAGTTTAACTCGTAAGCAAATGTTTTTCCGTTTAATTTTGTAAAGACCTTGTATTTTTAATCATTAATCGCTTTTGACTGAAATATCAGTTCATGTTGTACTTTTTTAAGCGAGATACTGTGATGAATCATTTTTGCATTAATTTTACTGAATTATTACAACAACAAAGATGACTTCATAACTTTAATTTAGAATGCATTTTTTTCAATAAGATCTGAAAGTATTTATTTCTGGAAGCAAAATTTTATTCTTCAAAGAAAAAAGTTGAGAAAATAATGCATATTATTAAATATAATTTTTTATAACTTTTCATAAAAGAGTATTGTTAAAAAAATATTAAAAACAACGTGACTTTTTAAAAAATTTTCTTCGAAAATATTACGTTCGTCAAGATATCAACTGATGTAAGCCCTAAAGCACTTTTAAAATATTATTTTTTTATTACTTCTAATTATTTATGACTTTTTCTCTGGTTTTTCTTTTCTTTTAAATCCTTCTCAAAAACGACATAGTTGTTTTTTCTTAATAATTATTTGTTTCATATTTTCATTAATAGCAATTAAATAATGAAATTGTTATCTATCTACATATTTAAACAAGTGTTATTGTGCTTGGCATTTCAGTATGAATTGGTTTATCTCAATTATGTTAAATATTTAAATATTTAATACTGTAATCATATGATGTCATTAAAGAACTGAAATAAAATTCAATTTATTATCATTTCAAGGTTGATTAGAAAAATATTTTTCTTTTTCTTAATTAAATGGAAAATAAACATTTATTTCATAAAGAATCAAATAATTAAAATATTTGAAAGAAATATGTGTCGGGTGAGATTTTTTTAGCTGCCTGAGAACTACCGATATCGATAACTATAATTTGACAGCTGAGAAAGTCAAACTATGTTGACATTTCTGGTCAGTAAGGTTTGGCAAGACATCATGAATCGTTTAAAGCGAGAACAACGGTACCAAATTGCGGAAATTTACTTTAAAAAAATCTCTTTGCGAAGTGGATAGAGCATTATGTCAATTTTACGGTCAACATAACCGGCCTAGTGAGCAAGCAATTCGTGCGTTATTGATCGTTTTCACACTAATTTTACTCTTCCCGATTTAAAACCACCAACAAGACAAAGTGTTGGGCCTACCTAAGAAAATATTGCTGTTGTAACACGCTGTCTTATAGAAGACGCCGAAATAAGCGCTATCTAACCATGCTGACTAAATTTTTGTTTCTAACGACTTAACGACTTCGGATAGCTATGTTAAGTCATTGATTTACACCGACAAACCAGCAACTCTTAAAACATTGGAAGTCAATATTCAAACTACCATTTGTCGTCATACGGCCAGAAAGGAGTCAAAAAACCTACTGATTGAATGGATTATATAACTTCTAGCCGCGGCGAACATATGGCGGAAATCATATTTAAAAAGTAAAAAGTTTCATTCCAACAATACTTCTGTCTTGTATTATCATTTTAAAATTTCAAGCTCTTAAAAACACTATTTTAGAGAAAAATTAAAAAAACGTCGAGATTATTTTTAATTCTTTTTTTATTTAGAGCATAATCAATTTAAGCTCTTATATTCTGAAAGAAATTGGTGAAAATCGGTTTTCACAACAGTTACCAAACGCGCATATTGTTGGAATCGCAAAATATACCTTAAAATGCAATGGAAAGCTTGTTCACCCAATTAGAATTCAGTGGGCTACTAAAATTCAATGAATTTTTGGTGATAATAAGCAATACGGCCATAACTGAACTAAAAGCTACTGTAATTGTTTTAGGAAGGCATCGCTTAAATTTTATGTGCTGTATGCCACAACTAATGTTTGAGCTTATCTTTAACAATGGAGGAACAATTCATTATTACAGTTAAAAAATGTAATCATAATTTACTTAAATTTTTTAAGCTCTTTTGTTAAAGTGCATATGTAATTTTGCACCTAGAAAAAGAATGCCTATTTTGTGATAACTTTGAATAAAATTGAGATGTTTTTGTGAAACCTATCAAATTTTTATTGTTTTAATACTTTTTTCATCATTAGAAATTGTTAAGTTCACCGCTTCAAACAAAAACTGCTGAAAAAGCTAGTGCGGCTATAATATTGCTCTTGAGTGTAGGCAGTAATATAAACAATGTTTAAACAAAAAATATAAAATTTTTATTTAATAAGTTTTTCTAAAATTATTTTTATGTATGTATGGACGTACGTATTGTATGTATATATTATGTATGTGTGTAGACAGCGGTAGGTAAATCAATATTAAAAAAAAATTATTACTGGCAGCAGCAAATTAATTTGCATTTTTCATATATATTTTTTCTCTTTCTATAAAATTCAATTTATTTTAATAATAAATAATTCACACATGACAATTTTTTTTAATTGACAAAATTTAATAAAAATTTGTTTTAACAATTATAACTATTAAGAAAGCAAATACAAAAAAAAAACTTGGAAAATAAAAATTTTTCGATATTTTCGAACAATATTTGGAGACATAACATACTTGTAAATTGTATACCAATTTTTTTGACAGTTTTCGAAAGTTTTTTTTTCGTTGTTGTTGCTGTAACAGCTTTACTGCTTCTCGATGTTCTCTCGAGAACATTCTGACACAGTAACTGCTGGATTGAAATCCTTGGCTGAACGTAGTATACAATGTATTTATTTAATTCTAGGAAATCATTTACATGACTAAACCTAGTAAAAAGCT
Organism: Wohlfahrtia magnifica; assembly: GCA_023159175.1. NCBI lineage: Eukaryota > Metazoa > Arthropoda > Insecta > Diptera > Sarcophagidae > Wohlfahrtia > Wohlfahrtia magnifica. Next base: position 676,929 of record JAKWBJ010000498.1, read on the forward strand.
GTTACTTACTTTACTTAGATGGAGGTGAACAACCGCTGAGGTTAGCTTGATCCAACATATCCTTCCATGCGTGTCGATCTTGTAAGCATCTCTTCCAGTTTCTAACACCAAATTTCGAAAGATCTTCTTCAGCCTGCTCTTTCTTCCTGAGTTTTGATCTTCCCCTTGTGTGTCTTCCTTGAGGATCTTACTCAAAAAATTTTCTTGTTGGATACACTTAACTACGCCATACATCTGCTTGCACAAGCACCCTTGCTTCAGCATTATATAATATAGCAGTAGCACAAGCGTTTAATAGAGCGTGAGTTTCGTTTGTCCAACATCGTTCTTAGCCCAAATAATTTGTCTAATTGGTAAAATTAGATCATATGAGCTTGGAAACTTTTTAGCTCCTAATTAAAATGCTTTTAATGTTGAAAATTTTGTTGAAATTGGAAACACAAATAGATCGAGCTAATTAAAGTGCAAATTATTCAAACTGGTACCCAGGAAGGGTTAAAATTTGTGGTGAAAACGGGCAAAATTAATGACTTCTTCGAAAGTATCTTTTTTTCTAAAGCAAAGTTTTTTGTTCGCTAACATTCATATATCTGGCTATAAATAAGTTATAGGGTATGTTTTTATTCAAATTTGGATCTGATGAGGTTTAAATCGAGGGAAAACGAGCCAATTTAGGTCACATGAGAAATAATTTTGTTTATTTAGTTTGTTTAGTTTGTTTGTTTATGAGCAATTCATGCATAAACGACTAAATCAGTTTTGTTGAAACTTCAAGCACAAAATGAAACTGCTTTTTTCTAAATTGGATCGCTAGGACGCTAATAACGGGTAAAACCGAACAAAACTCTAATGACTTTTCTTTTCAAGCAAAGTCATTTGTTTGCTAACAAAAGTTTGCAAAAGAACATTTTAAAACTCACTTTTTCGGTCTAACAAGGAGTTAAAGGGAAAATTTTTGGTTTATAGTGCATATTCCTACGAAACACGTAGTTATTACGGTATTTTTTGGGAACTATGTATAAAGCATAATCTTAAAATGTTCCTTATGCTATCTTTCATTATCAAGTTGCACATTAATTTAAAAATTGTTAAATATTGTACTCTAAAAAATAATATTTATTATCGTACATCTCAATAAAGATATTAGCGGTAGACGTCAATAGTTGTCTTATCATTTTCTTTATAAAGATAGACAGGTGCCAAAAACGGAGGGTATAATATGCATACATATATGTATATACATATAAAGTATACTTGTGTCGATATGGAAGAATAGCTTAAGTCGAAAAATTAACTAACTGTAAGGTAACATATACATAAGTAACAACCTTATTGAGCACAAAATGTAAAAGTTTTAAAAAGATGTTGCTTAACAGAGAGCATACATCACCTTTTATAACTTAAGCGATATTTTATACAGAGTTTTGCGTTTTACTGAGCCTTAAGTATAACTTAAGCTCTGTATTTTATAGTCTTAAGTAAACAATACAGTAATATTATTAATACAGTAATATTATTAAGTTTAAGTCAATTTAAGTTGTATAGTTATAAAATGAATGAAAAATTGAAATATATAAAAAAAAAATACCATATGTACATAACATATTCTGACAAATACAAAATCGTTTCAAAAAACTTAAGCTAAAAAGTAATCGCGCATAAAATTGGTGAAAAGAAAGATTTTAAAAAGTGGATTAAATACAATTATGCGCCTTGACTTCTATAAAACTCCTAACGCAATAACGCAATATCCGCTTATGTCGACTTGAGCTACTCTTCCATTTGACCACAGATATATAGCTTACGGGCAATGTTGGATGAGTAAAGCTTGTTATTTTTAATAACCAAAAATATTTCTAAAATAAACAATTGATAAAAAAAATTGCAGAAAAATTTTGTACTCGCTAATCATTTCTTTTCAAATTGAACTTTTTTTTCTATATTTAAAATAAAATCACATGACGTTGATAATTAAATAATCACATATAATACAATCTTTTTTTTTTTTGATAAGGTGTACTTTCAAAATCTTATCAACTCTTTTTTGTGCTAAGCGAGATAGTGTACTGGCGTTTGAAAGAGTAACGTAATAATTTATCTGATTAAATTTGTAGAGATATCATGAGTTGATTAATTTCCTTTTTTATACATATTCCGTTAAATTCTAGAATTTTATTTTAAATTTATCTAAGCCTATCAAAAAGAAAATTAGGCATAGCCTACTACCGGCTATTAAAATTAACTTTAAACTCATTGCAGGAGAGACAGTATAATGGTGCTTTTAAGATACATATTATAGCACCTCATAAATTTAAATTCAAATATTTTGCTTATTTATTTTATGAGGAACTATTTACCTTAAAAACCATTTATAAATCAAAATAATAAACTTGCATAAACGTAATTTTCAATAAAAATCTATAAAAAAATTCATTATAATGGTGACGATTCAAAATATAAAAAAAAAAAACGTTTTAAATTACAACTTGTGTGTTGTAGCTGTTTAGCTAACACAGAAAAGTGTAATAAATAATTTTGCGGTTTTTTTCCTTTTTTTTTCTCCAGTCAGAGCAAGTGTGATATGCAAATCTTAATAACAGAGCAAAGGCAACAAGAAAAATATTGTCTAAGACTCTGATAAAACAAATTACAAACCAAGCGCGAAGCGCAAAATATGATTTGTTCTCTTATAGATGAAACACAAGAGGGTGGTTGAAGGAAGGTTGTTGCAATTAAAGCGTATTGCCTGCGAAACCATTTGTCAAATGTTTTTGTGGCGCTTATTATTAATTTTTGATCTACATATAATTGATAAGATCAAATTATAAATCTGTTTTCATTTAATTTATGCCTCGTGTTGTGTGTTTATAATTTATGGCAATTTATGCAAAAAATAAAAAAAAACTATCTTACAATTAAGACATCAACACCGTTTCGATTAAAATTAGAGGTTGGGTGGTCTGTGCCGCAAGTTAGGTTTTAATTGCAATAAAAATTGTAATTGGATACTGAGACATTTTGTAATGAACATGTTGTGGGTTTATAATTAATTGTTTAATGCAATGAATTTTTATTAATTTAGAACGTTTTTGTAGCTTATGAAGAACGTGTCTTAATAATTCAACCAAGAGCTTTATCCATTCGGCGTTGCCCGGAAATCTATATACATACATATATGTATGTGTATTATAAATGAAAGACAAAGTTCTTATAAAGAAAATGCTAAGACAACTTTTGAACTCTCCCGCTGATATATGGTATTTATTGAGACGTACGATAATGAATATTACTTTTTTGTGGAAGACGCCAAGACCACTCTTTCTTTGATTTGAGTATGCAAACTGATAACAGAATAGCATGGGGAAAGTTTTAAGACTATCTTTTACAGTTTCTAAGATCTGCACGTGTTTCGTAGAGATGCACTATTAGCCCTCAAAGTGCAACTTTTAAAAATGTATTTTTTTGTGCAACAAATTTTAGTGAATGATGAATTAGCAAACCAAAAACTTCGCTTTCAGAAGAAAAGTATTTAATTTTGATCGTTTGCCCCCGATTTAAACTTCCTCGAGATCTAATTTTGAAAAAAGCAATCTATTGCACTTTCGTTTTCTGGATCTTTTTATCTATGCTCCATCTACCAATAAAATCGTTTTAGTCGTTTACACATGCTTGACTCATAACCAAACTGAATAAACAATATTCTCATATGACCTGATTCGGACCGTTTTCTCCCGATTTCAATGTCTTTCAGGTCCAAATTTGAATAAAAGCATACCCACTAATACTTTCGCTAGCTAGATCTATCTGTTTTCCAAATTTCGGCAAAAACAGTTCAGACGTATAGCCGTGATTAAAGGAATAACAAAGAAATAAACTTACTAAGAAATTTATAATATACTAGCTGAAATACGGCGAGCTTCGCTACCTCTATATTAATTATCCAATACCGCCCACTTTTTGACGATGATTTAAATTGACTATGAGTCAATCAGACCAAATTCTGAAGCTTTAGCTTTAACCGTTCTCAAGATCTACAAAAGTTAATATTTATGTTAGTTTGTATGCCCACTCGTCCAATTCCGTCCACTTTTAGTCTGATGATTTGTACTGACTATGAATCTATTTAGACTAAATTCAGAGACTTACCCTTTAACACTTTGACGGCCCAACGTTTTCGGCTGAACTAAGAAAAAAAATTTCCCGCCTCGATATACCCTCTAAGTTCACCATTTTGCTTAAAAAATATCGTTGCCTAAGTGTTGAATGGAAAATTAGTAACCGAAATTATTTAATTGCGTCAAAGGGTGAACCATTCTCACAATAAACAAAAAATAATATATTACTTTGCATGGGAGGTACCATGCCAAGTTGTCTTCTTCCTACCAGCTTTTGATTGATAATTTGTATTGACTATGGAGTCATCAGACGAAATTCTGAAACTTCAGCTGTAACCGTTCTCAAGATATACTAAAATCAATATTTGCTTTGTATGGGAGACGTCACACCCACTTGTCCAATTTCGCTCACTTCTTGACTGATTATTTGTATGAATCTTTTGGACTAAATTTAGAGTCTTTTATTGCTATAATTTTGAAGATATAGAAATAGCGTGGCACTGCCAAGATGAAATTTTTTAAATTAAATTAAAGAGATAAAGATGTTGAAAATGTCAAAAAAATCGGTTCAGCCGTTTAGCTGTCTATAAGGTAAAGACATTCATTTGTATATATGAGACAAATATATGGACATATGTCACATATGTACGTTTATATGCATGTTTATTATATACTTCTTTTCGTAAGCTTATTTGTTAGTGCGTCACTCACGAATGACTGAACCGTGTCAATTTGAATTGATTTTGTCTGTTTACTCCAGGCCCAATTTCGAAAAAGCATACTCTATTACACTTTCTGTTATTGGATCTATCCGAGCACAAACAACAAATAATTTATAAAAAAAAATTTGAAAGACCAGCTCTTGCCAGACTTTTTTAATTATCAGTCTGTGCGCTTATCAGGTGAGTGGTGGGTAATGTTTTAGAAAAGTCGTATAATCTTCAATGAATGACATTCACTGACAAATAAGTACTTTCCCTCTTGCTCGTTTATATTATATTTTCCTCTAAGTCATTCTTACATACTATAAGTTTTCTTTTGTATACGTTTCGATTTTTTTACTATGTTCTCCGTATAGAGCATTGGAAAGAAAAGAAAAAAATGATAATGAATTTCAGTGTCAATTTAACATTGACATAGCGTGACTAGTAAATTATACATTTCCCATTATTATTAATAAATGCTCCTCGTATATAAACTATTTCGTTATTATACCGTTTTATATAGCAGTACTATATGTATAAATAATTTAATTTCTTATCATATATACAAATAAAAGAAACTAAACAAAACATTACTTAATCAATTTTATTTTATTTTTATTTGAAACTAAATTATAAAATAAAACTGTCTGTGACAGGTCTCATGATTAATGCATTATTGCTGTTGTTGTTATAATTTTTTATTTTACAAAATTTTTTATGTTTCTATTTTATTTTAGAAATTGAACGCTTTCTTGGCTCAATATGTACGTTTCGCCTCCGCCTCCTCCTCTGATGCTCCTCTACGTGAGGTGCTAGCTAAAAAAATTGCCAACGAACAAGAACGTGTCAAGAATTTCAGGAAACAACATGGTAACTTTAAAGTTGGAGATGTCACTATTGATATGGTAAGTACATAATCAAAAATAAGACTAATAAATTTTTTTGTTTCTTAAAAGTAAAAAGAACTCATAAAAATGTTGAACTATATTATTATTTATTGGAAAATAGTATAGATTTATAAATCCTAATAAGTACAAGACAATAATTATCTCATGATTTTGAAAGCAATATTTGAAATTTATTACATTTTTAAAATTAAAAACAAATATTTTCTTTACTTTTAAATAAGTTATTAACTTAATTGCAAAAGCATTACCTAGAAAACGACAAAGAGAAAAATAAACTTAAATAAATAATCAGAAATACAATATGATTACAATAATGAAATGTTTATTTAAATTTTGATTCAATAACAATTTGGTCAGATCCATTAATTTCATAATAATAATCTAAAGAAATAAATAGCCGGTATATTGTTTAATGCAAGAAAAGCATTACCATAATTTTGAAAACAGTAGTAGCACTAATAATTATAAATAATAATAATGAGTAAAGCAATTAAGTTGTTTCTTTGTTAACATACATTTAAATTGTATACATATTTTGATCATAAAAATGTATTTTGCGAATTAATTCAAGTTAAGCAATTCATTTACATGGAAGCATTACTTTAATTCTTAATGCATTACCAAAATCTAAATAATTATAAGCTAGCAAAATAATGGTAATTTTTCTGTTGATAGTATTTTCTCTCGTTTAGAAGAAGAAGAGAAATAAAAAAATCTCTCTCTTACCAGTTTTGTTTTCTTTTTCCTTTATGTGTTAATAAATCCTTTTTTGAACTCTTTACAGCATGTACAAAAAACTAAAAGAACTTTTGCGTGACATTTCTCAAATATTACAAAATAAATTTTTTTTCTAAATTATTATTTTTTTTTTTCAAATTGTATAAAATCCCCTTCATATGGCCGCTATAAGAAATTCGTACGCAAAAGAATCATTATGGCCAACTGCCAAATGATTAAATAATCGTTGTTTTTTTATTTTCTTAAAAATTTTGCTTAAATACTAGGCGAAAAAACAACATTTGTGTCTCTTGTCTCTATTGAGACTATTCCTCCTACTCCTCTCCCCTAACACATTCTAAATATAAAATACATTTTCATTTTCGTGCTCTAAATAAAAAAAAATTTCTTTAAAATGATTATACAACAATATATTCTGTTGTTTTGTTTGTTTTCGTCAGGCGGTCTCTTAACATTAGTAAAAAGAGAGAAGAAATTGCAATTGTTATTACATGCTATTATAATTTGTTGCACGTTATTTTTTTACAGTTTAGAATTATATCGTATTTTGATGAATTGATTTTTTGATTATGTCATATTAAAATGAAAACGAAATAAAGGTTATTTGGGTACTTTTAAGTGCAATTGTAATAGCAGGCAATTAGGCAAACAAAAACAAAAATACTTTATACCTATTAAAGTATTTTTATGAATTTAGTATTCTTTATTAAATATTTCTTACAAGATTGATAATGCTCTTAAGCATTACTTATGAAATAAGTCAGCATTACTTTCAATTAGCTTTTTTAATTCGACTTTTATAAATTGAATAAATTTTAATTAGTCTCAGTTATGAACATTTCCTTAAAAAGCCTAGGCGATACTATTTAGCATGAACCTAAAATGAAGTAATTATTGTCGATGTTTTATTCTTTACCTTAAGCATTGCAAATAAATTCAATTCTAGATGTACATAACAAATTTTGATAATACTTAAGCTAAATTTGGAAAATTTTGTTATATTCCATAATTTTATAGCAAAATCTTTTAATATGTATATATAATTTAAACTAAATTAATTATGACGAGCATTGACTGTTAATTATTTAAGTTTTATGTGAATTAAAAGAGTTTTGGTTTATCTATGGTTTTTATTTTTGGTTAAATATCTATGTAAACAAAAATGTAATACTCGTAAGCTTGAGCTGTCACTATTTCAATTTTAAGTAATTTACAAGACTATTGACGAAATTATTTCAGGATATTTTTTTTTTTTTTTTTTTTTTTTTTTTGTAAACCATTGACATTTAAGAACTTAAAGTTTTATAACTTGATAATGCTTAAGTCTAGTTCGGAGAATATCGCGTCTTAATTGAAATTTTATAATATAGATTGTCGATTATTGTGTTGTTACATTAATCATTACTTTTCAACTAATAAGTAAAAAAAAATAATAATAATAATTTAAATAGAAACATGAAGTAATAATTAAATTTATTTTTAAAAAATTTGTTTTCATTGAATTTTAATTTCTCAGCTCAAGATCAGAAACTAAAGTGAACAGAAAAGTTTTCGATGATTAATTTAAAGGAAAAATTACATCTGCAAAGGAATATTTTAGTTCTGATCCTGAGGCTGGATAATTAAAGTTCAATGATAAACTGTAAAGAGATCAAAGGAGTTTTTAGCTTTTAATCAAAAAATGCTCTTAAATTTGCTAGATCTTATATTTTAATTACAAATATGCGAAATAAATTGTTGATAATTTTTAATTACATTATTTTACTATATTTTTCTTTTGAATTTCTAATTTTTGTTTTCTTCTAGATGTATGGTGGTATGCGTGGCATTAAAGCTTTGGTTACTGAAACCTCCGTTTTAGATGCCGAAGAAGGTATTCGTTTCCGTGGTCTGTCGATTCCTGAATGCAAAAAAGTATTGCCTTCTGCCAAAAATGGTGAAGAACCATTGCCAGAAGGTCTTTTCTGGTTGTTATTAACCGGTGATGTACCCAGTGAGGCTCAAGTTCGACAATTGTCTCAAGAATGGGCTAGCCGTGCTTCTTTACCTCAACACGTTGTCAGCATGTTGAATAACTTCCCAAAAACCTTGCATCCTATGTCTCAATTCTCTGCTGCCATTACTGCCTTGAACCATGACAGTAAATTCGCTAAGGCTTATTCAGAGGTAAGTGATAGTAATTGTGGTAAAAAGTATTAAAAATTAATTTTTTTTTTTATTAATATTTTAAGGGTGTCCGCAAGACCCAGTACTGGGAATATGTATTAGAGGACAGCATGGATTTAATTGCCAAATTGCCCGTTGTAGCTGCCACTATTTACACCAACACATACAAGGGTGGTAAGGGCAACAAAACTGTGTCTGCCGATTTGGATTGGGCTGCCAATTTCACTAACATGCTGGGCTATGACAATCCCGCATTCACTGAATTGATGCGCCTCTACTTGAGCATCCACAGTGACCACGAAGGTGGCAATGTATCTGCCCACACAGTGCACTTGGTCGGTTCCGCCTTGAGTGATCCCTACCTCTCGTTTGCTGCCGGTATTAATGGTTTGGCTGGTCCCTTACACGGTTTGGCCAACCAAGAAGTGCTTATCTGGTTGCGCAAAATGCAAAAGGAGGCTGGCAACAATCCCCCAGAAGAAAAAGTCAAAGAGTATATCGAGAATACCCTTAAATCAGGTCAAGTTGTTCCCGGTTATGGTCATGCTGTACTACGTAAGACCGATCCCCGCTATACCTGCCAACGTGAATTCGCCCTGAAACACTTGCCCAACGATGAACTCTTCCAGTTGGTATCCAAGGTCTACAAGGTTGTTCCACCAATTCTCGAAAAAACCGGCAAAGTCAAGAACCCCTGGCCCAATGTAGATGCTCACTCCGGTGTCTTGTTGCAATATTATGGCATGAAGGAAATGAACTACTACACAGTCTTATTCGGTGTTTCCCGCGCCCTCGGTGTTTTGGCTTCCTTGGTATGGGATCGTGCTTTGGGTCTGCCAATTGAACGTCCCAAATCTTTGTCTACAGACATGCTCATGAAAATGGTTAAGAAGTAAATATCCATTTAATAATAAGCTATAGCAACAACAACAACATCAACATTTTAAAACCAAAAACTATTTCTAAAAAGAAACAAAAATCATTTAAAAATCAATTTTTTTCTCACACAATGAGAGGATTAAAAAAACATTTACAAATAGTCAAGAAAAGCAAAACACATAGAAAACAATAACAACAACAAACATTATAATGAAAATGAAAACACACATTTACTTAACAAATTAAAGCTTAATTAATTTTAATTTAATTTAAAATACAACAAATAAATAAGAAATCTATTTAAAATAAAATAAAAACAATAATAAAAAATTTTAAAAATTACTCTTTTGAATGGTGCGCCGCTGTGGTATGGTAGGTAAGACAACCGCCTACCAACCAGAAGGACGTCGGTTTAAATCTCCAGACCAGACCATCTTAAAAAAAAGAAAAAAGTTTTTCGACAGCGGTATCACCACCACCTCATAACATTAGCTAGTAACTGGTTATGAGCATATATAAATACTATTGAAAACTTCTCTAAATGCATTTGCCGTTCGGAGTTGGCGGTTAAACTGTAGATCCCGTTCAATGAGCTTAAAAATAGAATCGGGTTGCAGCTCATCGACTGAGAGAAGTCCCCATGCTCCTTCATGGATGTTACGGGAATTAATATATATTCTTTTGAATAATTTAGCATAAAAAATTGTCCTTAAAAAGGACACATCTACAACAAAAAGAAAAAAAAACAAACTTGAGAAATTTTGAAAAAGTGAATAATAGTAGTAAAATAATTATTTTGTTTTAATTCAAATTATAAAGCAAATGTTTTTTATCCTTAAAAGATGTAGAAGGGAAGGATCTCTTATTAATTTCCTTTATATAATAATTCTTTATTTTTGATTATAATTTCCCACCCATTAAATATATTTAAAAAAAGCTACTCACTACAACATGTAACAATAATTTATAAAAAAGTGATCATTTTAATATTTATAAAATGTTAATTTTAAAAATAACGTTTAAAAAGGAAAAAAACGTATTTAAACAAGGAAACAAAAATTGGTAGTGTTTATTTAAGAAATAAAATAGTTTAAAATCAAATTGATTAAGAGTTGTACTAGGAGTTGGAGTTGTAATAACATTTACATATACACGTAATTTAAAACAGAACCATAAAATGCTTAAATAAAGGTGAACAAAATACAATAATTAAAGGAATTTTATTTAAAAACAAAAACTAGTATATGTGGACAACCACCGTTTTGGTTGCATTTCAAATTTTTTAAAGAAACTGCATCTAAAAAGTCGCTGCATACTTTAAGGAGCTATTATATTGAAAATTCAAAATAATGTTACCACATGCATTAAATAAAGGATGCCAGATGCAGAAATTTAATTAAGGGCTATAATCTGTGCAGCCGTATAAAAACAAAGAACGAACAACTTGTCAAGCACATTACTTTCCAATTTTGCAAGTTTAATGACAAACTGGCAACTGATTGACAGACATACGAAGTTTGTTGGCGAGTGGTTGAAGTGGTAGAGTTTGTCTGTACTAGACATTTTTCATTCTATTGCTCCACACTATTTCTTCATTTAACACTGTTGCATTTGAAAGAAGTAGTAGAAAAAAAGTCTGGCAATTAATTTCTTGTTTGTAAAAGGCCTATGCAATTTCAAAAACAGTCCAAACGCACATTTCCTACCTTTCATGCTACCTTCTATAAATAATTATTTTTATATTAACAGCTGGCAACAATTTCTACGATTTCATTTGGCAGCTTTATTTGTTTTTTTTGCCTCTTTTATTTCTTTCAGCTGATCAGCTGTTTCATTTATATTTGTGGGAAGAAGCAGCAACTGCGGCAGAGACGTCATTTTATAAAAAGTAGAAGAGAACAGAATCTGTGTTTTGTTACATTATTATTTAATAAATTAAAACAGAAATTTTAATAAATATTTACATAATTAAGTAACAAAAATGGCGTATGATTTAAAAAAAGAGTCAGATGTCAAGGAATATATAGAAAAATTAGGTGTTGAATATCGTTTTGGCTGTTATTCGGAAAAGAAACCTGAAGGTAAATGTCTGTCGTCCGCCATTTAAAAATAAAATGCCGGAAAATCTTTGGGAAGCAAAGAAAATCAATTCTAACCTAAAGATTTGTCACAAATATTTAATCATTTACGATTATTTTAAAAGAAAGTATGAAAGATTTTCCTATTGATTTCCTTCTTTCTTTGTTTAGTTTGTCATCTGTTGGGCGATTATTTGGAAGGCATTAAAAAAGATTTCGAAAAGGCATCCAAAGTCTATAAATCGACATGTGACGATTATGGTTACGCAAAATCCTGCTTCAAATTTGGTAACTATAGTTTCTTGGGCAAAGGTAAAAGTGGCAGTAAAGGTGACCCCAGAGTGGCTTATAGTTATTACGAGAAGGGCTGTAATTTAAACGATTCGGATTCATGCCTACATTCAGGGTTGCTGTTAGTGTCGCGTTCAATGCCCAAGGAAATCGATCGGGACGTAAAGAAAGTAAGTTATAAAGTGTATTAAAACCAGAAACATGTTACCCTTATAGCTTATTAGTTCACATTTTTAAATACATTATTTGGAAATTGTGTTCTTTACACTCAGATTTAGTCGTTAATAGATACTGCCTTTTAAAGCAAATTTTCACATATACTCGGCCGCATGAATATGCTTTCAGATTATTTAGTATACTTTGAAGTCTGATTGTGGTAGTAAGGAGTTACTGTTTTCTTCTTTTTTTTTTTGTAAATCGGTTTTATTTTACAAATAAATTTTTAAAAATTAATTAGGCGTTTGCCTTTTGTATTAAGTATGTCAAATTCATACATAAGCGAAAGTATGCGTACACAAAACTAAACGGCACTTTGTAACTGTTTTTGACGTTGTTGAACATCTTAGGAAATACTACTACGACTTCTATTGTTATAGTATATAGATATATTAATGAAAGACTGTGTCACCCTATATTTGCGTCTAAATACGTGATCGCCATCCTCTTTAGATGCACTCTTAGTCCACAATAGCCCACAAGATAATTCGTCAGGAGGTACACATCAGACTCAGTCCCGACTGTTCAACGCCTTAGCATATCTAAGATCTACACATAACATTCTATAGAGAATTATTCTACCTTTAACACTCTAATAAGTGTATATATGATGTTATTTCTGATCTTTAAATGGTGAAAAACTTATCAAAAAACGGCAAAACACTTTGTTATATCGGACAATTAGATTGAAGAGTTGTGGTAAAAATTCCAGTGAGAGATAAAGATTGAACCATAGCATTAAAAGACAAAGACAAGGATCATGCAATATCGTGTTGATGTTTTTGAAAATGTTGCCGAGACTTAGCCAACTTAAGAGATAAGGAATTTGATTTGGCCACTGTTGGACATTTCCAGATATATAAAAGAAGAAAGCTGTTTGCAGAATTCTACATTCAAAGTTTTTGCAAGCTATAGGACATGTTAGGATGTGAATAAAAAGGCTGCCAATAACCTACATTTACATTTTCATTTCAAATACTATACCAGGCATTATTACATAAAATAACGAAGTATTCTAAAATCTTCTTGTTGCAAATCTAAAAATGCCTGCTGTCATAGCAGATAGAGTGTAAACGTGTTGAAGGTATAAAAGCAAAAAAGAGATATCAATTCATTCTTTATCGAAATGATTGTGCAGAGAATCTAGGCTGTAAGATAAAGGATTAGCGAAGATGAAGTTAAGAAGACTGACTGACAGGAAGTATTTTGTGTGGATATGTGGTCTAAAGAAAACTCCAACAAAAATTTTTTGATATGGAATGCAAGATTATTTTAGTATAACATATTTGGGAGTATTACGAAATTAAAATTATAACACTATTCGCTTCATCACATCACGCACCATTACTTTTATGAGACTCTCCTCGTTTTTTTAAATATTTAACACAAAACCCAACAATTTTTTTCAGGGCTTAGAATTCCTCACCAAAAGCTGCGACATGAATAATGCCACCGCCTGTTTCTATTTGTCGGGTATGCATATTTCTGGTGTACAAAAAAAATCCGAAGATAGTCAACCACCTGCCATTCAAACAACACCTGCTAAAGATTCCGATTATATTGTGCATAAAGATATGAAGAAAGCATTTGAATTCGCCTTTAAAGCCTGTGAACTGCGTAATATGTATGCGTGTGCTAATCTTAGTCAGATGTATGCACGTGGTGATGGTACGGAGAAAAATGAAAAAGAAGCTGAGAAATATAAGAAAATGGCTATGGAAATGCAGGAGGAAATTAAAAAACAACAACAAACTTTACAATTCCAACAGGGCTTAAAAAATCCCCATTAATTTTTGTCGCACTAACCAATTTAATGCACTCCTTTTTACCTACGAAACTTTTAAGTTTAACTTGAAAATTATCAGATTTCAAATTCCCTTTTTTATGTCTTTTCTTTCTCTAAATTAGTAAATCTTAAGCCGTAGTAATTTGTGGAAAGTAATTGACAAAAATAACCAATTCGCTTTTTTTTTTGATTTTTTTTTTTTTTGTGTGTAAATAACCTCAAACGCTTATAAATTTTCCGGACTATCATTGTTTTCTTGTAAGACAGTGTTTATTACTGACAGACAGTATGAGTAAGTGGCTCACAAAAAAGTAGCTGGTAACGGCTTTTTAAATTGCCGGCCACTTTAAATAAAAAAACGTTTTTAGTTTGAATTTTAAACTTTCAAATGTTATTAATTTTATTACAATATTATTATTCGGTTTAAGTTAAAGTTAATATATAATGAAAATATTTTGTTTTACGTGTATTTTGTTTAATTTTCCATTAGACAAACAAATAAAAATATTTTTGGAAATAAAAAAATAATAATAATTAGATACAATCTTAAAACGTTATGTATTCGCTAAACACTTGTTAAATATAATTTTTTGCTAGCTGCTGCCAACATAAAGGTAAGAAGTGTTTGATGAATTTGGCTATTTGAAATGGAAGTGCTTTTATTAGACTTAAGGGGCTTATAATAGTCAAGTTATAATCGTTCTCCCCTTAGAGCATCAATAACTGCAGAATACGTTGAAAAAATGAAGTTTTTATTCTTAAAACGTTGTATCAACATAAGCGAAACTGCTGATAACATCGGCACTGGGTTGGCCAACATAAGGAAATTGTTGAAACATCTAGCTGGTAATATTCGTTCTTTAGTGTAAGTTTGTTCACTTTTGCGTGACATGTGGCAATTCGAAAAATGCTTGGTAAGGTTTGCCATTTCACTATGAATAAACTAACCAATGAAAAACGCTTGCAAATCATTGAATTTTATTATTAAAATTCGTGCTGTGTGAGAAATGTGTTTCTAGCGAAAATTATATTCACCGATAAAGCTCAATTGGGTAAGTTAGCAAACAAAATTCTCGAATTTGGTGTGAAAAGCAGCCGGAGGCTGTTTAAGAACTGCAAAAGCACCCTGAAAAATGCACTATTAGGCGCGGTTTGTAGGTCGGCGTCATCATTGGGCCGAACTTTTTCAAGAACGATGATATCGCAATATTACAGTCAACGGAGCAAGGTATCGTACAGTGAATATCGACTTTTTTACTCAAAATAAAAGAACCGAACTTGATCGACATATGATTTCAATAAGACGGTGCTACATCCCACACAGCGCGTGATATCATAAACCAATTGGGAGACCCCATTGATTTTTTTGTGCGGATATGGGAAGTCTATCGTGTACAGGGACAAACTGGCCACAATTCCAGTCCTGGGAGACAACATTACGGCTGCTGCTGGTCAGATACTGGCTAAAATAGCAGCTCATGGATGACATTTATCTATCACCCTTAATAAATACTTTATTCACTTTTGCAAATTTTCTATTTTTTTTTTTCAAAAAGATCACTAGTTCGGACAAGTAAAACACTTTCAACCACTTGTTTATAGCTTGTCTTTAAGTGTTTCTATCTCACTAAGAGGTGTAAGCTGAATTTATATACTGATGGTTAAGCAAAGTGTCGCCTGAAGACTTAGAACGATTTTCATATTAGAAAAATGATTGATAAAGAGTAAATCTATTTATATCGAGTTCCCAAAAAGTGGCTTTAAACAACCGCTTAGGTCAGTAGCCTGATTTAAGATGCTTTTCATGTGGGCTTTGAAGTTTAAGAAAACATAGGGCAAATAGTAATAAAACTGGTAGTGAAAGGTACTTTAACCCATCTGCATCATCGCTCTAAATGCGTGATTTTATTTAAAAATGCGACATATGCAGCAAAATTACTTATTAATTTATTGTACGATTGCTGATAGACCGAAAAGAAAAACCGTTGTCTGTGGATTATTCCACTCTCGGTGATAGTAAACAGTTTTTGTTTGCGGATTATTTCGCAAATATAAAATTTGTACGGTGGTGAAAAAAAATTTAAAAAAATAAAAGTTTGAAGCGAATAGCTGCTGTAAACAGCAACAACTTCCTGTAGAGATTAGTGAGAAAGGTAAACACTAGGTTATAATCCAACCTATAGTTAGACGTTTGAAAAGAAAAAAAATGTTGAACTTTTGATCAGTATTCGAGACGTTCATCTCTGCTGCCTATAAAGAAAAATAACTTTGCTGTCGCTACGACAAGTTTGCTTAGGCTTGTTTATTCAGAGCTGCGGTGACCAGTTAAAGTGTTTGTTTTTATAACAAAACTCGCAATGTGACGGTTTATGGCAGCAGAGTTTTATATCCAAATCGTGGATAGACTGTAAGCTCTAGGTACAGCAATAGTATAAGATAGTTTTCCACCACACTGACTTAACTAATTTAAAGGCAGGGCGATACTCATGTAAATCACTTTTAGACATTCACCCTTATCGTGAATAGATGGCGAACAAAATTTTCTCGAGATTTTTTCCCATGAACAAAAAAATAGTGAAAAATTCTGCAAAATAGGACACAAAGGCAAACAAATTTAAAACTTCTGATCAGAATTTGGCGAAAAGGAAACAGATTTCACGTGAAATTTTTTTCACGATAAGGGCGATTATGTTGTGTAAAATATTATATACCATTACTTATCGGCCATAACTTTTTGAATTGTTTTTATCTGCATAAAAATTATTACGAGCGGGGCATACTAGTGTCCTTAATGAGGTCAAGTTTAAGGGTTAGGCATTGCCCTTTAGTGCCCCGACGAACTATATAGAGACTTCAATTGCCTTTGGGGCTGTTCCTCATGTCGAATTTCCTAATATAGACCCTCTTGGTGGAATTTAGGAATCTGGTATAGTCTGAGACTGCCAGATACAAAGGTTCGTCTGGGTTCTGGGGTTGAGTGTGGGCACTCCTTGAAAAGGGGGATGGTAAATAGATAAAACAATGGCACATCAGATTTTTGTTGGTTGTGTGAGGTTCTTCAGGGGGTAGAGCATTTACTGTGCCACTGTCCAGGGCTTCAGCGCAGAAGGCTGAAGTGGTTTGAGTGCCACACTGTAGGGGAAACATGAGGCTACCGGAAAAGGGTTAGTGGGATTCGCATTTAAAGTGTGCTGGTTTAAAGGCAGTCATCATTGATTGTGGTCTTACGCTGATCTATACCACTTCTATTTGATTCTTGCCCTTTCTTTTTCCTCCTTTTGATTCATCGGTCTCCGAGTGTAGGCGCGGTTTAGTCGTATCACCGTTTGCAACCAACCTACCTACCTTCATAACAACTGACTGTAATTACAGTTTTAATTTCATAACATTTTTATTTAAATTCATTTATTTTTATTTTTTTATGTTTTTAAATTACAAATCTTAAAAAATAATTTAAAATTGTTTTTGTTTTTTTTAACTTGTACAAACTATACATTATTTTAATGATTAAATAAAGATTTTATTTTGATAATAATCATCGATTGATAGCAAATGGATATGTTGTACAATAAAAAAAAATTATTTAACATTTTTTAAACTAAGCAATTGTATGTAAATATTTTTCACAAATTTTCTTTTGGGTTTTTAGTGGCTTATAAAAATTTATAGATAATAAAAAGAGCGAGAGGGACAGAGAGATAGAAGGATTTGGTATAAAGAAAAAACATTAAACTAAATTTGCAAAAACAAAAAAATTAAAGAAACAATAAAAATAATACTAAAAAATATGTTTGTATCGTATATACTTAAAGATGTAATCATTTTTAAATAGATTGTGTAGTTGCTTTTTTTTAAAATACAATTTTAATAAAATGTCCTTTTTTCAACAATTTTTTCTTTGACATGACCTTAAACGTCACTTATTATTGGGGAAAGGTTAACTTTCTTAAATTATTTCTGAATGTTTTTTTTTTCTTTCTTTGATAATTGTTTTCAATATATATTTTTTGATAATTTTTTTTTCTGTACTTTTTAACTTATTTAATATAAAAAAGAAAACATAGAAATTATCAAAAACAATGCTTTAACTTTAATGGTTAAAGATTATTTCTTAAACAATTTCTATGTTATTGCGTTTATGACTTTTATCTACCACAGGTGGGTAGATTAACCCGGAAGAATACATTCAATTCGATTAGTGAGGCAAATATCAAAAATACCAAATACATAACCAGACAAGCTGTACCTACTTTTCTATCCAACTTAAATTTATTACAGGAAAATGTCAAATACAATAGAAATAATGTGGAGAGCAAAGTTATGGCGGAGTATTCAAGACCAGCCGAATTAATGCCAACATAATTTTGTCCGGGTTTTATGGGGAAAAAGACAGCTTTGATGAGCCATGGTACACCCAAACATAAGAGTATGTCAAAGGTGTTCGAACCAATGGAATTGCAGATACCCATTGAACCGTGTCCTGCAAACAACAGCAAAAGGTATTTATTATTTTTAAAATCTTTGCTTAGGAAAAAAGTTAGAAAACTGTTATACCTCTTTTAGCTACAATAACACTGGATACAGCTTCGGGTACACTGGTGCCAGCAGCCAGGAATGTAATGCCCATAACAGAATCTGGTATTTTCAAAGTGTCGCCTGAAATATAAAGAATTTCGTACACAGACGTAAAATAGTAAAAAGGAAAATATTGTCTACAGAGTTTAAAAAAGGTGAATATATTTAAATATTTATTTTGTTTATATTTTGAATATTTTTGTATTTTTCTACTTGATAAATATATATTTTTTACACAAATTTTACTTTTTTTTATTATTCTCTTAAGGAAACAAAACTTAATGAAATTTGCTGCCTACAATTTTCTGATTACTTTTCTCAATGACAAAGCAATGCAGCACAAAATATTAAAAATATTACTCGTTCCGGTAAGTCATAATTACAATATTTGTTAACTGCTTAAAACTTAACTAGATATTTATAAACGTATTAATTTTTCATCTATAGTATTTATTTAGAATCGTATTACAAATTTCAAAATTATGAAAACGATATAAAGTACAAAACATTTATTTATAGATTTGTAGATTTTTCTGGCATTTACATACATACATATACATAAAAAAGTGTAAAATTCAGTGCAGTAAAGTGTAGTATACTGTAGTCATATTTAACGTATATTGGCAAAAAATTAAAATTGACAAATTTTGCCTGATAAATTTTAATCAAAATATCACTTATCCTTTGCAAACTATTTAACGCGTTGTGATTGTTCAAGAAAACTACTACTAGACTTTCGATAGAATTTTAAAAAGCCTTTTTAATTTACTATTGCAAGTTGGGATAATCGAAATAGAATATTTCTTTTTTTTTTCTCATCACATATTTTAATTTGTCATTCGAGGCCTATTTACTTATATTTTTCGATCAATTGACTTGACGATGAGTATATTTGCGGTACAATCTTATTTGTAATTATGTATAAAAAATTTTTGTTGAATTATTAACAAAATGCATAGATTTGGTCTTATTTTTGTGATTAGAGGTCTTTTTAATAATTTTTAATTGCTTTTTGTCAAAACATTAAGAAAACGCATATTTATGTTTCTACACTAGAGGCAATAATATTTATTATAAAAGTAAACTGACCTATTATGGTTATCATCCAAGCGACCACATACGATAGCGAACCAATCCACACAATGCACATTACAAAAGTCAACGGAAATATTTTATTATTCTTGGCTTTTTTGCAGTCGGGTATAGCTATGCGGAAAAGTAAATGTATTGGCCAGATAATAATCCAAGTAAATTGGGCAAAACAACTTTCACCCCAGGGATACTTAAGCAATGAATAACCCTCCTCTTCTTCAGGTTCACTAGCAGCAGTAGTAGATGCAGCAGTAGCAGTGCTAATGGGAGCAGTGACCGTAGCGCTTGTAGGTGGTACCTGTATAGTTGTAGTGCCTTGTGTATTGGCCTCAACATCGCTATTTTCCTGATGTGCTATTGGTGCTTTAATCACACAGCTCGTGCTATTTGTTGTAGTCGTAGAAGTTGTAGTCGTTATTGTAGTGGCAAGACAGGTGGTGGATATAGGCGGTGAGGCTGATGGTGGTATTTTTGGCGGTTCATTATTAACACCACCATTCAGTTGTATGGTAGATAAATTATGACATATACGATTCTCCACAAGATCTAATGTGTGGGAAGAGAAACAAATAAGTTTTGTTTTCATTAATTATTTAATGAAAATAAAAAAAATATAATAAAATATATTTTGAAGACTTTAAGAAAAGTGGAATTAGGAAACATGTGGTACATGGTTGTTATAGTGTACATGTAGTAGTAGTTATCATTTATATTTACATAAAACTGTTAATAAGATATTAGAAGCAGTAAAGATAAAAGTATAATTTAGTTCGTAGTTAATATTAGAAAAGATATAATTTTAAACCAATTTGATTTCGGCATTAAAAAGTATTACCGGGTATTTCACTTTAATTTAAATAATATTTTTAATTCTTAAAAATTAAATTATTTTATTAGATTCTCAGTTGAGTGCTATAAAATTGTTAGTAAAGTTAACTTTCAGGAATTTGGATAAAATTTACAATGACCTTTGCTAATTATTGTCAAAAGAAACTGCATAAAACGGCTTAATCTCCACCTTATTTTATAAAAAATACTTCATTTTTTAAATATTTGTTTCCAATGCTAGATGATTTAGTTGCTTGTACTGTTTAGAAGCATGAATTATAAATTATAAGTGATCTCAAATGGGGGGTCTTAATCTTCTAAACAAATAATAATAATTTAGCTGATAATTGAGCGGAAAAATTGCCTCAAATACAGACTAAAAATTTATGCCAAGGTTAATACAAACTATAGAATAAAAAAATTAAACTATTATAAATAAGCGGCTCATAGTGTCGTAGTATCAACAGACTTTGAGTTCTATGTGGGTTCTATTTGAGCTGAATATTTCATTTTTACAATCTCATATCTTGTGTAAAGCTCTGCGTTGGAGATCCTATTGTGTGACCATTATATGCATAAAATATTTCTCGGGCATAAGTTAGCTTATTAGTTTTTTCGTTCATTTTCGCAAATAAGTGCAAATTTTATATTCGTATCGAATATCCGTATTTAAGCTTCAGATGATATTGATAGTTGGCTGCAGATTTGTTAGTCGATATCCGTTTTGGAACTACTATTTAGTGTTATTTGGTTGATAAGTTAAGTAAAAATTTTGTACTTCATTAACAGACCTACATATTATCGAAAAAAAAAAATTTCTGCCATAATTTCTCCACTTTCCAAAAAGGTAACGTGGTAGTCCTAGGCAACTAAAAATTTTTCTTTGGATAAAAACATTTATGTTATGAAATGGTGGCTAGATTTCAAATCAGGAAATCCATAGAGAATATTTGGGCCATTCTGTCAAGGCGTGCTTATGCCAGTGGCCTCCACTTTGAGACTTTAAAGGATTTGACAACGTGTGTTATGGAAGTATAAATTATAACGCTCTGAACGTTACGAAATCTATTCGCATCTATGCCAAAGCGATTGAATGATACGTGAGAGGAAAGTATACAGCTAAACACCTGAAACGACATTGCTAGGGTCTCCAAACAACACTCTGCACTGAAATCGCGCGTAATTAGTCTGTATAACAAAAGCTAATTTGTCTGGGATTGCTCCTATATGATGTCCCACACCAAAATCAGAAATTGAAACTTTTGATTTTTTCGCAAATTTTGTTTGTATAGTTGTTTGTAAAAATAAAACATTTAACCAAACATTAAAAAAATTATTTGATGTTCTCGGAAAACAAATAACAACACCGTTGTACTGTGAAATGTACACCTCAAATTTGTGCAAGTCAAGTGTTAAATTGCGTCTTGTTTGCCAATCCAGCTGCGTAATCTATTCCTTGTTATGTATATGGGTATGGCACTTATTGTTAATTAAATTTAAACGATATGAATAAAGAAAATATAATTAAAAATTATTATACACTAGTGTTAAACGAAATAGCACAGTTAATAATAAATTTTGAAATATGAATTTTATAAAAGTTAAGTTATATTAATGGAGAAAATAATTAAAACTAAAGTTAAGATTCTGTTGCATTGAAATAGGAAATTTTGAAAATTAAAAAAGCTTCTGAGGTAATAGAACAGTGAGATAACAGCGTTTCACAGAGGTAACAGCATTTAAGTTAGGAATAAATTCGTTAGGTAGAAAAAGAGAAATAATTTGTATGAACCTGGTTCTTTTTCATTACTGTTCTTGGTCTGAATACTACAATTTGAAGAGCGGCTCCTTGAACGAGCTTGTTTAACACCACCTAAATATGCACACATAATGGTATAGTTTCCAAAAAAAGAAGCCACAAAATTTCAAGTTTTTTTTAAAATAATTTGAACAATAAACACAATAAAAGAAAACCTACCTTTAGCACACTTTTGAAAAGATTTATCAAAATACATGACTGCCAGATAGACAGCATATAGGGAAACCAATATTAAAGCCTCATACCATTCAACACGTTCATCATGCATGACACAAATCAAAACGGCCACTGTAAAGCCATAAGCTATACTATCACGTGTTAAAGGCCACCAATCCAAAGGTATGGTCTATAAAATTATAATAAAGAAACAATTTTTTTTTAAAGGAAAGTAAAAGAAAACTCACTATAAAACTTACCATGCCCGCTCCTATACCACAACAAGCTGCCACTGCTAAGATATTAAATACTGCAGAACCCACTATAGTGCCTACACCAATATCGCCCTCTGTTATAAAGGTGCCTATCACATTTACAAAAAGTTCTGGTGCCGATGTTGCTGCAGCCATAAATGTAGCACCCGCTACATCATTAGACATATTGAGGGCTAAAAACACATACATTAGAAGGGTTCTGCTCTCAAAGATTTATTTATTTTTCTTACTTACCTGCACATATTTTTTCCACGGCGGGCACAAAATATTCATCACATACTACAGCTAAAGCTACAAATAAATATAAACTGGCTATAACATGAAGTACTACAGCACCCGATTGTCTTTGTACCTCTGTGAATAAATCCCGGGGAAAATCATCAATAGCAGGTTGTGTGCAATTTTTATCTGAAAGTAAAAAATTATTTTTTTTAATGATTTTTTTATTGTTTAATCGAAAAATTCAAATTGCAGTTCAAGGCAATTTTCCTTAAGTTTAGTGCTCCCTATTCTACTTAGAGAAGAAGAGTCCAAACTGCAATTACCACCTGTACATAGCGTGTTAGTATCATAATTAAGTATTTAATAGAACATCTATGGTCCAATAACAAACTTCCTTCATTAATATCTATAAAGCAAAAAAACGGTATCAGATATCAAAACCCCAAGATCTTATGTATTTTTACAACATAAGGGCAACACAAGTCTTACATTAGATTTTTCTTCTCCAAAGGTTACCATTGTAACACCAATTATATCTTATAACACTTGTGAACTTTAAAAAATTTTTTAAATTTACTTCAGCTTTCTACGGCCACCCGTGTTAATTTTCGTTTTCGAAATGCAATATCATGCTTATGCTTTCAAGCATATCTTAAAGATAATCAGAACCCTTAGTTGTGGCTTCTCACAATTTTTTTTACGTCACTCTTCTAAGTTAAATATTGGCTATCCACAAAGCATGTATTGCCTTGTTTCAGTTTTAATAATCAGGTTGATTTTCAAGCTAAGTAGATGATTAGTCTAATGTAGTTCGCCTCTATATGATTGTGTAGTGGTGAATTTCCTTGCTAAGTAGTGGCGGTGATCTTTACTTAGCATTGTAATTTTTCCCAGTTGGTGAAGTTTTTTCTTGATCATTCATTTGTTTTTCGTCATCGCCAGAAGTAAGCAGGATAGTCAGGGTGCCTTTTTTAAATGGATTTATCTGGAGGAAGGTTGCAGTCTCTTGATTAAATCCTCAAAACCGTATTTTTTTCGTCGTGTCCTCTGCTAGGGCACCAAAAAGTGTAACCTTTGAAAGACAAAAGCTTAATGGAATTAAAAGACTTCTCGTGATTTAGACCTGTATATGTTAGAACCACCACGTACATACTTATATTCCCCAAAGCACTCTCAGTTGATCATAGGTCGGGATTATAGGTTTCGGGGGCTTTTGTAGTCTGTAATTTTAATTTTATTTTATTTTATTTTATTTTTTAACACTAGACTACTTGGAAGACGGTGATCTCTGCCTGTCTATGTCTCCTATCATGATAGATTATCGAACAGAATGTCTACAAGATAACTTGTATGACAATCATCGAGAGAAAGCATTGCTATATTTTTTTGTATGGACGTAATGATAGCGCACTATCAATAGTGGTCTTACACAGAAACAACCACCCCGGGACCGCTCACGCATTACTTTCGTGTTGGGTTCATTTATCAGTCAGCACCTCCCTCGCGGATTCTGCATTCGTTATGCGGTTAGGAGTTTGCCAATCAGGGTTGGCAACCCACTGGGTAACCCGGATGGGTTTCATTGGGTATTGTATTTAAAAAACCCGTGTGGGTTTCTTTGATTTAAAAGATTTCGTAGTTTATTTACAGCAAAAATAGTTGTAATTTACGTATTGTCCCCTTTTTGAGCTCAAAAAAGATAATGAAATAACAACTTTATCAAATTACTGCTTACATCTTTTCCCACCTCTGAGCCAATTTTTAAATCCCGTTTCAGAAAAACTTCCCATTTTTTAAGGCGTTTCAACTTTGAAGCCGATATTGTATTTCTTTACAGGCAGTGACATGCTAAAATATAAACTCATACCTCTTTATACGGCCTAGATAGTCTGACGTAAATTGAAATGCCTTTAATCGAGATGAATATGTGTTGCGTTACATTTTTTCTTAGAAAACAGAACGTGGTAATTTGAGTTTAAAGCGAATAATTCAAACAGTCCGTTAAAGCGAAATGCCATGTTAGAAAGCCCCTATAAAGAGGTGTGAGCAAAGTTCGAAGAATACTTTAATAATTGTTTTGAAACTTTTGCGACATGAGTCGGGTTTTGTCATGCAAAAGAATAACTTAATCATGTCTGTCTTTACATTCCGGATGTTTTTCTCATAATGCATGATTCAAATGAAGTAATTGCAGTCTGCTCATAGCACACAATAACGTCTTGATCCCACTAAGGGTGCAAAAATTGCACTATAAATACTAAAACAACGTGATTGCATATATAAACAAACAAAAATTATTGTCCACTTGAACGAAATTTGAAAGCAGTTATAAAATCCAATAAAACCCTTAAACTCCTCAAAAAACCCAATAAAACCCGGTGGTTGGGTTTAAAAAAATACCCGCGTTTTTGCCAACCCTGTTGGCACTAGTTTTCGTTGATACGCTATTTTCTCCTTATGATTGATCTCTTGGATAAATTTTGAATATTTTGACCATTTTTTATGGATCTCTGCCGTCGAAATTTTCATTTGAAAATTCTATGTTCCACGTTGTGCGGATGAATTGGCCAGACATGGCATATCCATCGAATTCACGGGCGACTCTTTCACATTGGTCTGACTTACAGGATCGATACATCATTAGCAGGTTTGGAGACGGGCAAGAAAGCGCATCAATTCTGGCCAAGGCTGGATCATGGCCGCACGAAAGGAATGCTCAACCTTCAAAAAACACAGTCAGCTTCATTGTTGTAGTCATTACTGCGCATTGTATACTCTAAAATCATATTAGGCGTCTGGAATTGGATCATCTGCCCAATGCTTTCTGCATAAGTTGCAGAGACGAAGAAGAGGAGGCACTGATTCTTTACCTACTGGGCACATGCCCGGCATTATTTTGAAAGAGAAAGGACCACCTGGGCTTTACCTTGCTACTGAGATCATTAAGTTGTCGATGACAGACATTAGAAGGTTTAACGTATTATCATAGCTCAGATTGGTTCCATGTTTGGGGGGATTGTGGTATCACAACGGTTTACTCTTGCCTACGTGTGTCCTTTCAGCCACCTTAATCTACCTTTCAAATGTATTTCATGTTATAGACGCTTTTGTAGGTATATACCATTCTACGTAAGGCAGAAGTTTAGTTCACCATGTCCATCTACCTTTTGTAATTCTTCCAAAAGGGTTGCCATTGTTAGGAAAACATTATTTTAACCTTTTTCTTAGTGTTGGATAATTCTCCGTGTGCATAGTTAATTCTCGAATTCAAGGACTGAAACCGAACACGAACGGATTCAGCTTCGATGTTTATAAAAATTTTGAACCCGAACCCGTTGAACTCATGGGAGAAATGGTTCATATGGTTCATAAAAAAAATAAAACACTGACTATCAGTAACGAAAAAGTAATCAGTTTACAATCTTCACACAAAATATAGTAAAAAGGGAAATCTCCCTTTTCTGTTCAAAAATTTACAAGTGGAACGCTTTCTTCAGTACTTTTTAGATTTTAAACCTGAATTTTTTATTTTGATTAACCCGAACCTGAATCCATGTTTTATAGATTTCGATTTTTCCTAATTTTGGGTATTTAAAGCTCCATTTTCCTGTTACTAATATTGCCTTCAAATGGTACTGCTCTCTACATAAAATTTTTTATAATACACTTTGGGCTTTTATAAAAGAGGATGTAAAAGGCGTAGATGTAAATAATGATTTTGTAAGAATTTTTTTATTTTATTAAGTTCAGCGGCATATTCTACAAATAATGCAGGTTTTTTTTATTTCGTCAAATGATAATCGAAAATGATCTCATCTTATATACTTCCAATCTACTACTTTAAGATGATTTATTTTAATTTCTCGTATAATTGATAAAACGATCGTCGGCTTAAATTTCAACTTAAAATAGAGTTAAAATTTTTGGCGGTAAAAATTTGGTATCAATTTATCAATTTGATACAACAACTATGAGTGCAAATGAAAAAAACCTTGATAAGTAAAAAAAAAATTAAAAATAAACACAACAATTATAATTCTAATGACGACAACTAAAAAAAAAATAACAAAATTAAAAAATAAAATAAAACAAATACAAATGCAAACGTAAATTATCTGTTATAAGGCGGCGGCGCTACTTTTACACAATTAAAATAATTTTTGTAAAAATTTTTAATTGATTTAGAAAAAAAAAAAATAATAACGAAAACGATGAAATAAAATAAAAAAAAAAAAATTCTATTCAATTCAATTCAAATACACATTTACCGCCGCACTTCATCACATACTTCTCACTCACTCACTCTCATATGTATGTATGCTTGTATTTCAAAATTTAAACGTTATATTTCAAACAGTTCGTAACGGAAGTAATAAACTAAGTATTACTACGAAGTAGTGGTAGCTAATAAAACAACAACAAATACAATAAAGCTCGTACTAGAAAACGAACAAATAAAAACGATAAAAATCTTTGAATTAAAAAAAATAAAAAATTAATAAATTCATTTTACTGACCTAATAGAAGAATTTTTATATTTGTTTAAGAAAAAGCCCTTAAACTGTATTAAAATATAGAAATGAATGTAAACTTGACTTTATAGTAAACTGGAGCTGTCCTCGGCAAAGCTTACTTGGGTCTAAAGAGCAGGTGTCATTGTATTTATTACTATTTGTCACCCATCGTACAAAAGCTTTGCATCTTCTCACCACTACTCGACAGCCACCCAGGCGATTATATAAAAGCGTGGACTTTGTCCAAAAAACTCATCTCTATACAACGTCAAAACAGTGTTAAAATCAAACAGTAATCAGGGTTGGCAAAAACCTGGGTTTAAAAAAAAAAACCCAACCCACTAGGTTTTATTATGTTTTTTTGTGGGCTTCCAATTTTTGTTCAAGTCGACAATACTCTTGATGGGCTCAAGACGGCATTGTGTACTATGAGCTGCTAAAACTCGGTGATCAGAGCAGACTGCAACTACTTCGTCCGACCATGCATTATGAGAAAAACGGTCGGAATATAAAGACAGACATGATTAATGGCGTTTTCTTTTCTGGAAAAAAATGTTGCAGTCTTTTTTTGTGTTCCTTTTTAAAAAAGTTTAATACAACGAGGAGGTGCTGTGTTTGTCTCCGAAAATCTTGCCTTTAAAAAATTTTAATATTTTCTATTTTACGTTTTATGACGAGAAAAGACCATTAGTTATTCTTTTGCATAACACGTCGTAAAATTTTCAAGACAATTATTAGAAACGATCCGCCGAACATTGCTCCGTCTAAATATTGGCAGCTATGATAGATACAATACACTTATACCTCTTTATAAAGCCTTTCGCTATAACGGCCTGTTTAAATTATGAAACACATTCGCTTTACGGCATAAATTACCTCGCTCTACCACTAAAACAGTATTGAAGTAAAAAAAAAGTTTAGTTGGAGCTAACTCAGTAAAGAGAGTTAAGTGTGGATAACATCTGGTTGAAAAGGTTGCGATCGAACATAAGTTATAACTACGATCGGGTTGGAAGATCTTTAGGAAAAAAGATCTGTCGAGTAATTGTTGTTGCTTACAAAGTTGTAAACAGACAGAGTAATTAAGAATAAAAATTGTTATTGCCTGTAGAAAGATTACAAGCAGTGGTGCACATAACTGTGTTGAATAAATGATTTTTATTCTTAATTATCCACACTTAACTCTCTTTACTGAGTTAGCTCCAACTAAACTGGTTTTTACTTCACTACCAGCTTCACGAGTTTACTCCTTATAAACTCTCTTCACACAAACTGCACTCGCTGAGTTTACTTTACTTAAACTGCACTCGCTGAGTTTACACACATAACACATAAACTGATTGCTGTTTGCATCGATGTGCTTTTTATATGGCTGAGGAGACAACACATCGAAAGCTCTCGAACCTCTCGATATTTCAGGTAGATTCCATTTCTTTCTTTTAATTTCTTTTAGTTCTTTTGTAGCCATGCGTATGTGAACATCTACCTCTTTCAGCTTTTAGTATTTGTTGTTGCTTGTTTATTTTCTGTTACTTGTTTTCTTTGCTGTTAGTTTGTTGTTGTTGTTGCTGTGTTGTTTTTATTTACTTTATCTCTGCTAATAATGTATGTTGTCCATTCTGGCTATTTATAAACATTATGTATAGGTGTTCTTGCAGCTTTTGTTTATTTATTTTAGCGATGTAATAAACGCTGTGATGCCCAACCTTATTTTCGTAACACTGCCGTCCACTTAAGCTTGTTCGTCCCGAATAGACTCATTACATCCTTAACTACAATCTACGAACTCATAAACCACGTTTTTTAAAAGGTAAAAACGTAACAATATAATACCTAACAAACCCAGGTGGGTTTTATTGTGTTACCCAGTGGGTTGCCAACACTAACAGTAATACTTTGCAATACTGCAAATCAAATGCTTTGTCATTTTAAACTTTGTAAATCTTAAATTTGTTTACCAAACATTTTTATTTGTTCTAAAATTCTTAACTATGGTATTTCTTTCCCCTGTTGTTTATGAAAAGCATTACGCATTTGTATAATGCTCCAGTTGCGCTTGTTTGCTTATCAGCTAGGCAAAGGGTAATTTTAGGAATGTAATGCATTGTTAAAATCTGCACGGTTGTGTTTAAGAATATGTGACATTAACACACTGAAAAGCAACATGCGTTTAGAAAGGCAGCATGTTTTTGTCATAAAATATTCTCTGACCAAGCAGGGATAGCCTTAAATCGTCAAATGACGGGCAATAATCGTAGATTTCTCCTCCTCGTCATCATAGCAGCTTCTGCAGAAATCTTTACGTGGGATTATCAGAGTTTGGGCACGCTCACCAAGTGCCCTTGTTGGGCTGATTATAGCTGCTATAAGCTTCCTTATAAGTAGCCTGAAGAGTTTCAAAAGCTGTTTGGTTTTTCGACGGTCTAAAAACGACCAAGATTTGGTCGAATGGTGTCGTGTTGTCAAAACGGAGTCCTTCGACTCTACTTGACTATTTGCCCTCAGCGAACTAGCACATAAACTAAATAATAGAAAGCTTTGACTTTTAGATTTTCTTTTCAACAGACCCTAAAAGCTGACAATTAAATAGAAACAATAGTGTTTCATGTGCTGGCCAAAGATTACGAGTATTATTAACGTAAAAAAACATCGCCGCAACCAAAGAAATCCTTAATGGTATTCACTAAATTCCGTCGTAAAGGTACTAGCACAAATGATCGCAAATGCTACACTCGCCTGTAATAGCAACCGTGTGAACACTTCGAAAGGGTGCTTGGCGCGGTTTAGACTTCATCCGAACGAGTTCTTGTTTTGTGCACGAAGCATACGTCTATCGCCAGCAAATATTATTCAGATATCTTGGACAAATTCCAAATATACATTTGAGAGAAAAACTAACTAAGTTAGTAAAAAAAGAGCTATTCCATCAAGACAAAGTGAGATGGCACACGTGTGTAATCATAACAATCCATAAATTAGTCTACAAACTGCTAACCCATCCACCATACTCTCGAAAATTAGGCCCTTGAAGCTGTTTGCTAATTTCAATTTCAAAGTAAGAGATTCGAATCAATTGAAAAGAAATCATTATTGCAACAAAAATTTTTTGAAAGCGCAATTTAGACGTGACTTAACGTAACTCTATAAATCCAATCTTATGGGTAGTTCTGTGTTCGATTCGTGGTGACATCCTATAACGCTGTATCAATATGATTTTGGTTGTTTCGACTATGGTTACGGTTATTTCGTGATGTCAAGTCACGTCTAATTGAACCCAAAGCTGGTGTCACACGATTGTCGCAGGGCATCAATTATTGGTACGGTAATCGTGTGACCACCCAATATGTATTAATGCGGCATCTAAAATATTAAAAAGGAGCCAATATTTATTGTGTTGTTGTGCCGCAATCGAAGTTGACAATACGTACCAACATTTAAATTTTACAATTTTTTTCGCTGAATAAATAAAGCACAATTTAAATTGTGTCATATTGGCACATTTCTAGCAATCTTGTGATCCTAGCTTAAGACCTTTAAAAATATTACCTTAATTGGAAAGAGGAAATTTTATTAGTGTTGGATTAAATTAAGATTAAATAATTAGGTCATTATATGGATAGTAAGATTCAGTTATTATTGTATTAATTCTCATAACATTCCATGAAAGAACACGGGGACTTCTCTCAGTCAATGAGCTGCACCCGATTCTGTTTTTAGACTCATTGAAAGCAACCTACAGTTCAACGCCGGCTCCGAACAGCAAATGCATTGGAGAAGTTTTCAATATTAGTAATAGTCATAACCAGTTACTCGCTAATGTTATGAGGTGATACCGCTGTTGAAAAAAATAGCCAATAATCAGAAGTAGCAGTGTTCGGATAATACGGCAGGTGCGACATTTAATTGTTTCTAACAATTGTTTGGCAACTTTTTCGATGTGAGTTCCAGCATTGTCATATAAAAGAATAACTTAATTCTGTCTGTCTTTCTATTCCAACCGTTTTTCTCACAAGGTACGGTTCAAACAAAGCAAATGTAGTCTACACAATGCCGTCTTGACTCCACAATGAGTGCAAAACTGCATTACAAATACTAAAACAACGCAATTGTACTTACAAAAAAAAAAAAAAAAAATCGTAGTCATTAAGTTGATTTACGTACTGTACAGAGCATAGCAAATGCAACGTTATATAATTTATATAATTTTCATTAATGCACCCCCAGCATGTGCATTTCATTGATACAAAGCACGTTAGCTAAATCTTCTGTTTTACAGTTTAAGTGACGTTCTGCGAAGTCAAGATGCCTTCTCTTATTAAGTTTTCTTATTAGTGGCATTTTACAGGTAGGGCCAGTTGCGTCTAGTATATACCAGTTAGGGCCAGTTGCGTCGGTATATACGCTATATGGGACACCCATTTGTGTTTTTGCGTAATTAGCAACATCTACTGCCGTCTTTCGTGGATCAATTTTCATTGGTCTTAGCATTTCTCGGTTCTGACGAACAGTATTAATTCGTTGGTCGCGACTTTATAGTTTTCTGTCTACACTTCCAGAAGAGTGAAATTTTAAGAAAATTCGACTAACGTTGAGCTTTTATTACTGCCACTTTGCTATCGTTTGATAACTGTTTCTTGAAAAATACAAAAAACTTTTATAATGAAAATATTTTTTTAAATAAATTATATGATTTGTTTACTTCAACAGCACGTTGCATTTTTTTTTGCTCGCACAAATAATTTTATATTTTTAATATATTGTGATCAAATTAAAAAAGATAATCAACTAATAATAACAAATATGATTCTTCGTCTTATAAAGTATAATATGTATACCGTTGTTAGTGACCAAATGCAATTTTAGATTACGAAACGCAGAGTAGCATTTTTAATGCTCGCTACTGTATTTCGTCAGAGGCGACGCATACACAGAGAAAATGTTTGAAACTCTCAATAAAGGTAGAATTAGCCGAACGTTTTCGTAACGCAACGTTCGTTTTTGGTATATGGAAATCAATGTAAATGCTTACTGGATTTTAATGTCACGTTGCTGTTGTAACGTAACATTCTGTAGGAAATAGAATTTCTCAACGGCGTTACGTGACATTTGTTAAGCAGTGATGGACTGTTTGTATGTTATATTTATATGGGGATATTTTTACTCTTATTCCACACAATTAAAAAGAGCAATTTAAAGCAATTTATAATAATTTTAACAAATTTAAAATATATTTTAGAAAATGTTATTCGATTTAAAAAAAATATTACTATTTTTTAATACAAAATGGTTCCTGCGTATATTTAATGTAGAAATAAAAGAAATAAACTAAAAAATTAGCTTTAAAAACATTCTTTGGTGACAAGCATTTTCACGCTGATGATAGATAAACAATTATGTATGTATGTAATTCTTAGATCAAATTAAAAAGAACTTTGGATCAGCAATGAGTAGTTTCCGAGATTTAAGCCACTTATTCTCAACATTTAACTAAGTAGTGTCTTGAAAAGTTTAATAAACAAAAAAAGAAGAAAAAATTTCCAATGATTTTAATTTGGGTGAATTTGTTGACTTTTTATAAACTTGCATTAACTTAATAAATAACTTTGTACTCCATATAAGCTTCTTTTGGCAATAATTTGGTATATAACTTGTTGTATCTGTAAATATGTATGTACGTATATAATTAAATTATTTTTATATATTTAGATAAAAAATACTATTTAAACCTATTCGGTACTTTTTTCAAAGCGTACACAATTCGAACATTTATAATACCCATCACTGTGATTGAAACAGCTATTTCTTTTCCCTTTTTAATAATTTATATACACATTTGACAAAAACATATGACAAGTTTTTAAGTGTTCTATAATCGCATAGATGTTCTTATAGTACTCTATGTTACATTATGTCTACGACAGCGTTTGGCTAACCAGGCCTTAAAGGAGACTATGCTTTGTGAAAAATAAAACTTTTTTGGCCGAAAAAAAATCGTTTATATAAAAACGTTTCCGAATTATTAAACAGCTTAAACAATCTGTTTATGCGTATTAATGTTTTTGTAGGATATACTTCCCAAATACATACGATTTAAAACAAAAATTCAAGTTTTCAATCTTTAACAAACAGACACCACCTTTTGCAGTTTAAAAATAAATAAAATAATCATTATCTATGTAACACCCTGTATATATTGTTTATAACATAAAGTAAAATGCTTTCTCTCTCAATTAAATGAATCCTAAATTGCTTAATTAATTAAAAAGCAACAACAAATATGAGCAACAAACATATGTATCTTCTTCTATTGAATACGACGAATAGTACATACCGCCGTATGTGACAAATGCTTAGAAATCGGTGAATATACGAATGTACACCGTAATATATGAAGAGAGAATACAAATAAATAAATAAAAAATTCATACGAAAATTGATTTGTTTCCATTCGAATTACGCGGAATTCTATTCGCAGTTTTGCAACAAACGATGATTGAATTGAATCAAATCGAATCGAATTGCATACAAAAATTTAATGTTTTTGTGAGAATTTTTCAAATAAATGTTTAATAAATGAAAACTTGTGATTTGTTTTTCTCTTATAAATCTATTTACATACATATGTACGAGTATGTATGTAACTATGTATGATGAGAATATTTTGTTTAATTGATGCTGGAAAATGACAATAACATTTTTATTTAAATAAATATAAAAAAACACAACAATGCCTTTATAATGAGGGAATATTTGATAATTTTAGTTTTGTTTGTATATTTGTTTTTTAAATGAATTAACATATGCATTTTTAATAGAAATTTAAGGAAAAATTTATAACCTTGTAAAAATAAATGCTTTTCGAAGATTAATGACTGTGAAAACTTATAAATTGAGATAAACGTATACTCCATAACTAAAATACTTATATACATACATACTTGTCTGTAAATATGTGTGTATGTATGTAGGTACATATATATTGGGTGTACAAATTAATACGATCCGTTTTCAAAATAAGGCTCTAAAATTTAATTAAATTTTTAAATAGTAAAAGCTGATTGTGCTAATTTTAGACGGATTGGTCATCTGCAGATAACATCCAGTTTGAAATATTTTAAGTTTCATACAAAATGCTTTTTATTAATCTGTTGAAAAATTTCCGATTTTTGGATATCTAACAAGTTTATTCAAGTGTCACTTAAAAATACTTATATCACTTTAAACTTCGTTTCTTAGGGAAGGCATGAACCATATACCCAAGACAAATAGTTAGAAAAAATTAACGGTTACCGTCTCAACGTTTCCAACCCTAAATTAAAATGGACACTCTAATGTACGGTGACAAGTACTTGTGGATACATGTATCTCATGTATTACTTAAAAACGCATTAAATCCTACAACCAGCTTTTCTACTTAAACTATTTATTATGATCCAATTAAAGGGCAGACAAAAATATTATAATATATTCGTCAAAAAAGTCAATTTATCCCCTTTACGCAGCACAATAAGTAGGAAAATACCGGTGATTTGGGTATATTTCAAAAAATTTAAACAAAAATGTGAGAGATTGCCGCCGTTTAAAAAAATTAAATTGTTTAAATGACAAAAAACAATCATTCAGCACGCGAAAGTACCAGGACATTGGGAATTTGCTACCGAACAGTGCTTCAAGTAAGAAAAAGAAGAAATATTTGAGGACATGGAAAATTTATAGGTTAAGAAACAGGCAAAAACACTAGAAGGGGTTATAAACAAGCCACTTATTGAGGGTACAGTACGCAGGGCTCAATTCAGTTGTAAACCAAAAAAACCAGTACTGTCGGTAAAAATTTTTAAGCAAGGCTAAAGCTCTGCAAAGAGCACAAAAACGAGCGCGGTAAACTGGAAACTGGTAATGTGGTCAGATGAAAACAAAATAAATCGTTTTCAGTCGGATGGCAAGAAATACTATTGGCACAGTTCTTATGAAACTCTTAATAAACACCAAGTAAAAGAAACTATTAAGCACGGAGGTGGAAGCTTAATGGGTTGGACCTATTTTACTTGGTGGTACCTTGGTCCAGTGGTAAAAATTGAGGGAATAACGAGAAAATAAGATTATTTTTGTATCTTAGGTGATAATTTACCCGATTTTGTGGACCGAAATGTTTACCCGGTAAAAGAAGTTGTTTTTACACAGGATGTGGATCCCAAACATACGGCCAAAATCGTTAAGATTGGCTATTAAATCAAAATTTTTAAACTATGCGATGGTCAGTGCAAAGTCCAGATCTCAGCCCGATCGAAAACTTATGGGCTTTGCTGAAGAAACATCTTTCACAAGACTATTATTTGCCAACAAATTTAAATGAATTTTGGTTCCGAGTCCACACAGAGTGGTCAAATATCCCGAAGTATACCATTGAAAATTTGTTCGACAGTGTGCCAGGATGTGTCAGAAGCGTGATAAAAGGAAAAGAGCTCTGGACAAAATATTGAAAATTAAAAGAATAATGCTTTGTTTTCAAACGTGCTGAAGTGGATACTTAGGACTTAGTCATAAAATTGCATAAGTCTTTAGTTTATCCTCAGATATTACTGAATTTCATTTTATTTTCTCTAATTATTATTTTATTGAATAGTTTAAACAAAAATTTGTAATGGTTTCCCTTTATTTTATGTATTTAATTTCGGTTTTAAATCTTTCTAAAAAAACATGTATCCACAAGTGCTTGCCACTGTATATGTTAGAGGAAAATATTCACTAAACGTAAATAAACAATAAATGCTTTATTGATTGATTGATTGATTGATAGATTAAAAATATTTAGATTTCGAAAATCTGTGTAAACAGAAACAAAAGATAATTGGTTTGAAAACACTTTACTAATAATGAAAATATTAGAAAAACTCTAAGTTATTACATTTTCATAGTCCGACTAAAAAAATTCAAAAATTCTATAGCCTCCACCACCACAGATGTCTGTTTGTCATTAAAGTCTCTGTTAAGCTCGATACATTTAGTCCTCCAAATATAAAAATACATCTCAAAATAGTCGTTTGTTAAGTTTATTCACCCCTAGAAACTCACATTTGCTTATTCTTTGGTTTCTGTTAAGTATTAAACACATAGATGACAGTAGGCAACACGACTTCACATCAGCTAATGCTGTTGGCTGCATTTGGCACTGTTGTCGGCTACATAAATATTTTGAAAACAGCAGCAGTGTAATTAATCGCTTTATCAATTACTAATACCCAGCCGACAGGTATTGCATTTCTATATATATGCGTATAGGCGATAAACAAGTATATATATATATATATATATATATATATATATATATATATATATATATATATATATATGCCAGAATTGTTGTGGGTTCATTATCCCATATATATATATATATATATATATATATATATATATATATATATATATTATTCTGGCACCTATACGATCAGGCCCCTTTAGAGTCTATTATGGCTATGAATCCTTGTGGCTGTCACTGGGCACAGGGTAATGGTAATTTTTTTAAAAAGCTAGCTTTGGTATGGTAGGTAAGACACCCACCTACCAACCAAGACCTCCTCGATCATCTGACAATTTTCAACAGTAGTATCATCTCATAACATGAGCTATGAATAAGTTCTCTAACTAATGCATCTGCCGTTCGGAGCCGGCGTTAAACTGTAATTCCCTTTCAATGAGTCTTAAAATAGAATCGCCTTTAACTCATTGACTTAGAGCAGTTCCTCTTGTACCACTTGGGATGTCGCGGGATTTATGTATAAATGAATGTTTGTAGGCCCAAATAAAAACCGATCTCAACCAAGTCTGTTAAGCCCGTACAAACCCGTATTTATTTATAGCAAAAAAAAAAGTGTTCCATTGGTTAATATAACACTATGGATGAAAAAGAATAAATTAGAAATAAATGGAAAGTGACTTTTGCAAATAGGTACTATAG
Organism: Wohlfahrtia magnifica; assembly: GCA_023159175.1. Taxonomy (NCBI): domain Eukaryota; kingdom Metazoa; phylum Arthropoda; class Insecta; order Diptera; family Sarcophagidae; genus Wohlfahrtia; species Wohlfahrtia magnifica. The sequence goes on from JAKWBJ010000498.1 coordinate 714,246, forward strand.
GGTACAATAAACATCTTTGCCTCGTTTCAGTTCCTTTATAATTATTGTTTTCCAACTAAGCTAGTTTTTTAGTATTTGCCTTTTTCAAATTTAAAAAATGTTTTTATGCCGTTTTGCAACCGTCTATGAAATACAAATACACCACAACAAGCAGCCGCAAGCAAGCTGTTAAATATAGAATACAATCCGAGGCAGCCACCTTTTAAGCAGTATTTAGGCATTATCATTATTATTATCATTATGACCAGGCATATTATTGCCGGACACTGCCACCCATGGGATCTATTGTACCTCTTCCGGTCTACAGTTTGTTCAGCAGATCTAATGATTTTCTAATGAACACCTGCAGATCTGAAACCAAAATATATCCAACCTAAATATTTCCATCTAAACCTATCAACAATTACATATTCACACAATATGTGATTAGCTGTCTCTGATGCCTGTGAGCGCGAAACAAATTGTTAATTTCTCTAGATTTTTGTTAAAATAGGATAAATTTTTTTAACGAATTATTTTTCTTGGTCCGACGAAGTTCGTTATAACCGAGTTTTATTGTACTTTGAAAGAACTGAAAGCTATATACTCGTATATATATATACACATATATATGTATACGTGGGTTCATTCTCCCATCGTATTTGTGCCCTGCCAAACATTTATCGCAGAACCAGCAGTCTGCAAGAGGAAAGTGGCTTCCCAACTAGATGTTCAATCTCCTCGTTGCCAAGGAGAGAACCCTCCCTCGTATTAAATTTCATGATTAATTCACTTAAAATATATAGATGCTACACGATACACGCTATTGTATTTCCGTTATAAATCAAAATTATAAATCAAAATTAAATGAAAAATGAGAAGAAAAATTAGAGAAAAAAAATTTTTTCTTATTGTTTTAATATTATTTGATGAAATAAAGTAATTAATAATTCTGTATAACACCGTTCCCAGAGTAATTTTTTACTAGATAATCTTAAGGTCTGAATATTTCGCCACCTTAGCGCAACTGAAATCGTCAGTGGAGTTCTATATGTGGAGATTTCCACCACACAATCTCACTATCCATAAGTATGGGCTTAAACCAAGACTTTTCAACGGTCCTGAGACACGTGTGCTGCGCCACGTTCGCCCTCGATGTCCTTGTAAGTGTATTCTGCAGCCAGGACAGCTTAGAGTATTGGATTTCCCCAGCTATTTCGCGCTATCCGACAGCCCCAGTTCTACCTCCGTGCAGGCGCGGTAAGGAAAAAGGCCGAATTTTGTATCTGCGCGTAGACAGTATCAATTCCGTCTTCCCTGGGTTAAAGCTCAGCCCACTGTCAGTGCACCACTGACTAAGAAGGCCCAGAGTTGTCTGAAGCTGCTGCGACTTGTGTCGAGCCATAGCAACATCATCCGCATACGCTACAGTCTTGAATATATTAGAATCAAGTTCCACGAACAAAATGTTGACGGTCAAATTCCACAGGAGAGGTGATAAACATGGGTGGGAGGCCCTGTGGTATTGCATTGTATATTAAGTGGTGGTACAAATAAATCTTTTATTTTACCGGCATACAATTAACTAGAGATAAGAGTCGTCTCTAACATAAGTATAGGCTAAATGTACGTAAGCCATATATCTTATCAACTTCGTTGCAAAATGTTAAATAATGAGGCCTAATGGACTGACATTATTCAAATCGTTCACTTTGATTTTGAAGCAGTTAAATATTATATAGTTCTTTTAGTTTTAAAAGAATATAATTTATAAACATTTGAAACACGTTAATTTTTTCAGTGTAATTAATTAGAATGCTTTCGTCGTATTGAATTTCATAATTCATTCACTTAAAATATCTAAATTCTACACGCTATAGTATTTCCGTTTTAATTTATAAATCAAAATTAAATGAAAAATGAGAAGAATAATTAGAAAAAAAAAAATATTTTATTATTGTTTTAATTTTATTTGATGAAATCAAGTAATTAATAATTTTGTATAACAATTGTAATCCGTCTGTCTATCTTTCTATTCATTCTTAATCACAAATTTAATTCATTGTAGGCGTTAATTGAATTTTAATAGAAAACCGTTTTTATTTTTTGACTAGCGGTACAACAATTTTATATTTTAATTTTGCATTAATAATCGAATTTACTTAATTTAATTCTTAAAATAATTTTTAAATTGTTTGATATAAAACTAAAATGAAAGATGTAAGATAAGGCTCTTAAAAATCTACGATTTTCGAAACCAACTTGTTGCTTTTAATAAGTGGAGGTTTCTAAAGTTCCAAAAAAGAAGCATGTCCCTTAAACATTATAAAATCACTTACAAAAAGGCAAGCACGTAGAAAAGTTTCTCAAGCAGTTCTTATACGAAAGTTATATCCTGGTAGCATTTTTACTACTGTTAAACAGACTTAACGTACTTGCTAAGCACTAATTACAAGAAATTGCAAATAAATTGTAAGTGTAAACTTTGCGCCATCAATTGTAAATGTGTTGTATATATTGATTCCTATAGATTCGAGTTGGAACAAAGGGCCTGCACGAAATTCTTCCATTAGGATCTGTCCTGTGCTATCACCTCGGTCCACGTTATTTCTGTGTTAGAATTTGGCGGATCTGTGTCTTCCCCTACTACAATATACCTATGTAGTAGGGTCTTCTCAAAATATGACTATCCAGTCTCATTTTTCCTGTTCTTTTTTAGAGGTCTCTGTTGAAGATCCTGTTCGGCCAAAATATTTTCTATATTGGTTGCCACAAAGTAAGTAAAATGAAAGTGCGTTTGGTGATTGAAACTGAAGTTATCTCTACTAAACAGGTGCACCATATTAGACATGCATGTACAGTGGCTTAAATTGGCTTAAAAACACATTTTGTTGACAAATTCAGTTTTATTCATACCAATATGAAACAGAAATATGGGAATTAATTAATGGAATATGATGTCGGGCAAGCGTCCACCTCTAGCACGTCGGCAGACGTCCGTCTTTTCACAAAATTTTGTACCACATTTTGTAGCAAAGCTTTGTCAATGAAGCGCCGAATTTCATCTTTCAGAGTGTCAGTTGTTTGTGGTTTGTTCATGTATATTCGGTTTTTCAAATGCCAGAGAAAATAATCCAGCAGCGTTAAATCACAACAACCGCCTCGTTCTTTGACATCGCCAAATCGAGAAATTACGCGACTGGGAAATTTCTCATGCAATAACGGAATTGTTTGGTTGGCTGTGTGGCTTGTGGCTTGTGGCGCTGTACTGCTGAAACCAAAAGTCACTGATGTGAACATTATCCAATTGTGGCCACAAAAAACTGGTTATCATGGTTTGGTAGCGCAGCTTTTTTTCGGGTGGGTTTTTTATTAAAAGGTTTTCGTAGTTTACAAAAATTAATTTACGTATTGGGGTTACAAAATTATTTGTTTTCTTTTTGGAGCTTAAAAGAAGATAATGAAATAGCAAATTTATATAATCACTGCTTACATCTTTTCCTCACCTCTGAGCCAATTTCCAAATCCCTTCTCAGAAAAACTTTTTTAAGGCGTTCTAACTTTAAAACCGATTTTGTATTTCTTCAAGGATGTGACTCGGTCACATGCTAAAATATAAACTCATAACTCTTTATATGGCCTAGATAGTTTTTGAAAATGTAGGCCATTAATCGAAATGCCTATAAACGAGATGAATATGTGTTGTCTGCTTCTGCTTCTCTTACATGTTTTGTTAAAAAACGGAGAATCCACGGTTTTTTTCCGTAGAACGAGGTAATTTGAACTTAAACTGAATTTGTTCGATAATTCAAACAGGCCTGTATAGCGAAATGCCATGTAAAGAAAACCCATATAAAGAGATGTGAGCAATGTTCGGAGAATACGTCGGATGCGGCTTTTGCTTGGCATTTGAATTGTTTTGAGACTTTTTCAACATAAGGTCGGGTGCTATCGTGCAAAAGAATAACTTAATTATGTCCATCTTTATATTCCGGCCGTTTTTCTCATAATGCATGATTCAAAGGAAGTAATTGCAGTCTGTTGCGATCACCGAGTTTTAAGAGCTCATAGGACACAATGCCGCCTTGAGCCCATCAAGAGTATTGTCGACTTGAACAAAAATTGGAAGAATTTATAAAACATAAAAAAACTCACCAAAAAACCCAATATAACCCGGTGGGTTGGGTTTTTTTTTAAACCCGGGTTTTTTCCAACCATGATTGCCAATTACATTTGAATTAACGTAGCTGAATAGAACATTGTAAATTATGCTAGAAAAAAAGAGGCGGCAGTTATACCTTAACAGACAGAAATTAATGTCGTGATAATTCGTTCGTAAAAGTGTTGGGTAATTTGTACAAATTGAAATTTAAATAAGTTACTGTATGAAGATAAAGTGTAAAGTGAATTAAAATATACAGTGCTGTTCAAAAAATAAGATTCACCTACAAAACAGCATATAAATGGGCATATACGTAAGCGAAGAAATATTTTATGGTCAGACGAAACTAAAGTTTATTGGTTTAACTCTGACAGAAGTAGTTTGACTGTAAGAAGACCCTCGAAGACAGAACTACTTCCGCAATATAGAATAAAAACTATTAAACATGGTGTAGGAAGTATGTATATTGATATGGGGATGTTTTTCCTACCATGACACAGGGCCTCTAGAACGGAAGGAATAATGGATGTCATTTATTATACCAATATCCTAAACGACGTCATGCCTTACGCCGAATGGGAAATGTCGCTTCGATGTGTGTTTCGGGTTGTTGTCTTGTTTAAACACCCATCGAAGCAAGCAAAAGATTGGTTTCAGAATAATGACGTCGAGCTATTGAGCTGCCCAGCACAGTCGCCGGACTTAAATCCTATCTAAAATCTATGGAAAATTGTCAAAGCAGCTCTCCGAGGAAAAAACCTTTCAAATAAATAACAGTTGTGGCAATTAGTGAAAGAAGCATGGAAAAATATTCCAATAGAAATATATCAGAGACTTGTTGACTTTATGCCAAAACGGTGCTTATCAATCATTAAAAATAAGGCTTATTCCACTAAGCACTGTAATTAAAAAGAACTATTTTAGTGAATCTATTTTATTGAACAGGAAAGAATTACTGATTTAAACAATATTGATGAATACATAGTTTTTTTTAGTTTCGATGATTATAAGTTATATCTTTGTTTGTTATTAACGTTATAATTTTACCAAAATAAAAATGTTTTATTGGTCTCAAAGATGTTAGATCATGGTGTATCAATTTTTTTGAACAGCACTGTATATTCGAGTTATTTATTTTATTTAACGCAATTTTAGAAGAACTCAAACGTTTAAAAAAGGTTAAAACGTAACAACAACAAGAGTCTCAGAACCTTAAGCGGGATATACTGGCCTAATTACATCAGCAACAAAATTCCTTGTAATCCGTCTAACGAGTAATCCCTACTTAACCTCATAAAACGTAGAAAACCGCGGCGCATCGGTCATATAATCAGAAAAATCGCATTAGAGCGGAATCTTCAAAGCTTAAGATGCTGCGGTCCAAGAACTAGGACAGTGAACTCTATCTGGAAAATGGCGAGAACAACAGCGGGTAAGGGAAAAAAACTACATTACAACATACCTGGTCCAAAGAACAATCGAAACGACTTTATCTAGCTAAGAAAAATATGCTGTTACATCTAGACTATGCACAAGTGCTCACGGCTATAGTCACCAAAAATACACAAACTGCTGCCTTAGACAAAATATTTTCTAGATTTTAAAAAATGTTGGGTTGGGTCAAACATAGCGTTCATCATTGATGCAACCACCTATTTTTAAAGGCAATTTTAGCGTTCAGGATTAAATAATAAAGTCAGGTTTATCAGTAAATATTGATTTGACACAAAAACGACTTCGCCTAGTAAAGATAAAAATGTGTTGTGCAGGTGCATTGGATATATTCAATATGACAAAAAACTATGAACTGGGCTACGAACTGCTGCTATACCATCCACCTTTTTAGACCTTTGTGGGTAATTCTCATTTGCATTTTGAAGAAATGACTGGATAATGAGAGATATGAGTAAAACAGTTCTATTCTATTTTTAAAGGCCTATTAAAAAGATAAAAATTAAGAAAAAATATATATAAAAACACTGGACGTTATATATTGCACTTAAAGAAGACTATGCTGTTGAGATAAATTTTCCTTTTAGCCCTCGGTATACATTTTTTCCATTTTCCAAAACTGTGGAGACGACGTATAAAACGGCATAAATTTGCACTTATTACACTTCATCGGTGAGGAGGCTAATGCTTTCTAAGTGTCTTTCTATATTTTAAGGGAGCGAAATAGACAAATTCAGCATATATTTTGAAATTTTTTTGCAATTTATTTAAATACATATTTTTGTCTTCCATCGAATTTTAATTTTTTTTTTCGTTTAATATTTTTTGATACTTTAATAGTTCACTTGGGTCACTTTATCCACAATAATCATATTCGTATGTGTATAAGTAAATATATATTATCTCTGACCATTTATCTATTTAGTGTTTTTTTCGTTCCTTTCTTATTTTATTTCTTTTTATGATTATCTCTATCATTTTCGCGTAAATTGCTTTGGGTGTGATATTCTTAACCATTATCGCCACCATCACCATCATTTTATTTTTATTTATTTCATTATTTTTCGTTATTTTCACATATTTGTGTCTTAGAAAAGAAGATTGATATAGAAGTACTCGTATGTACTCGTACAATTACGTTTACGAGTACATAGCCGGGGTATATAAATTGAAAAGTGGCTTAAGAATTATGAATGTATTATGAAGATATGTGATAGTTATGTACATACATATATAGAGAGTAGTAGATCGTCATATATTTGTTTTTTTTTTAATAGAAAGTAATAATCACCACTAGTGGTGAATAAAATAAATAAATGCTCCCTTGTTACTATCATTTGAATTAAAGGCATCGTTTTACGTCGTTAAATCGGTTTAAAGCGATTTAAAGCAGAAAGAAAACAAAAAATGATAAAAAGGAAATTATAATTATTTAAAACCGATTCTGTTTGATGCTTTAATATATATTATATATGTATATATATATAACTTGAAAGGGACCTACAACGGCAAATGCATTAGAGAAGTTTTCAATAGTAAGTAATACTCATAACCAGTTACTAGCTAATGTTGATGATACCGCTGTCGGAAAACTTTTTCTTTTTTAAGATGGTCTGGCCTGGTATTGAACCGAGGACCTTCCGGTTGGTAGGCGGGTATCTTACCTACCACACTACAGCGGCACACAAGGATTCAGTTACGTTATCTTAAAACAAGAAGATTTACACCTAAGCCATAATAGACTTGTTATAAGTTCCCAAGCTATGGTTGATTCAAAAAGAATCTATATTCAATGAAAAATCGGTCATTATGGAATTATCCTTTAAAATGTTGTTCCTTAGCAGGGTTGGGTAGTTCTGTGCCTTGGTGCTAAAAGGGCCAATGTCAAAATATTTATTTATATATGAGTTCAAAGTAACGTTGGCTGCAAAACGCGTATAAAGCCGTTCTGGGTTGAATTAGACATTGGTCGTTTTTATAAAATAAAAGAACGTAGAAAAGGAACCTAATGCAACGACTAACTCAAAACAGCAAAATATTGACATTGTCAATTTTAGCACCAAGGCACAGAACTAATCTAACATATTCCTACTCAACATAAATTTAAAAATTTGTATGTTTTCATAAGAAACTTACAATGAGGGCTTGCTCCTAAAACAAAGATATATCGACTTAACCCCACATCACTAGCGTCTAAATGCAACTTAGATTTTGTAGTGCAAGCGTAGTACATATATGTACATATCTATTTCTAATCTTTAATCTAATTTATCAAAATAGACACTCATTTACCGAATGTGTCAAAAAATTAAGCTGATTATTCCTGTATCTGCCGGGACCTTCAAAGTAAAATGTTAACGTTAGTTCTGCTAAGTTGCTGCAGTGCTGGTTGCAAAGCAATTTTTATTAGATTTAACACAATGTTACTGAAATTGTGGAAATGAACCAGTGTGCTGTGATGCCAGAAGAATCTGGCCACATTTGGATGACCGGAAAACGGTTTAGTTGCCTAGAAGACATGCAAGGAATCTTTTAGGGGGGTTATCCAGGTTTGCCAGATTCAACATTGTAAATATCTTGACATTTATAGAAAATATCTTGATTTTGAAAAAAAAATCTTGACAGTCAATGTCGGTAGATGGTTCTAAAATGTAATATCTCTGCTAATATTAGTTGCGTCAGGCAACACTATAATTTGATAGGCCCTAATGATTTCGGGCAATGGAAAGTGGATCTCATACGATATTAATGTACGAAAAATATCATGGACGAAGCAAGGTGAAGCTTCGCAGACGGTAGCAATGCCATTGATACCATGAAAGGTCTGGTAGGATTAGAGCGAAAATATTGTTCATTATAAGCTTCTACAATCTGGTGAAATGATTGATTCTGATCTCTACGGCCAACAATTGACAAGATTAAAGCAAGCAATTCAATTAAAACGCCTAGAATGACAACGCCAGACTACGCACATCTTCGATGACCCAGCAGAAACTAAGAGAGATTGGTTTGGAAGTGTTAATGTGTTCACCATACAGCCCGTACCTTGCACCTACAGATTATCATTTGTTTCGATCTCTGCAGAACTCTCTTAATGGTGTAAAATTAAATTCCGTAGATGGCTAAAAAACGAAATTGGATCAATTTTTTGCTCAGAAAGCCCAGAAGTTCTACTCTGATGGAATAATGAGCTTTACCCCAACAGTGGCAAAAGATTATTGATCAAAACGACACATACTTGTTATTAATTCACTAAAATGTTTAGTAGCCTATTACAAAACTTTGAAAAATTTGCTTTAAAAAATCTTGACAAACCATGTTTTTTTTTTTAAAAATTCTTGTAAATCAAGCGAAATCAAGACCATTTGGCAACACTATGGTTATTACTGGCCATTGGGCGTATTGCTAGACTGCTTATAGAACATTTAGTTGCTGGTTCGACTGTTTAGTAAAGGGACTTCAACCTCCCTCCAGACAAATACATCTAAAAAAAATCCTTCTGACCTTCCAGCTTACCTTTTGCGATGATGACAACCATCAGACGGATGATCAGGAGAAAACGCCATCTATTGGGAAAAAAGAATCCCCATTATCACTTAGCAAGGATCTTCAGCACTACACAATCATATGGAGGACAGCTACAGTAAATTAATCACCTGCTTAGCTTGAAAATTAACTTGTTTAATGAAACTGAAACAAAGCACTGGAAGCTTTGTGAAAACCCAATATACTCCTTAGAGAAATGACGGAGAAAAAAATTCTCTTAATTATCTTTGAAATGAGTTTTTTCTTTACGCATTAGACGATTTAAGGGTTTCTGTGCTTAGTCAGAGAAAATTCGACGATAAGGACTGTCATACAACAAACGATCTAGACAAAATCCACGCCTTTATTAGGACGACTAGACGGATAACAGATGCCAGACAGCAGTAATGAGGATGGCCTTGGTGCGATAATGGATACATAATAACATAACGGTACTTATAGTTTGAACCCAAGTGAACTGCTAGATTAACATTAACTGCTTTCAAATATGGAAAGAAATACATACGATGGCAGTTCGAAATGTTCTTAGCAAAAACAGCAAAAAGCTTTGTAAAATTGAAACTTTTATTCGTCATATGAACACATGTTAGATTTCATTTAGATCTGTCAACTCATTCGTAACAGGTGTTCAAAAAAGAAAGGTTTATCGGGATAAGAAATTCATTCTGATATGGTGAATGTGTCAAGTGAAAGAGCTCTTCCAAATGCAACGGTAAAAAATTGGATTGCTGAATTTGAACGTGGTCGTACAAGCATTGAAGATGAACCACAAAGTGGACGTCCAAAAACTGCAACAACGCCAGAAATCATATCATAGCTAAAGTGCATGATATGGTATTAGACGAACAAGTGAAAGTACGTCTCATCGTTCTGCTTTGAGTTTATTTTATTTTTTTCTTTCTTAAGTTGGTACATCTGTTGTTGATATTCTTGCTAAAGCTTAGCGTCATAGCTTGACATTTGCATTTTTTGTATTCGGTATGTCCATCAGTGCATCCTGCGATTTTTCCATTATTTCCTCTCGGCTAATGAAGCGCGCTCCCCGTAATGGCGTTTTAACTTGATTGAACAGAACGAAGTGACAGTGTGCTAAATTAGGTGAATTCGGTGGCTATTGGATGGTATTTGTTGCATTTTTCGTCAAAAAATTTCGAATAATGAGGGCACTGTGCTATGGTGCTTTTCATGGTGCGAAATCCACGAGTTTTCTGCCCACAATTCTGGTCTCTTTCGGCGAAGTGCTTCACGCAAACGTCACAAACGCCCAAATAATACTCTTTGTTTACTGCCTGGCCTTCTGGCAAAAATTCATGATGCACTACACCATGAAAACGTGGGCACTGCCTTCTTTTTTGAGTGAAAATGATGTGGTTTTTTTGGTCTCGGCTCATTTGGTGTCGACATTCATTGGCCTGATGTCTGGATTGCGTGTCGTACTCATAAACTCATGTCTCGTCTCCAGTAATGTTCCTTTTGATGAATGTTTGATCGGTAGTAGGTAATGCCATAGGTATTATTTTCCATCAAGAATTACCGATGAGAAGACTTAGATGATGGGTGCGGCATTTGTTAACCGTGGCCAAAAACGCATTTGAGTGAAAATTTCTCAAGCTTGTTTGGATCGCTTTAAACGAAAATAAATGTCTTCTAAGTGTCGTTTATAACTGTTGTTGAAATATGGAACCATCACTATACACCAGAGACAAAAGGGCAATCCAAACAATGGATTGAAGCTGTTGGAAGGTCATGGCAACGGTTTTGTGGTATTACGAAAATATTTTATTGATCGACAGTCTTCAGAAAGGTAAAACAATAAACTCGGAATATTATTTTAACCTTTTGTATTTGAATATCAAAAAAAAAAAAAAAAAAAGAAAACATCTGATTTACAACACAAATATATAATTTTTCATCAAGACAACGCACCATCCCGCAAGAGTGTTTTAACAATGGTAAAATTCATCAAATTGAAGTACGAATTGCTTCATCAACCACCTTATTCTCCTGATTTCGATCTTGTTTTTCAGAACATTTCGAACTGTCCTTGTATGTAGGTTTCATAACAAATTGATAAACAACTGATAAAAAATTTGAGTTGATAAATTCTCAACTTAATAGAAGTAACGTTGGGCTATAATCAGGGTTGGCAAAAACCCTGTTTTTTTTAATAAAACCCAGACCACCTGGTTTAATTGGGTTTTCTGATTGGTTCCTAATTTCGCTCAATTAGACAATATTTTTTATTTATTGGAAAAATTATTGTTTTAGTATTTATAATGCAATTTTGTACTCGTGGTCGGATCAAAGCGGCGTTGTGTACTATGGGCTTCTAAAGTAGACTGCACTTACTTCGTTTAAGTCGTGCTTTATGAGAAAAAAGGCCGAAATACAAAGACAGATATGATTCAGTTATTCTTTCGCATGACACGCTCGCCAAAGAGGGCAAACGATTGTCAAAAGCGGGCTAATGCCGCACCCGCCGTATTCTCCCAACATTGGTTGGATGTTTTGATGAATATAATATCTTTTATCATGTCGCCGAATTACTTCTTTTCAAGAAATAAAAAATTTACTTCAAAGATGGATCGCCTCAAAAGACGAGAAGTTTTTCTGAAACGTGATTCGAAAATTGGCTCAGAGGTGGGGAAAAGATGTAAGCAGTGATTTCATACATTTCTATTTTGATATGTTTGTTAATTCATTATTATATTTTTGAGCTGAAAGAAAGGAGCGAATTGATTTTTACTCCCAATACATAAATTATACTTATTTTTGTTGTAAATAAATCACGAAGTACTTTAAATAAAAAACCCAACCCGGGTCAGTTTAATTGGGTTACCCAGTGGGCCGCCAATCCTGGCTATGATGGATTCATGCTAAAGATTGTAGTTCATACAAATATTTTTTGTATTGAATATCCATTACATTCCTATCTCTCGTTTATGTGTGTATAAAGATTGAAATTAGACCCATTGAAGTTTGGACCTAGTCCCCATACTACAAAAAGTAGTATAATTTTTTAAAGAATCACATTTTCACATTACTAGCTAATGGATTTTCCTAAGATCGTTGCGTATAGTAAATGGTGTCCAAAATTGTGGTATCATTTTAATTTTAATAAAAGAAGACTTTTGCAGATATTAAAAATATTTTTATTTCAGTTTATTGCAAATAGCCTTCGATTAAAAATTATGTTGATCAAGTGACCCACTCTACTGGCTCGGCAGATTCCCAAACTTTTACCATAACTATCAATCACGTTTTTCTGTTGTGGGATTACTGCTGTACACTTTGGATTTCAAAAAACTCCAGAAAAAAATCGAAAGATATCAAATCGCACGATCTTCGTGGACAATCTACTCCTGCTCTATGAGAAATAATGTAATTTTCGTATTTTTCTTTCAGGTTGAAAACGTGATTGATAATTTTAGTAAAAGATTGGGACACTTGACCGACATAATTTTTAATTTTTAACCGGAACCTATTGGTAAAAAACTAAAATAAAAGTATTTATATTATCTGAAAAAAAGTCCTTTTTTTAATAAAATTGAAATGATACCTCAATTTTGTACACCCTTTATATTGAAAAAAATTTTAAATAATTAACACTTGGACGCCTTTAATGGCAAACAGGAGTTCCTTATTTTTAACTGCCAGTTATAAAATTGTATAAAATTACATTTAAATGCTTCTGGGGTGTAAGAATAGTTTATAATTCACACTAAAATTTTACACATAACAGGCCACTCTGTAAGTCCGTAGGATAAGTAAGAAAAAAAAAAAAAAACAAACAAACAAAATTTTGACAAAACTTTCATTTTATTATTCAACATATGTAAATGCCTTCGAGGGCGATACAACGAGTATAGCGATTTCTCTTTCTTGTCAAAACAGGCCCCAGTCTCAGCAATTACTTAATTATTGGAGTTAAATTTCTTTCCAGCAAGCATTACCTTGAATTCTAAAAAGAGGCAAAAGTCGCTGGGGGCTAAATCTGGAGAATACGGTGGGTGGGTAAGCAAATCGAAGCCCAATTCATTCAATTTTGCCATTGTTTTCATTGATTTAAAGCATGATGGGCTCAAGCAGCATCCACTTTCGCATACCTAAATGTTCGTGTAAAATGGTAAAAATATTACCATCTGATATCTTTACAATGTCAGCTTGCTCGCGCCTCTTCAATCTGCCAATTTGTGGATTTTTGTATTTTTTTTTTTTTTTTTTGGAATAACAGCCTAATTTTGGCGTCCACTCCACTCGACATCATTTGTGTTGGTACGACGACGCTGAATTTAACAGCAAATCACTTGTCTACCATTTGTCATTTCATCACAAAGCAATGCTTTTATCAAAACTCGAAATTCACTTTTTTCAATTTTTTTTAATAGCAAAAAATGCTATAACTAACGAATCAATGGTCAGATTGCTGTCAAATTTATACACGTATCGTTTGAAGGTTAGTACTAAATAAAAATCATGTGGACAAAACTCTAACAACGTCACTCACATAGACATCCTAGGGACTTATTAAGTGAAATGTTATTGTCCACATCGCCGTTTTTGCACGTTAATATTTTGACTGTTAGTGAGCAGTCAACAATGCTAAAGCGGTGATAGATTTTTTTAATTTTATTTGTTTGTATCGTAAAAACTTGTATTTATTGATTTTCAGCAAATTATGATTTCTCAGATTCGAAGTTTAGCAAATAAAATATTTTTTTTTTAATTAAAAAAACATTCTACTTTGAGGCTACTTATGAAAAGGGGTTTGTTTCTAGTCGAAAATGTATGCTGATGTATTTAAATTTAAATTTGAAATAATTTTTTAAAAGATCATTTTTTCTTTTCTGTAAAAATCTGTTTAATTAAATTTTTTTTTTTTTAATTAATTTTATTATTTAATTTGAAAACGTGCTGATTTCTTATGAAACACGTGTTTCTTAATTTTTTCCGTGTTTTTATCATTAAAATAATTTAAAATTGTAATCGTTTGGGTTGATTTCTATTGCTGTTTTTTTATTTGTTGATTTATATAGTTTTATTTGAAAAAAAAAAAAAAAAATGAAAGAATAAACAAAGTTTTTAATTACATTTAGCAAAAGCAAAATCAAAAATAAAATAAATTAAATTAAAACTATTCGTATTTGTTTAATTTATTTCAATTTTATTATTTTGTTTTAAATAAAATTTATTTATTTTTTTAGATTTTGTTTAACGCTTCAGTGGTTGATAACAAAATATAAAGAAAATTTAAAACAATCATACTAAATGATATTACGTATACGCCTTAAGAGGTTTTTAGGCAAATAATTTGAAATTAAAAAAAAAAAAACAATAAATAAGAAAAAAATTTGTTATTTTTATGTACCCGTAGTGCTGCTTAAACCCCAATAATCCTCCATTTCTATGTGTCTTTGATGAAGTGTTTTAATAGGAAATTTGGTGTTTGTTTTTAATTAAAAGCTTGTCATTGATTAAATTTTATTTTAATTTTTTTTAAATATTTTTATATATTTCTTTGCGTTTTCAGTGAATTTTTTCTAACAGAATTTTCTTATATTTTCTTTGGAAAATTATTATAAATCGTTGGTTTTTCTTTGTTTTATTTGTTGTTATATATTTTTCTATTGTATGTGTGCGTGTGTAGGTTAATTTCACGGTGATTTAAAACGCATAAGCGAGTTTTAAACGTTATTTTACTTGATATGTTGATCACCGCTCGTTATAAACTGCGCTCAGCTTTGACAATTTCATTTGGATTACAAAACATCACAATAATCTCGTTTTTTTGTTTGTGTTTCTTTTGTTTGTTTTTCGATTCTAAAAAGATTATTACAGTTTATTTGAAAATTCCAAATCTCTCATACACTCTCATAATTGAAAATCTCTCCTGCTCTCTCTCTCTCTCGTTTTTAAACACACTTATAAAGGTACATATACCGTAATATTTACAATATTTACACTTAATCTTTAACTTTCAAGATGTGTGTGTATTCATCCCTCTCTCTCTCTCTCTCTCTCTCTCTCTCTCTCTCTCTTACACTTGGCAAAAGGTTCTTTTTTAAACCATTTACTCACTAATTCGTACACACACTAACACGCTACTCACACACTCATGCAAGAGATTGATAATAATTTAATGCTTTTTGCTTTGATAATCAAAACCAATAAAATTATTTTTTTAGATACTAATGATGATCCCGTTATCTTTAAGAAATTCCGTTTCCGTTCGTTATTGATCAGTGTGTTTGAGTCTATTTATTTTTTATATTTTACGCCGGTTATTTTTTATTTATTGTTTTTAATGATCAAAAAAAAATATTTAAATTTTTTAAAGAAATTTTCCTTTTTTCCAACTAAACAAATGATGATGTTGAGTAACCGCACTGTTATTATTGACTAAATTTATTTAAGCTCAGTTTTTTAGTTTGAAGCTTTGCTCTAAGATTTTATTGAGGCCCCATAAAAAAAGAGAAGAGAAGAAAATTGCCGCTGTTTATTGGTTTCTCTGTAGTGGTCACTTATTTTTTTTTATAAAAAATAAAAAAAAACATTTTTTTATGATTTAGAAAAATATATTTTTTCTTTTCAAAGCTTAATAATTTGTAAATATTTTGTTTGATTAAATTCGGAATTTTTCTTCATCATCGTTCACTAATCATCAATCACTAAGAAGGAAAATTTTGTTCTGTTACTTTTTCGATTTTAGTCAAATACTATTGTCCAAATTTTATTACATATTTTGTAATCTTATATACAGTGGTACAAAAGTAAAAAAACAAAAACGTATTTGTCTTAAAAAAACCGGTTTATCCTGAATACACCTGGATACATGCAAATTATATAATTGCCTAATATTAATACGCGTTCCTGTCACAATAGTATGCAATTCTACAGATATAGTACCAATTCCTTTAAAGGATTTAAATAAGTATAACAATATTCGTTGTTTGTGTAAACCACGAATTGGCCAAATATTCTTACCTTAGTATTTGTATGAGCCAACTTTGGGGTAGCGCATTGACAGATTATACACTGTCTTAAAAACCATATTGTTTGTGGACTGCACACTTTTAAGAGGTCTTGTCATACGATATGCATATTTTATTGGCAAATATGTTAAATGTAAATTTATTTAGAGATTGATAAATCAACTTCACATCAGTACTTAATTTCCTCCTAAATTAAAAAAAAAATCTACTTTCCTAAATATTGTCTAGCTTTTCATCCCTAGAATCCGCCATATCTTCCTTATTTCTACTCGCATTATGTAAATTTAATAATGTTCATCTAGAACTAGAGCATCATACTCTGTTCGCATCTGCAACACCTTTTCGTGCTGGAGTGGTGGCAAATTTGAGGTTAGGAAGTAAATAAGCTGTCAAATGATAAAATATCAAGAATTGAGCTGTCAACCTTTGACACATATTTAGTCAAAAGTTGGGAAATTTTAGGTATCGAACGCTACACTCTTGAACAAAGATTTTAATTGTGAAAATTTACTGTTTGAAAAACTGAACGAAAACAACACATTTTTCAACAAAATCATCTGTAGTGATGAGGCCCATTTTCAATTAGGCGGTTATGTAAATAAATAAAATATTAGCATATAAGGTTCACAAAATCCACAAACAGTTCTAGAAAAACCATTACATCAAAAGAAAGTGACCGTATGGTGCGGTTTGTGGTTAGGCAGCATCATTGGCCCACATATTTTTTCGAAAATGAGCAAGGAAACGCCGTCACCGTGAATTATCTGCGCTACCGAACCATGATAACCAATTTTTTGTGGCCACAATTGGCTAAATTTGATATCAGTGACAGCCAGCCAAACATTTCCCGGTCGCGTAATTTCTCGATTTGGCGCTTTCAATTGGCCACCTCGTTCTTGTGATATAACGCCGCTGGATTATGTTCTCTGTACCCATTTGAAAGTTCGGCTTTACGTGAACAAACCACAAACAATTGACATTGAAAGAGTGCTAAGGGTGGACATTTGCCCGACATCATAATTGATTATTAATTCCCATATTTTTATTTTATTTATTTTGGTATGAATAAAACGAAATTTGTAAACAAAAAATGTGTTTTTAAGCCAATTTACTTCCTAACCACAAATTTGCCCACCCTTTATTCTTAATTATCATTTTTCTAGTGTTTGAAGAAAAAATATCAAAACTGAATTCAAAATATCATAACATCTGAAAACGACAAATTGTGTTGACCTTAGATGTATGGGTATGATACTCTTGTCTAAAGTTCTTACGACAAAAAAGATAAACTCCATTGCAATAAGTTTTTTATTCAGTACATCACCGATTGATGCATTATTTTCTTCATTTTCTAAGGACATTTTTCAACATTTTCCTATTCACTATTTTCATCCAAAACCCTACTAATTGAAAATCGAAATTATAGAGTACATTACAGAAATGGATAAATACAAAAATGGATTTGAGTTCCAATTTTCCCTGCAAACTGGTTGAATTACCAATAAATTCTATAATAAAGAGTTTATTGTTTTAAAAACAATATGGATCAAAATGGTCCTTCACCTAAGGTTAACAAGTTTTTTTTTTTAACTACAAAAAAGTCGATGTGAGAAACAAACGCCGCTTAGGTATTGTGTAGGATCATCACATCGTTTTGGCAATAAAGAGAAAAAAACGAAAAAAGCTGCAGGAGTAGACGATATTGCACAGGAAATGATCCTGAAATGATTACGCTAATTCGCCACCTTCTGTTCAGAAACATTTAAAGAACAAAATCATTACGACTGAGTGGATACAAGGAACTTTGGTAAGGATTTCGAAAAAAAGGCGTGACAAAAGATTGTAACAAATGTAGAGACATCGCGCCGCTATGTGACACTAAAGATTTTTTGACAAATAATTTTTGGCCGAATAGTCGGTAAATTTTAAAACACTACGAAACCCACATACCATATTTGGATCGCATTCTGTCAGTTCGATTCATACTGAAGCAGATCAAGGATCTCCAGCCGTTTTTGTATCTGGTATTCGTAATTTCGGGAAGACGTTCGATTGTCTGAAACAACATAGCAGCTGATGGCAAATTGGTTCGCCTCATACAGGCTCAGTATTTCAGCTTACTACTGGTATTAGTAAGCGACGAGGTTCTTCGAGCAAATGTAAATATTAAACCCAATAAGAGTTCAGGACAAACTGAACAGCTTGGTGAAGCGGCCAATGAGATACTTGACGTATAATAGGGAGTTGCGTCACATGGGCAAAACAACTATTAGAAGACTTATTGGCTTCCTGACAGGCCATTACTATCATAGATATTACCTATTCGGCCTGAATGTGGTACCTGACTTGGAGTGTCGCCAGTATAGGGAAAAAGAGGAGACAGAGACAGAGACAGAGACAGAGCATATTAGCTAGACCAAAAAGTTTTTGGAATAACCGCCGTCTGGCGGTCCCATCGTCCCGATTTGAGCTTCCTTTGTCAATATTTCCGCTAAATCTGAGCGTCATTTCTTGATATTTGCAAAAACTACGTAGCCAAGAGTGTATCTATTACTATGTGTGTTGGCGATTTTTTACAATTTTATAAACGGCTGCTGAAAAGCGTTCCCCGTAGTTGTTTTTTAACTCGATTGAACAGAAAGAAGTCACAGGGAGCCAAATCAGGTGAATTCGGTGGCTTTTGGATAGTATCTGTTGCATTTTCGTCAAAAAATTTTGAATAATGATGGCACTGTGCGAAGGTGCGTTATCATGGTGAAAAATCCACCAGTTTTCTGCGCACAATTCTGGTCTTTTTCGGCGAATTGCTTTACGCAAGCGTCTCATAAGGCCAAAATAATACTCTTTGTTTACTTTCTGACCTTCAACAATTCATGGATTCGGATTTAGCCTCGCAAATCATGTCTTTTGCGACAACAACACGGTCAAAATTGTAAAAAATCGCCAACACACATTGACATTTGCAAATGTCAAGATATGACGCTAAGATTTAGCGGGAATATCAACAACTTGTGTACCAACCTAACAAAAAAAAAAAAAAAAAAAAAACGCAACTATGGGATCGCCACAAGGGGGTTTTTCCGGAAACTTTTTGATCAAGGTAGTATATTGGTTAAGGCATGACGGTTTAAAAACTAATAAGTTTTTATGAAACTTTTTTTATAGTGAATAT
The DNA here is from genome assembly GCA_023159175.1 of Wohlfahrtia magnifica. NCBI lineage: Eukaryota > Metazoa > Arthropoda > Insecta > Diptera > Sarcophagidae > Wohlfahrtia > Wohlfahrtia magnifica. The sequence goes on from JAKWBJ010000498.1 coordinate 733,549, forward strand.
AACAGATCAATCAATAACTCCTTAGGATAAATAAATATTCAACATAGTTGCCTTCGAGCCGATACAATGAGTATAGAGATTTTCCAACTTTTCGATACTACTTTTATGGGGTATGCGATTCGAATTTTGCCATCGTTTTCATCGATTTGTGACACGATTTGTGAACTCACGCGGCACCCACTTTTTCGTGTAAACCATATTCGTACTACCATCTGATGCCTTTACAATGTCAGCTAGCTCGTACACCTTCAAATTTCCTCATTTGGGCGTCCACTGCGCTCGGCATCATTTGTGCTGGTACGACCACGTTTAAGTTCAGCAAACCACTTCTCTACCATTTGTCTCGATGGAGCAGAGTTTGGATAATGTTTATTAAACCATTGGTTGGCTTCCACTGTAGTCTTTTCATCAAAAAACGATGCTTTATCAAAACTCGAAATTCACTTTTTTCCATTTTTTTTTTTTTTTCAATAACAAAAGTTGCTTTACACAAAATGCTATAACTCACGAATCAATAGTCAGATTGCTGTCAAATTTATATATGTATCGTTTGAAGGTTAGTACTAAGAAAAAATTCTAGTAACGCCATCTATGTGTCATCCTATCAGGGTTGGCAAAAACCCAACAAACCGGGTTTTATTGGGTTTTATAACTGCTTCCAAATTTCGTTAAAGTCGACGTTATTTTTTGTTTGTTAATATACGGTTGGTGGGACCTATGAGGGGTTTTTTAAATATAATACCCAATAAAACACGGGTGGGGTTAATTGGGTTACCCTCCATCCTATTAACTTTTTGCTTGGACTGTTAAAATACGGGGCACCCTAATTAATTTTCTTTTAAATTGCAAAGTTTGCATATCTCAGTCTATAATGAACTAAATTATGAGGACACTTCGAGTTCGTTATCAATCTGTCCTACTGTTCCCACATTCTGAAAAAAATTTCACTTCACGCAACTGATGTTGTAAATATTTGCAGAAAAGTTAATGGCAGGACAAAGACAAACTAGTTGGTGACATTTATTTTCTTAATTTTCAAACATTGAGACAGAAATAATCTTTGTTTTAAACAGTTTTTTTTTCAAATTTTGTCCTACTGTGCCTATGGAAGCTACATCATTAAATAAAAACGGTAACTTTGTATTTTGAAAATTATTATTGCTCTCATTACAGTCAGCTTCGTGACGATGATCATAATCATCATCACCATCATCATGATGGCGACCAGTGTGATCATAACATTGTAATGACGTTACAATTTGTTTAGTTAATTACTTCTTCAATAAATAAAATACAACAACAACAACAACAAAAACAATAACAAATGCTAGAATGCATGCAAAAGTTTATAGTCATACTCAGGGATTCGACTACAATTCGTCTCGATCGACAAAATGTTCTATATTTTGACCTTTGACGATGTTTTATTTTTTTTTAAAGTGTTCTACTATAACACCCTACACTATAGCAGGTGCTAGATGAGAGTTTGGTATGTATAAGGTTGAATAATAAGTTACGGCGAAAGTGTTATAGGCGAGTCTAGAGCACCGAAATGATTGCAGAATTCAAAAAGCGATTTTCCGCAGAGCATAATCTTTTGAATTCGATGAAGAGTGTTCCAAACAACTTTTGAAGAAGGCCGGTCACCGAATACGTTATGAATTGACCGAAAGATGGAACTGCGATCATACTTTTGTTTAAATAAAAGTCTGATAAAAACACTATGAACTGATTATCCAATCCAATATGAACTATGAACTAAAAGTGCTTAAAACCAAGGTTTAAAAAGTCAAAGATGATACAAGCCATCGTCGGTGACTATTTTAAGGGTTTTGTTGCATAGCTTTTCTAGTTATGCTTGATGGCGATTTCCTTAGAGTAGGTAGTACTTCTATTTTCATAAGTAGACATCGACTTTGAAAGCTTCGTTGCGAGCAATTAAAAAAAAAATGTTTTAATTTTTTATTCCTCTAATATTCCATTTGGAAGCATAGAGCTTCAACAAGACTTTTCCATTTACTCTACTTTGACAATAAATTTTGAGGATTCTGTTTCATCGTTTTTCTAGCTATGCCTATAAGCGATTTCCTTATGGTATGTCCTACTTCTATATTCATTTTGATATTTGTCGCAGAACTGTCTTCATAAGTTGACATTGGTGATATTGTGGCCAAATATAATTGCTAATATTTTGCAGGCATTTATTAACAAAAACCTTTAGCTCTCAAGTAGTTGCAGTCGATGTTAGCCATGTTTTGCAAGCAGAGAGCAGTGTTGGGTTTTCTCAAGCGTTAAATACACGCATTTAAGTTTTACTCGATGGCGGGCATTGGGTATAAAGGTATGGGCTATAAGGCGGGTGAGCCAAAACTTCCCATCCACTGTTTTCCAAACAGTTTTTGACCGGTCTTGCAACATGTGGCCGAGCTTTGTCATGATGAAAGATTATGGCCTCGTGTCTGGTCGAATATTCTGTTAGTTTTTCGTTGATTGCTCTCTTCAAACGAATCAATTGTGTTCGGTACAGGTCCCCTGCGTTCGTCTGACCCGATTTCAACAGCTCATAATACAAAACAACTTTCTGATCCCACCATATACAAAGCATTTCCTTGGCCTCATGGATATTCGTCTCTAGCGTTGATTTGACTGGTTGGCCAGGCTTCACATATGACTTTTTGCGCTTGGGATTATCGTAATGTAACCATATTTCATCACCAGTAACAATACGAAATGAATTCTATAGTGTGTAAGCATCATTTCCGACATGCAAAATCGCCTTTCAACGTCTCTCGGCTTCAATTCATATGGGACCCAATTTCCTTGATTTTGAATAAATCCCAATGTTTTTAAACGTAAGGAAATACTTGTTGTGTGACTTCCAATAATAATGCAAGTTCTTCTACGTCGAGTAATGCTTCCAATTCATCATCTTCACTCTTTTTCGGCTGCCTAGATTGTCTTCTGTGTCGAAATCACTACTTTTAAATCGCGCAAACCATCTTTCACAAGTTTTTTGAATTGGTGTATGTTGACCCTAAGCTTCTACCAACAATCGATAACTTTCAGCAGCCGTTTTGTTCAAATGAAAGAAGGTTATCGGATTTCTCCGCAAAACATCTTTTTTAGGCACAAAATTTGACATTAGCGATTGGAAAAAACGTGACAGATGTTAACCCTCCAAAATACCATATTTGTTGTTATTAACACAAAACATATGTAATAGTTATGTCATATGTTGTCCAAATAGACATTAAAATTTCGTGGCCGTCCAAAAGCCCTACCGAGTCTGTTAGATACAAACAATTATACACTGATATTCAAACGAATAAAACTCGAATTATTACTGTTAATGCTAATTGCCTGTGTTTTCTTGATGTTGACTTCCAGTTCTACAGTCTTAGCTTGAATGGTCTTATCCTGCATGTAGCTTAGTATATGCAATAGTTCAGATCTCCCAGGTGGCGGTCGAAGCGCCAGTGAATTCTACTTTACTTCTTGATCGATCTATAAAACTTACGAGAATGGGAATACCTTTGGCGATCAATTTATACATGGTTCTGACATCAAAGCGAAATTTTTTATTGTAATGTAAGGTATCAAATAGTCAAGCTTGACCGATTTTTGTTTTCTCTCTTTTATCATTCGTGATATGAACATGCGTAGTTACTTTGTTGTTATTTTTTTTTTATAAAATTTTATTTGAAAAGTATAACATTATTGTTTTTGTTGTTCAACAAACACGCTTTAATTAAAATATGGGATGGGTAACCTGATGCTCTTTATGCTCGGCTTTTACTATAGAAATATTTTAATAGGCTGATTAGTTGTGGAAGCGGTTCACTACGGATGATATTTGATACATTCTCGGGGGAGGTGTGGGATTATTTAAAAATAGAGAAAAACAGATATTTTTAATAAGTAGTTTAAATAGAGAACCATGTGTTCTGACTATTTGATTGTCATACAACTATATTGTGGGTGTGTGTAAAGATTTTCATGTAGAGCGTAATAAACAATGTCAAATTTGGACCGATCTTAATTAAAATTTGCACATAATTTAGTTATCTGATGAAAATTAATAGCATTAAATAAAGAGAAAATGAAAAACATTAGTTAATTCGTAGCCGAATTGGTATTTTAAGTGTAGTATTAAACAAAGCTTGGTTAATAAAGTAAATTGTTAAATATTGTCCAATCTTAGTATTTGTAATGTAAACAAATTTTGTTGTCGTCAATATGAAGTCTGCTGAATTAGTAAGAAACCTAAATAAATAACTAAAATAAAACTTGTCATTCAGCAAGCTTTCAAAAATTACTTTTAATTAAATCTTAGTTGAATTACTACTAGAAAAACTTTGCTGAATTGGTGATTAAAGCACAAATTGCTACAGAAAATAGCAATCACTTTGTACAATATACTATAAAGTTTTTTAAAGGCCTAACTAAGTGGCATTAATTTTTCAAATCCTATAAGGAGCATACCATCTGGGATAGTAATAATTTAATTCCTTTGTACTCTATCCAATTCACTTAACTTTTAATAACTTGGTTAAAAATTCACAATCGTAATGATTTTCATACAAAGGAAATTGCAATTTCGTACATAAAGCTTGCTTATTAATTGGAATTCTAGCTGAATTAGTTTTAAAAACACTGGTTTAATAATCTCAGTAAATATTTTTTCGTTTAAGTCCAAACTTAGGGGATGAGCTTTACTTATGCAGGGCATTGCTTAGGTACTAGTAAAATAGGTTGCGGAAAGGAGGATAGAGGGAATGGTGTTTATGAACGTTTGATTTGAATTTACCTATATCATAAGTGACAGGAAAAACTTCCGCGGCTAAAAAACGAGTTCTCTCTATAAAGCGTTGTGTGATTCACTGGACATTCAACTACAAAAGGACTCTAAAAGAAATCAGAGTACTACGAAAGTATATATGATTATAAGGAATTTACTCCTTAATTTCGTCAGAACACATTTCGTTATAGTACTAATAGAACAATGAAATACATGCCACATTGCGACGATAATCTAAAGAATCGATAGAGTTGGCTACCATACCGTAATTAATACGAATCTTTTCCCTCTCCTATACGCGGTTGAGAAGCCCCAAAATAACCTTTAAAACAGCAGCACATACATGGTAGTTGTATTTCATCTTAGGCGGGATATAATAAGATGGATTGACGGAGATGGAAGTATTTCTTACACAGTCTTAAAAAAGTCGAGGCACTTGAATGCTTCTTTCGGCACTCGAAATATGTGATCGTTTCAACGAACATCACAATGAATTCTAATGTCCAACACATCAAGACCGTCTGACTTCTCAATATCTACTTTACCCATGGTCACAGATGACACCACATTATAACATCTGTATGTCAGAAAACAACACTGGTTCTTTCGAGCATTAAAATCTGCGCTGTTCGCACGAATCCACTCAGAGATTCTCGCCAGGTCACTAGTGAGTGTGTAGTTCATATTCCACCTTTTCGCTACAATCACCAAGAGGCTGAGCCTACGATCAAAAAAATATGAACGGCAAATGTTGCTGTCACCTGCGAAATATTAGATAGGATTGAAAGTTAGAAGATGAAAGTCGTTAAGAAATATTAAAAATAAAGTGAGAAGAAACAGAGCCTTGCAGTACGTTTGAATTTGCCGTGATATCTATAACCACTCTTATACAGCGATCTCTGAGAAAACTCGATATAAATCGAGAGAAGTGATTAAGATGCAGGGTTGGCAAAAAAACCGTGTTTTTTTAAAGCCGGATCCGCTGTATTCTCCGAAAATTGCTACGTCGGCTGTTGCGACGGATACAATATACTCACACCTCCTTATACGGCTTTTCTTTGCATGGCATTTCGCTATAAAGGCCTGCTTGTAAAGGGTCCGCCAAATAATTTTTTTTTTTTTAACATGCTATAAAAAAAAGACTACTGAATATTTTCTCACATTTCTTTTTTTATTTGAAAGTACAATCCTTCCGGTTAATAATGGAAAATAATTTCATTCAAATGGCTGCCTCGACTGGCCATACAGTAGCCTACACGATCGGTCCAATTTTTAAGCACATTATCGATTGTGTGCAGCTGTTTTTCACCAATGGCTTCACGAATATTGTCCTTTAAAGCGTCAATTGTCTCTGGCTTGTTGGCGTAACACTTATCTTTGACGGCACCCCACAAATAGTAGTCCAAATGTCCGGTGTCAAATCGCAGCTCCGAGGTGGCCAAACTCTGTGGCTGATAATGCGAACTTCAAAAACAGGGCGCAAAACATCGAGTGTAGCTTCGGCTGTGTGACACGTAGCGACGTCCTGTTAAAACCAAATGTTGCTAATATCCTCCTCTTCAATTTTTGTGAACAAAAATTCCTTCAACATGGCCCGATAACGATCGCCATTGACTGTAACGGCCACTCCTTGCTCATTTTCGAAGAAACATGGCCCAATTATGCCTCTGGACCAAAATCTGCACCAAACAATGACTCGTCTTGGGTATATCGGCTTTTCAATGTATGCGTGCGGGTTTTCTGTGCCCCAAACGCGACAATTTTGCTTGTTTACATACCCGCCAAGATCAAAATGAGCTTCATCTGAACACATCGCACACATTCTGCAACATTACCATGATTTTCAAAGTAATATCGCAATATTTCCCAGCGTTGTTCAAGCGTATACACAACCATATTCGTTCAGCGGAAGGATAAAACTAATTATCTGTCAAATCAGACATGAGCTTAGGGTTACCATTCACGAAATAAGCACTAGTTGAAAAAAAAAAAAAAAAAACGTTAGATGGCAGAAACGATATTATGGAACACATTCGCTTCAAGTGCAAATTACCTCGTTCTACGGTTAAAAAAACTTGGATTCTCCGTTTTTTTTTTTTTAAGTGTAAGGGTAGTAACCTCAATACATATTCATCTCGCCTACATTGTCAGAAACAATCTAGGCCGTGTAAAGAGTTATGAATTTATCTTTTAACATGTCATTTCCTTTGAAGAAATACAAATTCGGCTTCAAAGTTTGAGCGCATTAAAAGACGAGAAGTTTTTCGAAGACGGGATTTAGAAATTGCCTCAGCGGTGGAGAAAAGATGTAAGCAGTGATTTGATAAATTGGTTATTTCATTATCTCTTTTGAGCTATAATTTGACCGAATTTATTTGTAGTCCAAATACGCAAATTATATTTATTTTTATTGTAAATAAACTACGAAAACCTTTAAATAAAAAAAACCCACCGAGGTTGTTTTTAAATATAATACCAAATAAAACTCGGGTAGGTTTAATTGGATTACCCGGTTGCTTGCCAACCCTATTCAGAAGTGATATTTGTATAAAGTTATAAATAGAGAATTTTTGAAATATTTGGCAATACTGTTAAATATACAAAGCTTTGTGAATTACACAATTCTCTGTTAAATTTATGATTTGAAGGATTTGCTGAATTAAAAAAGACTTGGCTAAATAAAAAAGCACACCCCAAACCCCACAATTATCCACTATACACCTAATTCTCTTCTATTGAGGTACCATCGCTTCTAAAATCATGTTCTTATCGCTTTTCTCAGTCTATTGAACAGAAAAAACACATAGTCAGAGGTTCTCTGTCAGGTTTGTCACTGTAGGAACTGATCAAATGCGTATGAGTTCGAAGACATTGACTTTTTTCCATTTTTTCCACTAAAAATGCCTGAAGAACCATGATGTTAGGTGTTCATAGTCATTTTAGCACACAATCTATCCATAAATGCATAAAAATCGTATATTTAATTTTCTAAGAATTTGATAATTAAGTATAAAGGACCATTAGAGGACACCAATAAACCGAAATTTTAACTAAACCACCGTAATTTTAACTGAATTGATTCTTGATAAAAAGTTGTTTAATTTAAAAAAAAAAAAAAAAAAACTGAACTAAACTGCTAATTAAAATATAACGGCCATATGTAAAAAAAATCTAAAAGTAGACAGTGCACGTTAGTTACCACACACTTTAAGCTTAACAAACATTTGTTAAAAAACGTATGCAAAAACCCTACTTTAGCTAAGGATTGCTTTACTTAATTTGAAGTTTTCATGCTGGAAATAACATGATTTTTTGTGTCAGCGATAGGAAAAAACGAATGCAACACATACGAGTAGTCGAACCAAAAAAATATTATTTTTATTAATTTAATATAAAATTATATTTTTTTAATAAATCTGTTTCGGTTTTCATCACCTTTTTATATTTTATTTAATGCAAAAATTCTTTAAATCATAAAAATTTAAGACAATTAATTAAAAAATACCCGAATAACGAGCTTTGTGTAATTGTTTTGATTTGATGTGCATCACTAAAAGAAAAATGTTTTTATTGTGCTTAAATAAAAAAAATGTATTAGAAAAAAATTAGTTTTAAAATAATATGTTTTGAACATTGAGCCGATTATGATAAAATGGGTGTATTAATTTATATACCTACAGTGGGGTAAAAAACCAAGAGCATGTTTTGAGTTCAACGGAAATTTTCTATAAAAACTTTAATACTCAATCAAATAAAACAAAACTTCAAACATTTACATCCATACATACATATGTGTTTTTCATTGTTAAGTCCTTTAAAAAACATTAACAAAAGGTATGATATTCAAATACTGGAGTGGGAGAAAGACAATGATATAAATGAATCCGCATACACTTAGTTTTGCACTTTTCGCCTAAATAGAGAGAAACTTACATATATTTTTTAGCACTATTCTTAGAACCCCTTTTTGGGGCGTTTTTGAAGAATATACTCCTGAAACGTAAAAGAAATCTGGTCCCATTCATATTATATTTGTTGTCATAGCTTGAACATGTTTTTCGAAATCCAATTATATTTTTCCAGGCGTTTTTTTGCTATTGTCCAAAAATTCTCCATTGGACTGGAGAAAATTTAAAATCAATATAAATTTCTGTTACAACAGTCATTCTTTGACTATTTTAGTGGTCTGGCTTGGATCAACTTGGATCACTAAAAGATGAATTTTTCTTTTGGGTAAGGGTTTATACCTCCAAAAAATGTTGCTTGACGCCAAAAACATGCATTTTGTATTTTTTTTATTAAATATTCGTAACATAAATGTCATTTTAAAGTACTCTTAAGGTAGGTAGCTTCCTACTGCAAAATTCTTAAAGTTAACGTAGGTTTAACAAAGGTATTTTCACCTTATAAACGTTTTTGCATACAACATTAAAGAATTTTGCTTAACAAAGGCTTAACAAGGTTTGTTTAGTTTTTTTTTGCATATGGCCGTGAAACTTTAATTTTAACCAACAAATTTAAATTTTATGAAAATAACATCATATAACATCATTGTAGCAAAGAAAACGCTTGCTGAATTGCAAATATTTTAGCTGAGTTACTGAAATCCTAACTGAATTAATAAATATAACATAACATTTTTTTAATCTAAATAAATTACAAAAGTCTTGTCTTGGCTGAATTACTAAAATCTTAGCTGAATTGCTAATTTACTGCAATTATTAGCTTGATCTTCAAGCATTAAGTGTGTATGTATCTTATTTAATTAAATAATACAAATTACCTTTATCTGTTACATAATTTTCAAATATGATACCCCATCACAAATAACTATCTCACTATGAACTTTTAATCAAAGATTTTTCTTACTCATTTCATATCATTTCTTACGATTATATCCGAGTATATAGTATGTACGAGTATGTGTGTCCATATCTACTATATGGAGAGTCTGTAAAAGGCCAAACGATAAACTCTCCATTCCTGCTCTGTTCTGTTCTGTATTCTATTCTATTCTTTTCTGTTTTGTTCAATTCTTTTCTTTCTTTCTTTTTTTTTTATTATTATTTTTATAATTTTTTTCAATTACTACTCATACTATGTAGTTTCTCTGACAAATTAAATTGAATGTCTTGTTATTTAAGTGAATAGATACGACAACAATAACAATAACAACAGAAAACAAATATTTAATAATAGATGACTAGAAATTTACAAAAAAAAAAAACACACACACAAAAAACACAAAAAACTCTTAAGGGAGAAAGAAATGTAATACAAAAAATTGCTGCAGAATTAATAAAGATAAAATCACGATATTTAGGAAAACAAACCAAACCAAAATAAGATAGATAAGATGATTATCATTTTAAATCATATCTTGTTTTCGTAAATTCACGATTCATGATTTTAAGTTAAGTCTTTAATCTGCGTTCAACTTAGTTCTTCATCAACAGACTTTATTTTGTCCAACAAGTTTCTTCGTCACGTCCCTCTATGTCGATCGCGGCTTTTGGTTTAATGTGGATTCCAATTTGTTTAGCCAGGCTTTGTTTCTTGCTTACACTGATACGAGCCATGCTTCGCCCCTGTAAAAAAAGTACAGACTTCACATTTGCATCGAACATTCGTATTTTGGTTGCAAATTATAGTTGGCCCTTTTGCCTTTGCAAATCGAGCCTTGGTATATGTTTTGGCATTGCGCTCTGATGTGATTCAGCTACTAAGGTAAATAAAATTTTGTAGTTAACTAGGTTATCATCAAGATAGATGTGATTAGGGCTTGAGTTTTTCACTCAAGTGGCTTTTGGTTTATTGGCATTAATACGCAATTGGTATTTTTCAGTACATAATTGCGAGCTGTTCAGTTATTATTATTATTATTGAATTTAGTCGAAGAGGCCAAACTGGCAAAGCCGACTGTGGTAGAAATTCTATCGAGTCAATACCCCTGGGCGAATGACTGTCCGATCGGTCTGGAAGCGCCCATCGGAATAATCTCCAGAAGAATACGCTCTACCTTTCTTATGAAAACAGCAATATCTCTAGTGTGTAGCCGACGAACCTGTTCAGGCCAAGTAGAGGGCTCCATAAAACTTCGTCTCCGAATGTTTGCCAAAACAACACATTCACAGATAATACTAACTTGATCAAAAAGTTTTCGGAATAACCCCCGTATGGCGGTCCCATACGTTTCGATTTGAGTTTTTTGTTTTTATTAAGTTGGTACATCTATTGTTGATATTCCCGCTAAATCTTCGTATCATAGTTTGGCATTTGCAAAAGTTACGTAGCCAGGTGTACATCTATCTATATATGTGTTGGCGATTTTTTACAATTTTGACCGTATTGATGTCGCAAAAGACATGATTTGCGACTAAATCCGATCCCACATTTATCAAAAGGATCATTACTGGAGACGAGACGTGGATTTATCCAGACCTTTTGGCAATGCTCACGGTTTTCATGAATTACAACCATGTAGTGTATCATGAATTTTTGCCAGAAGGCCAGACAGTAAGCAATTCGCCAAAAGAGATCATAATTGTGGGCAGAAAACTCGTGGATTTTGCACCATGACAACGCACCGTCGCACAGTGCCATCATTATTCGAATTTTTTTTGACGAAATATGTAACAAATACCATCCACCAGCCACCGACTTCACCCGATTTGGCTCCCTGTGACTTCTTTCTGTTGAATCGACTTAAAAAACCACTACGGGGAATGCGTTTCAGCAGCCGTTTCTAAAATTGTAAAACATCGGCAACACATGTAGGGACAGATGTACTCTTGGCTACGAGCTTTTGCAAATATCAAGCTAATACGCTAAGGTTTAGCGGGAATATCGGCAACAGATGTACCAACTTCACAAAAAAAAAAAACCATTTGCCACCAGACGCTATGTTGTTTCAGATAATCGAACGTTTTCTCGAAATTAACGAATACTAGATACAAAAACGGCTGGAGCTCCTTGATCTGTTTCAGTATGATACGGACGGACAGAATATGATCCAAATATGGTATGTTGGTTTCGTAGAGTGGCTTAAAATTTACCGACTATTCGGTCCAAAGTTATTTGGCCAACGATCTTTAGTGTCACACATAACAGCGTGATACCTCTCCAGTTGTTACAATCTTTTGTCACGCATTTTTTAAGGAATATCTACGAAAGTTCCTTGTGTCCACTTAGTCGTAATGATTTTATTCTCCCAAATGTTTCTGAATAGAAGGTGGAGAATTGGCGTAAACAATTCATGATCATTGCAATATCGTCTACTCCGAAGTTTTTTCTGCACACAGCTGTCATGTTTCCTACTTCTACCAAAACGAGGTGCTGATCCTACGCAATATCTACGCGGCGTCTGATTCTCACATCCACTTTTTGTAGGTAAAAAAAAAAAACTTAACTTAACTTTGGTAAAGGATCATTTTGATCAATCTTGTGCCGCTGTGGTATGGTAGGTAAGACACCCGCCTACCAACCAGAAGTCCTCGGTTCAATACCAGAACAGACCATCTCAAAAAATACAAATTTTTTTCAACAGTGTTATCACCTCATAATATTAGGTTATGTATATTACTATTGAAAACTTCTCTAAAGCATTTGCCATTCTAAAAATAGAATCGGGTGGAGCTCATTGACTGACAGAAGTCACCGTGTTCCTTCATGGAATGTTATAGGAATTAATATAGTATATAAGTATATACATATGTACATATATAAAATTTATTGGCAATTCAACCAGCTTGAAGGGTTATTTGAGTTCCATTTCTGTATTTATCCATTTCTGTAATGTACTCTGTAACTTCCATATTTTAATTTGTAGGGTTTTGGTTCAAAATAGTGAATAGGAAAATGCTAAAAATGTCCTTAGAAAATGAAGAAGATGATGCATCACTCGGTGGTGTATGGAGTAACAAATTTAATGCAATGGAGTTTATCTTTTTGACATTGTGTCGTAAGAACTTCAGGCAAGAGTATCATACCCATACATCTGGGGTCAACACAATTTGTTGTTTCCAGATGTTATGATATTTTGAGTTCAGTTTTGATATTTTTTCTTCAAATACTAGAAAAATAATAATTAAAAATAAAGGGTGGGCAGGGTGGGTTTGGGTTTTGTTGGGTTTTATAACTGCTTCCCAATTTCGTGCAATTCGACACTATTTTTAGTAAAATTACGTTGTTTTAGTATTGATAATGCAATTTTACACTTTTAGTCGGATCACGAAGGTGTTGGCTTGTATGGGCTGCTAAAGCTGACTGCAACTACTTCGTTTGAACCATACATTATGAGAAAAATGGTCGGAATACATGACAACACTCGGCCTCATATCGCAAATGCTAACAAATAATTGTCAAAAACATCCAAATGCCGCACCCACCGTAGTCTCCTCACATTGTTCCCTCTGACTAATGGCTGTTTAACGAATACAATGTCTTTCAGCATTTCACCGAATCACTTCTTTTCAAGAAATATAAAATCGATTTCAAAGTCGAATCGCCTCAAAAGATGATAAGTTTTTCTGAAACGGGATTCGGAAATTGGCTCAGAGGTAAGGTGGGAAAGGATGTAAACAGTGATTTGACAAATTTTTATTCTGATTAATTAATTTGTTACTTCATTATCATTTTTGAGCAAAAAATAACGGACCAAATTAATTTGTTCTCCCAATACGTAGATTATACTTATTTTTATTGTAAATAAGCTACGAAGACATTTAAATAAAAAACCCACCTGGGTTTTTTTTAAATATAATACCCAATAATACCGAGTGGGTTGCCAACCCTGGTTGTTTGTGGTTTGTTCACGTAAGCCCGGACTTTCAAATGGCCATAGATAAAATAATCCAGCTGCGTCAAATCACAAGAACGAGGCGATCAATTGAAATCGCCACATCGGGAAATTATGCTACCGGGAAATTTCTCATGCAATAACTGAATTGTTTGGCTGATGTCAACATTCACTTGTGGCCACAAAAATTGGTTTCCTTACTCATTTTTGAACAAATACGAGCCGATGATTCCACATAACCTCAAACCGCACCATACGGTCACTTACTTTGGATGCAATGGTTTTTCGAGGACTGTTTGTAGATTTTGTGAGCGCCATATGCGACAATTTTGTTTGCTTACATAACCGCCTAAATGAAAATGGGCCTCCTCACTATAGATGATTTTGTTGAAAAATGTGTTGTTGTCGTGCAGTTTTTCAAACAATAAATTTTCTTTTGTTGAAAAGTGTAGCGTTCCATAGTTAAACTTTCCCAATTTTTTACTAAACAAGTGTCAAAGGTTTCATCATTTGACAGCCAAATTATTTCCTAACCAAATTATTTCCTAACCATCCTGTTCAAACTATTATGATAGAGAAAACTTCGACAAAATGTGGAAAGATGCAGAAACTTTCACTTTTCGCTCAAACATTTCTATACTAATTTCTACAAGTATTTTATCGTGCAAAATGGATTCTTCGATTCAAGTTTTTGTCACTCTATTTTCCGAGGAATAATGAGCAAGGATAATTTTTCGATTTTATATATATGATTTTAAGTGCTCCTCCTACGACAAAACTATGCCCCGAAGGCAGAAACAAAACAGTAAAAAGTTTGCTCTTTTTCCAGATATTTGGTATTGAAAAAGTCTACTTTTAGATTTTTTTGCATATGGCCGCATATGTTTAATAAAGGTTTTGTAGTGTTTTTTCTTTTTTTTATTATTATTATTATCATTCAAATTAAAAGCATATTTTTTATAAGCTTAATTGCTAGTGTTAGCTGAATTAAAAATTTTATGAAATGCCTGGTAACCTGTAATAAATGTTGTTAAAAATTTCATGAAAAAGCCTTCACTGAATTGCTTTTGTTAATATACAAACAAAAATTGTTTTCGACATTTCCACTATAAACTTCCTTCGCTGAATTATATTTATGACTTGTTTTGCTGTAAATTTTTCCTCTAATGTTAAGGTCATTTGTCAAAAGCATTTACCTTGTTATTTTTCACATATATATATATGTACGTATGTTTGTATATAAAACAACTATTTGCCATAATTAGTTTTTTACTTTATTGTTTGTGGAAAAAAAAACTACAACCAGAAATCAAAAAAAAAAAAAAAACGGTCGGATTGTATAAAAATAACATTAATTTATTTGTAAAAATTTAAAGATTTATTTAGATATCCCGTCTATCATTTAAACGTATAAAACATACATATACATAATTCAGCTATAATACACCTGTACGTTATTATTATTAAGCTGATTGTATATACACATACATACATACATACATATATATACATATACATTTACCAATACCAAAACAAATTCAAACTGTGATTTTATCACTTTAAATTTCTTTTCACAAATAATTTTCAATTTTCATTTTATTTCATTTTTTCGTATCTTTTCTTTAATTTGAATACAATGGGATACCGTTTTCATTATTATTAGTAGCTATAATGTTGCTGTAGTATATACTAACAACAACAACAACAACAACAACAACAAAAACAACATAAGCAACAATAAAGTCTAAATTTGTAATATGTATTAAGAAAAAAGTAAGAAATAAAAAAATCATTATTTTGCCAGCCCATCATCCATCGGTCACATACTGATCTTCTCAGTCAGAGTCAGAGAATAAAAATGTGTGGTGAGTTTTCGTAGCAACAATAATGAAAACAACAACAACAATAATAGCGAATAAATCTGAAAAATAGTAGATATATAGAAGATAATATACATATATATGTACATATGTATGTATTATAATAATCAAATACAAGTGTACGTACGTATCAGAACTAAAGAAAAAAAACAAATAAGAATTTCGAAATATATCGCGTTAATATTTTTAATATTCTCTACCATTCAATCAAACAACACACACAATACTATGAAAATTACAATGACAACAACAACAATAAAAAAGGAATCATTATAATCTTTAGTAGATTAAAGTGACAAGTGAATTAAATTCGAATTTTTTGTTTGTTTGCTTTGTATTTTCTTCCAACATCATCATCATCATCACCATTAGCTTCAAACACATTTAATACTCGTATTGCTATGGTACACAAGCACCTTTAATGAAAATTCTATAATTTCAAGCAAAAAAAGTCATTTAAAGCAATGTTTGTCATATTTCCAAGCCATTCAGCTAGCTGAATAATAATATTTTTAACAAAATTTACAGAATAACTAAACATTTTTTATTTTACTTTGCTGAATAGCATTTTTGTAGCTAAATGATGCTTGTTGTCTGCCTTTCCCTTGATAAAAGATTAACCAGTTAAATTAAGTAGACCTTAACTTTATCTGAATTAACTTTGCATAAATTGTTTAAATTAAATATACAATACAATTGTGCTATTGTGCACAAGCACCTTAAATGAAAATTCTATAATTTCAAGCAAAAAAGGTCATTTAAAGCAATGTTTGTCATATTTCCAAGCCATTCAGCTAGCTGAATAATATTATTTTTAACAAAATTTACAGAATAATTAAATTTTTTTATTTTACTTTGCTGAATAGCATTTTTGTAGCTAAATGATGCTTTTTGTCTGCCTTTCCCTTGATAAAAGATTAACCAGGTAAATTAAGCAAACTTAAACTTTAGCTGAATTGACTTTGCATAAATTGTTTGAATTAAATATACAATACAAGAGCTATTCTTTATTCAAAAGTATAATATTTTACATAAAGATATCGTTAAATAATATAACAATAATAATTTACTGTCGTTCCTACAAGGAGCACAGGGCTCAGTGAATATCTTGAACAATTCTCTATTTTGTGCCAGCACCTTCGCTTCACTCCAACTCTTTCCGATGCTATTTACTTCGGCTTATTTCATTCGCAAATTGCTGTGGGCCTGCCATTTGCCAGAGCATATGATAGTCCTGCGCCCGAATATGTGAAGAATCTTGCGAAGACAATGGTTCACGCATACTAGCATCTTTCCCATATCCCGTATTGAAGCATTCCAAGTTTTGCAACCATACAGAAGGATGGATTTTATATTCGCATTAAAGATTTCTTACGCAGGGATAAGAAGAACTAGCTCTAGATGGATCTGAGACGATCAAGCGTCTGGCGGGCTTTTTGTAATGTGTTTATAATGTTACCAAGATAACAAAATTGGGTGACATCCTGGTGAACAGTCCGGAGTCGTTTGAGACTGAAATTGCTATTAGCATTTAAGGTAAGCCCCCTTGTGGAAGCTTCGTGGTGGCTGTGGTTTTAAGCCTAAAACGCAGGTAAAGTGTTAGTTCGGTTTGGTGTTACACTCTTAAAGCCGTGACCCATAGATCGGCAGAAGTTTAGATGGTCTCCAACACTTGCTCTAGGTGTGAAGGTTTTCACCAGTGATTTCATCATATGTGGGAAGCGGTGGTTGACGTATAATTCAACCGTGCCTGTGGCACCCTAGGATATGCCAGCTCGACGAATACTCACGTTAAACACTGACTCATCCTCTATTTCGTACTGTGGATTATGTCAGCGTGGCGATACTCACGTAAAACTGTGACTTGCTTGTCCCTATCTACTATCCTCTATTTCGTAAATCGATCTTGGGACGCAGCATTGATATGGAACGTATTCGTTTTTGCCACATTAACCTCTCAACTCCGTAGATTCGACGCAAGATCTTGGAAACTGTGAGCCAAAAGACAAATTTCGTTCGCGTAGTCAAGTTCTTATAAGCGTCCCTGCCAAACCCTTCCCACTGCCGTTACGAAGGGCTTTTCAAGGATCACGTTCAAAACTATTAAATAGCAGTGATAACAGGACATAAACTTACCAAACACCAGTTCCAACTTTCACCACTCTACTTAACAATCTGCCATCTTCAATTCTGCAGGATGCATTTCGATATAAACCCTTAATAAGGCGTATGAGTTTCCTAGGGATCTTCCTACATTACAGAGAACAAAGGTTCCCTTAAAGGTTAACTCTAAATGCCAGATTATTGAATAAACAGGAATTGCAGCTGTATGCATAATTTAACACAATTACATAAATACATACTACGAGTACCTTGACACGGATGCACATACATAGAAGGAAATAATATTGTCTTTTCAAAATGAACAATACAAACTACTGTGTTAATAAGTTTTTTATGTAATTCAGCTAGCTGAATTGATATATTCTTGCTGTGTATTGAAAAAAGAAAATATAAAATTTGCAAATAAGTATTTAAAAGAATGTTTAGGTATTTGCTTAATAGCAGTTTTTAAAAGATATAAGATTTGATTATATTTTAATAAGAATAAAATATTTTATGCATTAAAGTATATAAAACTAATTATAAGCTATAAAAGTTGCTATTCGTTTACTGTAGTGTAAACTACAATTTTCAGATGTGTAAACTACAATTTTCTTTATATTTTTAAACAATTCAGCTAGCTGAATGAGATAGTCTTTATTGGATTTTAAATAAAAATACAAAACTTTTAAAAGGGAACTCAAAGAAAATTCTATTTGCGAAGAATAATAATAATTTTAATAAAAATATATTATTTTACTAAAATTGCTATTAAAAACGGTAGCTGAATTTGGGAAACGATTTTCATACGTTTTTTTGTTTTTTTTTTTTGTTTTTTTTTTTTTTGTTTTAATACAGTTCTGTAAAATATTTGCTTTAACTTGATTAATTTCTTTAATTTTATTTTCATTCAGCAACAAGTGTTTGTTGTTTTATTGTAAGGAAAGCAAATCAAATATCAAACAGAAAACAATTAAAATATATATTTTTAAAATAAATGTTTATAAAGAAAAGAAAATTGAAAAAATTGAAAAAATTAAAAAAATAAAAATTATAAAATTAAATTCACTAATATATTTCAAACAAAATACCAACGTATTTATATTTTTTTTGCTGTTTTAAATGGCTCTCAATTTTATAAAATCAAGACCCAATGAAGGTAAAGAAAATTACTCAATTGAAAATTTTGGTAATTTTAAATTTATTTACCCTCTTTCATAACGTTTCGCAGTGCTATCATATATCAATATAGATCATTATAATACAACAAATTGTTCTTTGCATGCCATAGATGAGTATCCGAATTGGTTTACCGATGAACCTCCACGCTGGGATTTCATTTTTTATTGTTCGGTGTTAAGCATGTATTTATTTCTGGCCATAGCCATAGTTTGTAACGATTTCTGTATACCCGCTGTAGAGAGAATATGTTATAGTCAGTATAGTCTCTTGGGTTATTATTAAAGAAATTGATAGTGTAGCTCCATATGTACTTTTCAGATTATGGACTTTCGTATGATGTGGCTGGCGCCACATTAATGGCTTTAGCCACTTCTTCACCAGAATTTTTTATTAATTTGTATGCCACCTTTTTAACGGAGGGTGATTTGGGCATTGGCACTATAGTGGGCTCTTCGGTTTTTAATACTTTGTTTGTACCAGTTTGTTGTTGTTTGCTTACGGGCGTGGTAAGTGACGACAAAACTTATTAAAAAAATAAAACTTTAATAAAATATTTTATATGATTTTTTCGTTAAGGATTTCTATATTGATTGGTGGCCTATAACAAGAGATTTATTGTGGTATAGCTATGCTGTTCTATTGTTAACATGTTTTTTATGGTTCGGTCAGGTAATGTGGTGGGAATCACTTATTCTAGTTGCTATGTATTTCGTCAATTTGGGCAACCTATTACTGGATCGTGAAATTCAGGATAAAATAAGAGGTAAGTGAGCAAAAACATTTGTCTGGATCCAGAATAATTTCTTGGCAATAAAACTCATGTTTACAATTTTTTTCATAGTTTGTGAGAAAAAACTTGAGACATTGGTGGCAAAAACGATTTGTTCCTTTTTTCTTTCTAGCAAATCATTCGTGCTTAGTAAACGAATTGGCAAAACTGTGAAATATTTTCTTAACCACATTTAAAAGTACAACTGGCTCATTTGACGATCAAGATGCTGACAAAGTCCCTAAGGCCTCTATAAAAGCTTTACTGCAACTACTCCTAAACTTAGGGGTTTTTCATTATGCCATTCAAAAAACAAATCTGTTTTGGTAAAGTTACGAGGGCGGATTGACATTGAAGCTACCTAACGCTAGATGGCAGCACAAACACAAAAACTTTTTCTTTCTTAGAAATTACGATCTGTCAAACGTCAGCTGTTAAAATTTTAGCCAAATTCATCGATTAGTTTATTTGTTGTAGTCGTTTGAAGTAAGCAACTTTTGTGTTTCTTGGAAAATGGAAAAAAGTGAATTTCGTGTAGTGATTAAACACTATTATTTAAAAGGCAAAACGGCGAAAGAGACAAAAGAAAAGCTTGATAAATATTACGGCTAATCTGCTCCGTCAGATTATATGGTAAAATATTGGATTGCTGAATTTAAACGGGGCCGAACAAGCACTGCAACAATACCATCAACAGGAAGGCCAAAAGAGGTGGTTACTGAAGAAAATATCTAAGAAAATCCTCGCTATCGTTATGAATGTTCGCCGGGTCAAAATATGTGATATTGCTGAAATGGTGAACATATCATATGAACGTGTGTTCAATATTTTGCATGAATATTTGCATATGAAAAAGCAATCGGCAAGATGGGTGTCGCGTTTTCTCAGTGTTGAACAAAAACGAGTTCGACAGATCACTTCACAGCGGTGTTTGGACATGATAAAGCATAATCCTGCTGATTTTTGGCGTAGATTAATAACTGTTGATGAAACGTGGTTCCACCACTACACACCTGAAACCAAAAATCAATCGAAGCATTGGGTGGAAGCTGGTGGAAGTGCTCCGAAGAAGGCCAAGACAGAGAAATCGGCTGACAAGGTTATAGCCACTGTATTTTGGTATGCACACGGAATATTGCTCATCGATTATCTCGAAAAGAGATCCACAATCACAGGAGAGTATTATCGTGCATTATTGGATCAATTGGTTGATGCAATCAAGGAAAAACGACCACATTTAAACAAGAAAAAAGTGCTCTTTCTTCAAGACAACGCACCGGTTCTCACAGCATCAGATACGATGCTAAAAACTACGAGAAATCCACTTCGATGTCAATCCGCCCTCGTATATTCTTTCTTTTGGTTGGTTGGTTAAAATGGCCATGAGTCTGATTATAGATCTGTTCATCCACAGTACAACCCTAGGTCTCAGACTCCATTCACAACCGAACATATTGATACTCGTATAGTAAACCACCGTGGTTTTCTGAATCTGATGCTCTATTTAGTTTTTCCGGGATAATTTCGAGTCCATAATCACGCCTAAATATCTAGTATAATCCGAGACATGCATTTCAAGTCCACTTATTGTAGATTCTGCCTGCAACTAAAATTTAAATACCATTTTGGGATACTACTGCTCATTATATCGAAACTTAGTTCTATGTTAGTCCTCAAAAACTTTTTTATTTTCTCCTGGAGACACGAATGCCTACAATAAACTATCCAGACACGACAATCAATGTCCATTTTGTATTCTTGGTATAGTTTGGCTTAGTTGAATAAATCGATTGATAGTCTAGCTTGAGTAAATCACACAATCTTAATGTGGTTAAACTGATTTTTGCAAGGCTCCTATACAGGGTTGGCAACCCACTGGGTCTTATTGGGTATTAAATTAAAAAAAGCCGGTTTAAAGGTTTTCGTACTTTATTTACAACAAACATAAGTATAAGTTACGTATTGGGAATACAAATTACCTTGGTTCGTTATTTCAGCTCAAAAATGATAATGAATTAACAAATTAATCAAAATAAAAATTAGTCAAATCACTGCTTCCCCACCGTTACGCCCGTTTTTGGAAAAACTTCTCCCTTTTATATTTCATCAAAGGAAATGATTTGCTGACATGCTAAAAGATATTGTATCTGGCGAAACAACCAATAGTCAGAGTGAGCAATATTCAGGGAATGTGACGTGTGTAGCATTTGATCGTTTCGGCCTCACTTTTGCGCAGTGAGCCCGAGCGTTGTCATGCAAAAGTACAATTTAATCATGTCTGTCTTTATATTTCGATCGTTTTTTGCATGGTTCGAACGAAGTAATTGCAGTCGATTATCGAGTTTTAGCCAGGAGCCCAAATTACATAATAAATACAAAAATAACGTAATTATACTAACAAACAAAAAAATTTTTCGAATTGAAAGAAACTTTGGATGCAGTTATAAAAATAAAACCCCAAAAGAACCATCAAAAAACCCAATAAAACCAGATTGATTGGGTGCTTGCCAACCCTGCTCCTATATTAAAAACGGTTTCAACATTTAAGTTAAACTTAGATTACCATGTTCACTTAAAGCTACTGTGACATTTCCAACTTTTTTAGATTTTAACCAGTATAGAAGGTCGTGTTTACCTTTAAAAAAAAGCAACTAAATAAGCAAACACTTTTAGCGTACTGCTTTGTAGGTGTAAATTTAATAATCGCATTGAGGTAAAAGGCGTAAGAGGCTAAATTTGTCACGTAAACACACATGGTTACTACACTGATCATCTAGTTTGCCCGATTATCAAACCATTATCCTTAATCTAGCCAGGTGGTTTTACAATCCCGTTCATCTTACTTTAGCTAATTTCTTATCCATTTCCTAAAAAGATGATCAGAACGTTGTTTTCATCGTAGAAATCGTAACATTCTTATCTGAGCGATTTTCACCTTAGTCAACCGTGTCTTGGATTTTTTCAGCCTATTTGCTGCCATATTATCTACTAGACCTTAGTTAATCATAATTGGAATGAGAAAAGCGCAGTTATCTCTAGTGACATATCAAAAAGATCACCACTTGAACACACCTCTAAGCATATGAATATAAATACTAAGGATCGTGCAATTGCCAACTACGAATACATTCATGGTTGGAAGGGTGTAAAGCTAGGATCCCACGATGGTCACGAATTTATCCATATTACACAATTTCTATTGTACTTTATTGACGTAAAATATCAAAATTATCCCAATTTATCCTGCGAAATAAAATTTCTAAATTTAATTATTGGTACGTATTGTTAATTTCGATTATCGCAAAAGAACACAATGAATATTTCTGAATTTTGATATTTTTGTTGCCGGATTTCCGTACCAATAATTGGTGCATTGCGACAATCGTGTGATTTCCGCTCAACGCATTGCCAGCACGCATATACTCGTGAAGCTTTTAATATATTATAACATATAACTTGTGTAAATGGTAAAGCGAATAGGCTCAGATAATTTTGACTTGGCAGCAAATGGGTTAAGAGATCTTAAAGCAAGTCACTTAAGTTATGTTCAAACGTTTCAAACATTTCTTACCGATCGCGTAAAATCATGCAATAAAAAAACTGCTACTGTGTGTTACTTTACTTATTTTATCGACTTACGCACCTTTTCATGAGATTCATTTTTTTTGCCAGCATTTTGAACTTTAGACTGGACATACTTTATCTTACCACAGTTTTGTAGCATAATTTTATTTTCCAAAATTAAATTTTATACGCGATTTTATAGTCTTGGTCAGCCTTATTTAATGACTCATACTCCAATCACTAGTGACTGTAGAGAAGTAGGTTGGAGTCAATAGCTGCTATTCTGCCTTCTATTATAGTATTTGTTAATGCTTTACTTTACATTTTTCTATGTAATCAGATTACGACAGGGAATGCAAACTCAAATGCTTCGTGCCCTTGGGAGAAGTTAAAGATTTCGAAGATATGGAAGATCCTGATGATGATGAAGAACCCTTTGATTTTAAGCAATGGCCTGAAGACTCATATTATAGAAAATTCATGTGGGTAATACAATATCCTTTGCAAGTTATATTTGCTCTAACGATACCTGATGTACAAAGAACGTTTTTTCATAAATATAATTTTTGTTGCTTCGTGATGTCTACAATATGGTTATCGTTCTTAACCTATTTGTGTTCCTGGCTTATAACCGTACTAGGTATGGTTAAAAAAAAAACGGCATCATGTGTATTTTTTATCTCTGAAGCTTTCGATTGATTACAGGCTACCATTTATTTGTGCCAGACTCAGTTATGGGTCTTGTAGTTTTAGCTGCTGGGACCAGTGTACCGGAGGCCATATCCAGTGTTATAGTAACAAAGAAAGGTAAAAGCAGACAATGTTTTTGCGGAAATATTTGAAAATCTGTATTAGAAACGATTTCATATTTTAGGTTATGGTTCTATGGCTATTTGTAATGCAGTTGGCTCTAATACTGTCGATATTTTTATATGCTTGGGTGCGCCTTGGCTTGTAAAAGCCGTTTTCTTTCCATCTAATCCTGAAGTTAATGCTATTTCTGTTGCTTCTCATGGATTGCCTTATACTTCGGCTGCTCTATTAATATCGGCATTGCTACTATATTTTGCGTTTATGTTTACCCGTTTTCATATAGGTAAAAGCCTGGGTATTATGTGCCTAATCGTATATACCTCATTTATCACTGTTGCAGTGATAAATGAAATGATTCATTATGATGATTCAACACCTCATTGTCCTCACAAGAAGAATTCTCGTTGAAGTGGGGGAACACTATGCTCTATCAAAGCTATTGTTTTACTGTTTCCGAAAGACAAGCAATTTCGAACCTTTAAAAACTACTATAAAAGATGACATTTTTAATCGTTTAAAATTGCTTAACTTGTGGAAACAGACAGTTAAAACGGAGTCTATAATAAATTCAAAACTAGTTCCGAGAAACTTACTTTTATAATTTTTTTTTTTTTTTTCAATGATAAACATTATGCTGTTTTTACATATATAACTCATGAAGTACATGGGAAAAAATGGCTTAAGTTACATATTCTTTAAGCCTGTAAAAAATATTTACATGAAATAAAACTATTCGTACAAAAAAAAAAAAAAAAAAAAAAGAAATTACCATGAAAGTTTTTATAAAAACCAAATTAGACTTTTTTGTACATTATCGCACACTTTATTACATAAAAACAAAGGGCAATTGAAATCTTAAGGTAAAAGTGACACATACAGTATGCAAGACCCATATTCGTACACCCGATAAAAATAAGAACATTTACGAAATATTCAACGCATAAACAAATTTTTGTTTTTATGACAAAATACAAGTAATATGTAGGTATCATATAAATCGACTGCTAGATGGCGGAGTATTCACATATTGGATAAAAAAACCGTATTCGTACAGAATAACAATTTCAATAAAATTAAGAATATTATGCATAAGGATTAAAATTAATATTTTGCTGAATATCCTTTTTGCTTTATGGCAGCATTGAGACGTTTTGGCATCGATTCCTCTAGTTTGGAAGTTAATTGAGGTGATATTTTAATCCATTCCGTCCTCAATGCTACTTTCAGGTGTTTACGTTTCTAATGTCGTAATGTTTCAAATTATTCTTGAAAATTGCCCACAAATTCTCAATAGGACTGAGACAATTGTACAGAATCCAAAGTCAGGAATCCAGCGGTGTTCGTTTTGGGATCATTGTCCTGTTGAAAGATAAGATAAAGATAGTCCCTTGTTGTCATAACTTCGTCAATGAAATGTAGATTCCCAGCTCCTGATGCTGAAAAGCAACCCCTAACCATTTCCGAGCCTCCACCATGCTTAGCTTGGGCAAAATAAGCTCATATTCTTCTCTCGCCAAATTTTAACACGTCTATCCGATAATTTTATATTAAATTTGGACTCATCCGTAAAAATAACTCTTTTTCCAGACGTTGAAATCCTTATTTTGGATTTACTTTTTAGCAAACGCAACGTGTTTTTGCTTATTAATCATGCTGACAAATGGTTTTCTGACAGCATAACGACTTTTGAATCCAATTTTTTAATGTAATTTCTGTTTGAGGTGTAACGTGAATTCCAAAGTTCTGTTCCAAACTTACAGCCAGTGTAACGCCAGTTATAGAAGCATCGATGTGAATTTGGCGATTATAATAGTTCAACTGACTATGATATTTTATGAAAATACAGACTGCAACAATAAAAACGGGGAACCACACAAATAAAAAAGAGTTCAAAACTCGGGTTAACAACAATAAAAATATGGCATTGCCATCTGTACGAATTCACTTACTCGCCATCTAGCGGTCGATTTATAAGATACCTACTATTTTGTCATAGAAACAATAAATAGAAACGAAATTTTCAAAAATTTGCTTATGCGTTGAATATTCTGTAAATTTTCATATTTTTATCGGGTGTACGAATATGGGTTTTGCATACTGTATATAAAACTGCAGCAATTTAGGAACTGCAAACTTGTACATGAAAGCAATACAAATTAATAAACAAATCCATTTCTTAAAGTAAATTAAAAATCATCAGATAATTACAAACAGTCAAGGTGATTAAAGTAAATGTGGGCAGCTCTATTGGCTATCATCATACACTGGTGTTAAACTGGTTCTTATACTCGGCAAACCATTACGAAGAGAAGTAGAACGTCGAGTGCTTTCTCGTTGGCTTTGATTATTGTGATTGTAAGAAAAATTGTTGAATGTTTACGTTCGACAAACAACTATAAAGGGAGAATAAAAAAAAAACACTTATTTGCGGTTGTGATTATGACGAATCTAAGAAGTATGCGAAACATCTTGCAATCGCCAAAACGAAAAGCATTCTGGCTAGCGTAGCCAAATTTGCAGATTTATCTGTATTTTGCATTTTTTTTTTTAGCATGGTGCAGTTTTAAAGTTTTTGTATTAAAAAAAAGTTTTTCTGTAAATTTTGTTTTTATTTACAATTTTGTAATTTTAATTAATTTTCTGAAGTAAGAATTGCATCCCATTTACTTAATATTACTGTGGTGACGCTTGCTCATACCTTTCTAAATGCGGCAATATAATTATCCCTTTTTGAGCAACTGATCACAAAGAAAGAGAGAACTGACACAGTGTGTGATACTCACATTTAGGTCTAAGAAATTAGTGTTTTTCTAAACTAAACCTTTTTTGGATTACGAGAATGTATACTGTGCAACCTCCTTCATTTTGAAATAACGCTATATCTCGAAAACAAGAGCTAACTCGAAAAAATGGTTAGCACCACTGGATTTAGAGTAAATGAGACTAGTTTACCTGCTGGGTGCCAAGCTTGTCGGAAAAATTCGAATTCGAGCACAGAGTCATTATATCATTTATGTATATATTTAATTTGTTGCGTTATGCTTGAATAAAAAATACTCTATGAAATAAATAATCCGATGTATTTTGTAAACCAAAATCGAGTGAAATTGGAATCGAATGTAATTTTAAGTTGCTATTTTTTTCAAATCACTTAATTACATTTCAAATAACTTCTTTGATTATCAAAAGCTTAAAATAATCGGCGTATATGTAAGCTAGAAATGTTAATTATTTAATTACAGTACTAAACTTTGCCGTTGTTATTATTAGATCCTTTAAAAATCCCAAGGGGATCATAAAGCCATAACAAATTGTTTCCATCAACGCCTATCTAAAACCAATAATCTAGTCATTTACAAGTCGTTCTATGGGAGCAGCTCCTCCTTCAATCTGACTTCTTCTGCTTCCCTGCGAGTTACATTCAATGGACAATTTCTCTAAGCCGTAGTTTGGTTTCCTCAGAGTGTGCCAATGCATTGCCATTTCCTTCATTGCAGAAACTTGGTGTAATCTCGTTTCTGGCCAGAATATTTTTTTAAAAATGCACCATAGGCTGCGGTTAATAAATTCCTGAATGCGTTCCAGTCGCATTCCATAACTCGCAACCATACAAAAATAAGCTCACATGCGAGTTAAAGATTTTAATTATCGTTTTTGGAGAGATATTTGAGAGCGTCCTATAGTATTCAATCGGCAAAAAGATTCAATCTGTAACGAATATCAGCACTGGAACCGCCTGACGTGAGGATACTGCCGAAATTTCTGTTACAGAATTCGAAAGATCGTTGTGTTATTAGCGTTGATTCGCATAACTTCGTTCTGTATAGAGTTCAGCTTTCATTGTATCTCGCAATGTCTATGAGCCTGGAGACAGATGTCTTCTGCGTAATACAGGTCTTCCAACTTTGTGTTAAGTCCTCAGGTTATACCACATTGCAGACAATTGAGGACAACGTTAAACGGCAGTGGATAAAGAACACAACCTTACTTCAAACTTCTGATAGGTATTTTCTTCATGTTACACCTAGCGAGATCGATTAAAAAGCGGTTTTCGAATAATTCGAAAAGTAACACTTTTTTAAAACCAGTTTTCGGTTAATAATAATTCAAATAACCGGTTAATCGGTTCTTTTATTTAAATAAAATTGTTCCTAATTCTTGAAGCGCAGAGCTGGACCACGTCGTTTTAGAAATAAGCAGAAGCTGATGGAGAGCTTAAAATTAAAGTAGCAATCAATACTAACAATAATTCTAACAAATCTCATAAAAACTATAACAAAACGGTGTGCGTAGGCCCTAAAAAACAAAGTTTATTACACAAAGTACTGAAAAATGCTTAAGTTTCGAACAACTACTAAAGGAGTTAATTTCGTTTTTATAGTATTACTTGGTAGAGAATGAAGTTAAGGGTTTGTTATTAAAGTTATAATTTAAGTGCCTAAGATAACAAAAATTAATTGTTTTCTTTTGAATAAATCAATTAGTAATATACGAGTCCTTTATTGCCCCGACAAGAAAATTTGCTTAGATTTCGAGCAGCATTGCATGTAAATTTATGCATTTACGCTGTTTGTGCGTTTGTGGGCTTTCAATGAGTCTAGTTGATCATTCTCCATATATAAATTAATAATAAAATTAATAGGTTACTTTTGCTTAAGAGTGCATATCTTTTTCAATCCACTTTGGTTTTCTCGTTCTTTGTGAGACGTTCAAGGTTGTCATATATACAAAAATAATTAAATTTATACAAACAAAAGAGCTATTCAACGTTGTATTCGACTTATAGTAACGTAAGCCTTATTTACTCTAAGGTATATATGTATATACCACAAGGCTGAAAGACCGCGACATTATCCACGACAGTTGGAAGTTGGTTGGTTTGCAAATACGATAAACATGTTTGAAACAAAAGTTATGTGAATCAACGCTATTAATACTGTAAAAAAATTATTTCTGGAGCGTTTTTATGGCGTCTGGCAGAACAGGTGCTAACATCCCATTTGGACCAAATTTTAAATTAGCTGACTAAACAACTATCGGGCGATTTTTTAGCTACTTTCTGTTTGCCAACACAGTTTTTGGCAGCTCAGCTGTTTTCGTGTAACATGTTACTGTCAAGCATGTTCAGTTTTTTTGAATAATTTGTTATAAAACTCTTGTAATCTTATTAAAATACTGTTTTCTTAAATTTTAAAAAAAAATGTTTTTCTTTGTTAAAGTATTTAATTTTTCTCTTGGCCTTTGATGTAACAAAACTTCTGCCCTAAAGAACAGAAAACCCTCCGAACTATAAAGGTTCGGTTAAGAAAGTGCATCGTGCACTTCTTCCATTTCATAGTCAGTTTGGACGACTTTCTGAGGCGGTTATTCGAAATCTTGTTACTAAATTTCGCACCAAATTTACATTATTGGACATTAAACCACCAACACGCATACATAGAGTGCGGACAGAGGAAAATATCGAAGCTGTATCCGCGTGAATTATCGATTCGTCCCCGTTTGCAGCAATTTGGCTTCCGTTACTTCAATACGTGGAAAATTTTGTGAAAGACTTTGGGTGTAAAACCTTTTAAAATACAGTTGGGACAAGCATTGAAGACACACGACCTACAACAACGGCTAACTTTAGGATGGACGCAAGCAAAGTTGGCGATAAAGCCCTTTTCTAATTGAATGGTTACGTGAACAAGCAAAATTGCATTATTTGGTGGGAATAGCAGCCAGAAAGAAGCATTGCAATAACTCTCAATCACGAAAAATGCATTGTTTAGTGTGGATTATGGGCCGGTAGCATAATTGAACCGTACTTTTTCAAAGACGACGAAGACAGGAATGTTACTGTGAATGGCGAGCGCTACCGTGCGATTATTTCAATTTCTTTTTTTTGCCCAAAATGAAAAAGCTGGGCTTGGCTGACATGTGGTTTTAATAAGACGGTGCCACATGCCACACAGCACGCGAAACAATGGCCCAATTGAGAGGCGAGTCCGGTAAACAGTTTATTTGACGTTTTGGTCTGATCAATTGGCCGCCTAGATCGTGCGATTTAACGCCTTTAGACTTTTTTGTGGGGCTATGTTAAGGTGCATGTCTATAGGGATAAGCCCGCAACGGTTGACGCACTGGCAGCCAATATTGAAGAATTTATACGTGAGATACCGGTCGATATGTGTTTGTGAGAATATTCCAAAATCATCTTTAAACACTGAATTATACAGATCGTTCTATCGACTCAAAGATTTCATACATTTGTCTAAATTTTATGTTCTTTTTTGAAAATCAAACCCGATGTGAGCCTCATAACTAAGTAAACAACTACATTTTCCGAAATTTAGTTTATATTTCAGTCTTTTAGAATACGATGAATTTAAAATTTATTTTTTTTTTTTAAGACTATATTTACGGCTTTACAAAATCCATAAAAAAACAACAACAAAATTCTTACGACTACTAAAGTTCAACAACAAAAACGAAAAAAAATACACAAGAAATATCTGGGAAGTGATACCATTTTCCTGATAGCAAGAATCTGATTTAGAAATTTTCGTAACACCTCCAAAATCTTGAGTTACGGATAAGAAATCGGTTTTTTGTAACTTCAAGCAGTTATAATTTAAGATTCTTGGATTCTTGTCTTAAAATAATGAATTAAAACAATAAAATATTTGAAATTTTTATTGATTAAATACTTCACAAAAGAATTAAAATATTTCCACCTAAAGTTTATCACAAAAAAAAAAAAAAAAAATAGCAACAATATCTCTAAGAAATGACGTCAATTGAGAAATTCTATAACATCAGCAATTTGAAACCAAAAGTACTTGAACCTTTAATATCGACTATCAGAAATAATACGGGAGTATAAAAAAATACTACAACTACAAACACAAGTATATATATAGCCGGTCAAGCTGGGCTACATGATATCCACTATTTCGTTATATTAGTGTTTTTATATAAATTAAATTCACTTAATAAAAGGTTATAGAGTAAGGTTATCTTCATCATCAATTTCAAGGGTTAAGACTAAAGTCAAAAGATTCCCAATTAGCTGATGAAGAAAAAAAGGCAAAAAAGAAATCTTGCTCGCTTGCGATGGACAGAAAATGCACAATCTTATTCCCATATTCATAAAAATATTGTTATGTTTTAGCCTTTTTAAAATGTTTGCGTTCGTTTAAATTGCGTTAAAATAAAATAAACACCACTTTGTTGTAGTTTACAGTTTTTTATTTATTTACTACACTATAACTTTTATACAGTTTATCTTAATACAATCGCTTAATATTCGTTTATACAACGCTTTTATTTCGGCTTAAACACGACTTTATTATATGACAGCAAAATGATAAAGGTACAGCAGCCTCTTTATATACTTAATTGCATACAGTTTGGAAAGTTCCCGAAATGTCTCATATCCTCTATTTTATATCAGTTAATTTAAATGTAACGTAAAGATGGTCGAATTTTAGCGCTGCTAGATAACGCAAATAAGTACGGCATTGACAGGGTGACATATAACTACCAAATATACCAAAATGTAGGCATTTTTATTTTCGTAACAATATTTTCGATTTATAAAGGGCTTATGAAACATATTATATCCGCCGGGATTATATCCACCATGCTGCTGAGGTAGGCCAGATTAAAAGCGCCAAGTATGCTAAAATTCACATAGCAGATGAGCCATCGAATTCTCACCGCCGTTTTCGCAACAGCTTCTATATATCATGTTGACTATCTAGACCGGGGCAACTAGCATGTACTTCTAATAGCCATATCCCAGTGACGACTCACAAAGAGCGGTAAATATTTCCTTCTGAAAGTTTCAAGAGGAAAGTTTCAGTCTTTCGTCTATCGAACAAGTACACGCTCTCTCCCATCTATACTCCGTTTTTCTCAGTAAAGAGAGATATAAAATTTCTATTAAGCAATTAGAGAATGAAAGTGCGTGGATTGGCTGTAACTAGAGGCATCTTAATCGAGCACGTACATAAATTTTTGTTTGAACATTTTTATATAAAAAATGTACACGTGCCGGGAAAGCCTCGATTACTCGTACTTAACTATAAGCGCATCTGTGTAACAAATTCAAAAGTGTGTTTGGCGATGTGTAGGCTATTTTGTAACGAACATAGATAAAACATAGTTGCATCAAAACGCTGTAAAAAATACAAAAAAAGCAATCAAAGAACAAGAAAGAGGGCTAGGTGGGTCTATCGATCAACTAGATCATGGCTTCAGTTTTTTATGCATGCGTAAGTACATAATCATCATCATCATTTAGTCCTCTAGCTCCTTGAGGAGAATAGGGCCTCTGAGAAACATCTAAATTGTATACGGTTCTGCCAACCTCTTTCTGTTTGATCCACTTTTTCTCATCACTATGCTGCGCCACGTTGCCTTCGGCCCCCCCCCCCCCTTTTCCTCGAAGCTTGTGAATTCCAGTCGAGCATGATCCTGCAGACCTTATTTTCTGAGGGTATAGCCAATACAATCCCATTTGCAATTAACAGTCATATAGGAGGACACTGGTCGCATTTTACACCTAAGAAACAAGTCGGTATTACTGATGACGTTTGCCCAGAAGATTTTCAAAATGCGTTGAAGGCTTCGGTTGACTAACATTTGAAGTTCGGCAAAATAGCATCTGTAATTAACCATATCTCACAACCATAAAGCAACACAGAGATCACGTTTGATCGAAATTTCGTATTTGTTGAGAGAACACTGGACCGCCATATTTTCCCAAGTTGCGCAAAAGCCATTGCAGCCTTAGTTATTCGAGCGTACACATCAGTTCTCGCGATACAGTCCGATATAATAATACTGTAAGGTACGAAAAAGAGTCCACAGATTCAACGGGTCTGTGTTTTATATAATAATTGTGGAATTGTTTGACCCGATTCTGATGGTCTTTGTCTTATCAACATTAACTCTCAGACCGTATTTCTCTGCCTATTCTACCAGGTCATTGAGCGTCTGCTTTTTGTCACTATGCCGAACAGACAGCAGACAAATGTCGTCGGCATAATCGAGATCTTCAAGCTGCTCAGTAAATGTTAATTGTAAGCCTCTGTTTCATGTATCCACAGATTTCCTGAGGATGTCATCTAAGACTATTAAAAATAATATTGGTGAGAGAATGTAGCTCTGACGAACTCCACAGTTTGTTTCAGACAGACGACCATTGTGAATTACATTTAAAGCCGTCGTCATAAGCTTTTAGCAGAGTTATTAGTTTTTTCGGTATCCCTGTATTGCAGAGTACATTCCATATTGATCTCGATTGATACTATCAAAGGCCGTTCGAAAATCAATAAAAGACAAATGGACTGTAGATCGCCATTCATTTATCTGTCCCACTAAAATGCGCTGGGTATTTACATGATCAATATATAATCTATTAGCTCTAAAGCCCGCCTGTTGATTACAAATGGTGCGATCAAGATCTGTATTGATGCGAATGAGAAGAATGTTAGAATCTTAGAGAGAATTGAGAGCAGAGTAACGCCCCTGTAGTTCTTGCACGGCGAAATATCACTAAGTGGTAAATTCCTTATTGATTTAAAGAAAAAAAAAACTCATTTCGGTTTTTCAACTAGAACATTGGTTTTCAAAACAGTATAAAAGAATTATATTTTATGGCGGGTCTATTTTGCTAATCACTTAACGGGCTTTTTATAATCGATTCGATTGGCTCTCTACAGACTCTTCAATTTTAGGAAAAAAAAAAAACGAATGGCCTTCACAATTTTTTCTAGAAAACTAGTGGATTCTTCTTGGCAAATTCAAAGCATCTACGACTGCACTTTGTCAGGCTTAAAATTTAATTCCTTATACTCGGAAATACTAAATATTTAATAAAATAAAACTATTTTTCAAATGAAATAAAAAATAATCATTTATATTGATTATAAAAAAAGGTATTTGCGTTTCTTAATGTAGCAAAATTCATCAGCCACCCTGTATTAAAACTGTTATGTTATTTAAAAAAACGATTGTTAGGTATAGGGTATTATATGATCGATTTAACTTGTTGAGTAAAATTCTTTGATCCTATTAGCCGTCGTGTACGTGATTGTTTTAAAAATGTTCGATTTCTATTTAAAGATAATTTTGGAAAATGAAAAAAAAGTAGTTTTTAAGGTACTTTTTTGTGCATATATCTCGTTTTTTTATTTTATTTTATTTTTAAATATAAAACATTATCTAATATTCTCTCTAATATACTCAACACTGTGAAAAGTTATAGATTTGACAGGTCTTACATGTCTTAATGGGTGCTATTAATATTGAAGAAGTTGGTCTATAATATTATATAAATATGTATGTACATATGTATGTATATAGCTATCTCTTCTTTTGTTTTCATTATACCTTTCTGTGTTATCATTTAAACAAACTAAAATTAAAATATTAATAAAATAAAAAAACTAATGCACCATTGATTGATTTATAATGTAAATGATATTGTTTTAAATTCACTTGAAATTTTATTTCAAAATATGTAGTTTTCTTTTTTATTAAAAAGATTTTTTTTACAAATCCATTTTTCTAGATCATTAGTTTCATTCGCAAAGTGAGAAAACTTGTACTAAAGTGAATATAAAAAGACGATTATGATTTTGTCGTTTAAGCCATTACTCCTTTTGTCGATACATTAAATTCGTTATTGGACTGTGGCGAATGCTTAGGTTTCGTCACTGGACTTTTGGCGAATTGGAAATCGGTTGTATTTAGTGGCAAATCTAAGTATATCTTGTTAAATACAAATGGAATATGCCACGTTCGAAGACCAAAGGGTAAACGAATACAATCGCATTATTGTAAAGACATAATAAAGACAAGCTTCTCAGCGAGTTGAGTTGGCCGCATTTTGTTGAAAGGCAGCATTTTGTTTATAGGGACATTTTAGCTAACGGCATGCTTCCATATGCCGAATGGAAAATGACGCGGGGTGGGTGTTTCACGATACACAAAACACTTATCGAAATTGGCCAAAGAATGGTTGTCACGAACACATGATTGTTGCAAATGTACCAATATGACACAATTTCTATTGTGCTTTATTGACGTAAAAATATCAAAATAATCCCAATTTATCAAGAAATAATAAATTTCAAAATTTAATTATTTGTTCGTATTATCAACTTCGATTGTCGCACAAGAACACAATAAATATTGGCACTTTTTTGATATTTTGTTGGGCGGTCACACGATTTACGTACCAATAATTGATGCATTTTCAAAATTTTAAAGCGCAGAGTTAGATCACGTCATTTAAAAATATACAGAAGCTGATGGAAAGCTTAAAATTAGAGTGTCCATCAATACTAACAACAATTCTAACAAATTTAATAGAATCTATGCCAAAACGATGTGCGGAGGTCATAAAAAACAAAAGTTGTCACACAAAGTACTGAAAGTTGCTTGAGTTTCGAACACTTACCCAAGGAGCTGATTTTGCTTTTGTTGTATTACTTGGTATAGAATGGAATTGAAGTATAATTATAATTTAGGTAGATAAGATATAAAAGAATTAAATGTTTTATTTTGAATAAATCTATTTATTAATAATATACGTGCCTTAAATGCTTTGGAAGGAAAAATTTCTTCGGTTTTGAACAATACTGTTTAAACCATATGACTGTCAGATCTATTTGACGTTCGCCGCTGGGTTAGTAATTCTACTCACTAAATACAACACCGTTAAATGAGAACTGGGAAACCCTAGCATAAAGTCATACATATTTTTAAATGATATTTTTAAAAGCATTATTTTTTTAATAAAATAAATATTTACAGCCTGACCTACAATGTCGAACGTTATCGTTTCGAACGACAAACAGCTGATTTGCGGATTTCTAGTCGAAAAAAATTAATGCGAACGATAACAACGTAAGCATTTCAATACAAAATTGCGGCTCACTATAGGCCCAATTAGTCTAGAATAAGAAGGCTGGAAAGGTTTAAATAAAATATATATGTTTTTATATTAATTTTGAATAATAATATTGATTTTGATTCTGTCATTCTTGGATGAAATATAAAAAACGTAATTTGCACTTTATTTTGTCCAACAGTGTATGTATATCTTATTACCAGCGATGTAAAGTGGTTCAACATTAATTTGCAAAAGAGATCATAGACGAAGCAAGGTGAAGCTTTGTAGACGGTGCTATGCATGTGGTGAAATTGTAAGGAATTCAATTACAACGACCAGAATCGACCGAAAAGGTGTGGTGACCTTTTGATGCGTCCACCCCTGCACATTCAGGTTATCATTTCTTTCGATCTCTGCTTAACTCTCTTAATGGTGTAAATTTAAATTCCCTAAGGGCTTGCCATATACAATTGGATCAGTTTATCGTTTACAAGCTTTACACTGATAGAAAATGACCACCCCAAAAATGGCGAAAAGTTATCGATCAAAAAGGCACATATTTGGTTTTATAAAGCTCGTTTCACAAATAAGTAAAGGTGATTCATTCTTAATCAAATTTGTAAACGAACTTTTTCTAGGAAACAAATACAATTAAAACACTTTACATTATAGGTTCACTAAAATGTTTAATATCCAAGGAACCCTTTAAGAAATGAGCCTTAACAAATCTTAGCAAACCATATTTAAAAATTAAAATGAAAATTTTTTTGTAAATCATGAGAAATCTATCTGGCTTTACAAGCTTAAGCTGTACATGTATGTATAGTAGCAGTAACAACAGTATACATATCGTGTTATATAAACCCCTTGTCTTCCTAGACTTTAAGGCTTATATTTATAGAATAATGAAAAGCATTTGAAATCCATTTTAATAAAATTTTGTATGAACAATTTTATAAATATGTGGGCTAAAAATATCTTACAAATACACACAGAAGATTTTCATTCTAAACAATATCTAAACAGATAAGAGCAAATTAAGAGTGGTTTATCAATATTCCAACGCAGTTTTAAAAAATTTCTAGGGTTTTTTCTTTACTTTATTATTTTAAGGCCCAATTAGTCTAGAAGTAACGTAGACGGGACGTAAAAGTAACGTGATGAAAATGTCAAGTGTGATTAGTTGGTGAAGTAAAAACATGTCAGCTGTTTTCAACTGTGTGTAAACATTAAGTCCTCGTTTATACGAGGGAGGAAACAATTTGATGGGAAACATTTAGTTTGGAAGCAAATTATGGGTGGGGAAGGGGGAATTGTTTTTGTCTTCGGTACTCGGCGATACGCTTTGTGGTCATATTTGCATTGTTGATATTTATTAGCTTTACTTCTTTACAATAACAATAGTAATGGAATGTTGACCACAAAATGTTCGCCTGTGTGTACGTGAATGGAAAAAACAAAAGAGAATTCAAAATGTTTCCCTTCAGAATGTTTTCTCGTATAAACAGGGACTAAGAGAAATAAAGAAACAAAAAGTATATTATAAATTAATTCATGCTTTTGCACCAACAATATCAATTTTTCATCATCCATTTTTAATATTTTATCTATTTAATTCATTCATTATTATTTAACAATTATAATTTAAAACACACAATTTAAAGTTTTTCTTTATTTATTTCATTTAAGCGCAAATTCTTTGTATACACTTTTATGTCAGCTGATAATGTGTGTGCAGTAAATACGTAAAAAATTTCTGCTGAAAACAGAAACACCACGCCTACGTTACGTTCGTACAGAACAACTAACCATTTTTATGTATTTTCCATTCAGTTATCGTATCAGCTGACACGTCACGTATACGTTACTTCTAGACTAATTGGTCTTCTACTATTTTAAAGACCATTTATGCTATAATTACTTCCTAAACCTTACTAGCAACTACCTGCCTTCTTATTTAAACTCTCTTTAAGGGTGTTTTATATATTTGTTGAAAATTTTTTGTTTTTCTCTTTTACTCTAATCATATGTAGTTAATTTCTTATCACTGGCTTTGGGTGTGTGTAAGTGATTATTTGCTCAAAGCTGTGTAATTTGTTTTTACAAAACCGAGTTTATTTTTATCTTTTGGAAAAATTAAATTTCTACATAAAGAACAATATTTACAAGAAATTATAAGTATTCGCTAAACAGCTGTTGCTTTGGTAACATTTAAAAGTAGAATTTTCGAAAACAAATTATTTTGGAAAATATGCTTAATTTAACACATTTTTTGCAAAGAAAACTAAAGAAGAAATCGAAATTAGTGCTGTATATGCGTTTACTGTTTATATTACTGGTGATAATAATTTTCTCTATATATTGTCTACTAACAACAACGAAACATGAAAAAAAATTAAATCAACTTAATGAGAATTGTAAGCTTTTTGTGGCAACGAACAAACAAACAAAGAAAATTCAAAAAAAATCTCTTTCTTTTTTAGCTGTTCTCAACACTCGTTTAAAAAGAGAAATTTTCTCAGCCGATTCTTCCATCAACTGTACTGAACCCTCAATTTTAGCATTTCCCTCGGATGGTTTAACTCAGGAACAACGTAGAAATGGCTGGATTATAGTGCATTTTGTTGTAATGTTTTATGGATTTTGGTTTTTAGCCAGTGTATGTGATGACTACTTAGTGCCCAGTATTAAACAAATTTGCTCAAGTAAGTATGGAGAAAAAAATAATTTGAAGCCGAGTGTTTGAATTTCAAATATTCTTTTCCCTTTAGACTACCATATTGATCATGATGTCATAGGCGCTACAATTATGGCGGCTGCTGTTGCAAGTCCCGAACTTTTTATGAATTTTATAGGGACTTTCATTACTAAAGGTGATATAGGGGTGGGTACCATAGTAGGCTCAGCTGTATTCAACGTTTTAGCAGTGCCTGCTTGCTGTGGTCTATTTATACATAATTTTTTAAAATTGGACTGGTGGCCCATAACACGCGACTGTTTAATGTATTTGGTAGCGGTACTGGCTCTAATAGGCATACTACGAGATGCTCAAGTGTGGTGGTATGAAGCCTTGGGCTTAATAATAGTCTATTTTGGCTATATGTTAGGTAAGTGTTATAAATAATTTTTTAAACTTCTTTTTAAACTTTCTGTGTTTTGTTTTTTCTTTAAAGTTATGTATTATAATAAGAAAATATTTCGCTGTTCTAAACGATTATTAAGAAGAATTGGCCTACTAGCACCTGCTCCTTATAAGGAGGTAACTGAATTTACTCATTTGCTGGGGCACAATAACAACCAATCAAAATTAAGTTTAACCAAAGAAGTTTATCATACTTTTAATCCAGTCATACATACATCACATATCATGTCATACTTGGAGCAACAGGAAAGTGAAGGTAAGAATACGTTAAAAAAACGTTCAAAATACAATTTTGAACCACTTTTATTAAATATACTTTTATTTTTAGCAAACATAGCCTCACCTTGGTCTAGGGAAGAACAAATGTTAATTGAATTTATTTTCCGCTGGCCTATAACATTTTTGCTCTGGCTAACTGTGCCTAATTGTAGACAACGCCACTCCTGGAAATATGTTACATTTCTGCTGTCTATTATTTGGTTAGCAGCAATTTCATATATGATGGCCTTTGTTATTACGATTATTGGTGAGTTTATTTTTCTCGTTTTTTTTTTAACCCTATCTTATCTATTTTATTTCAACAATAAATACTCCGCATAATTTCGAAATCGTGGGAGTTCGTAAGAAATGTTTTACGGCTTCGTTGCAAGCAAATTGCACATTTCTTTGTTAAATCTTTTAATTCTTTATCATATCCCTCAGTTTTTATCGCAAACAATGAAGAAAGTAAGACGTGGTCGACTATATAATACTCTACATCAAATTTATTTATGGTTAGATTACTACAAAGTCCGAAAAACTTAATTCTACTTTAATAAGGCTTTCTACCTTAAAATTAGGAGTCGTAGGAGTTATTTATACTCTTGATTTGCAAATATCTTGTCTGAATTCGAAACAAAAGCGTTTTTTGTTGTGATGCAAACTCGGAGAAACTTTGGTTTCTGCTCGTACTACTTTTGTTTACCCAAGCAAAGCGATTATATCGAATTCGGATAAAATATATGTATATGAACTTATCCAAGACGTTTTATGTATGCTTACGTTTTATGTACTCTACGAAGAGCCTAAAAGTCAAATTCGAAATTATGTTGAAGTTGCGATTATCCAATCATGTATGCTTTGTGGTTTCTTACTAAATCACTTTGAATTGAAGATAAAATTTCTGAATATGCTTTGGGTTGGTTTTTAGGCTTTGTATTAAATATCAATAAAATTTGCTGTAGCTTGAGAGGAAGCTACATTAGAAAAAAAATGGTTTTTGTGTCAAGTCTTGTTAACGCAACGCTCTCAAAGCGCTTTTGCTTTCTTAGCAGTGTTTCCAACTGTCATTCAGAAACCGCTTGTACAAAATTTACAAGGAGGAACTTCTCTCAATCACTCTCTCAATCAACTTCTCTCAGTACCCGATTCTATTTACAGTCTCGTTTAAAGGAACGCCCTGTTTAACCCGGCTCCGAACGGCAGATGCATTAATTAGTGAAGTTTTTTATAGCTTAAATGCACATTATTAGTCACTCTAGCAATGTTATGGGGTGATAATGCTATTGAAAATTGTCAGTATGTCTGGCTTGGGATTAAACCATATCACACGCACATATTTTTGGCGGTAGGATAATAATAACATTTTTAGGTATATTACTCGTATATCCAGAAAACTACAACAGTGCAGTAAGCTTGTTGTATTAGAGGCGAAAATAATAAAGCCATAGGTGAATAGGTCTATTCATCGATAAAGTTCTTAATTTATAATCAGATAATAAAAAACCGGCATTATTTTATTGAGAAAAACAATTTTTTGAAAAATTCTTTTTTAGGTGACACTCTCTTTATACCCGATGCTGTAATGGGTCTTACTGTTCTGGCTGCTGGCATGAGTATACCCGAAGCTGTTTCCAGTATTATTGTTACCAAACAGGACGAAGGCTGTATGGGCCTAAGTAATTCCTTAGGCTCAAATACTTTCGATATTTTATTGAGTCTTGGCTTACCTTGGTTTATAAAATCCTTTTTCTTACCTGATAACCCTGAACAAAAGTTCTTAACTCTAAACTGTGCTAGTTTAACATATGCTGGCATTTTACTTTTAACATCCCTGCTGGGCCTCTACTTAGTGTTCGTTTTGCATAAATTCACTTTGAACTGGCGTGTGGGCGTATCGTGTCTGGTCATGTATTTGAGTTTCATGACCTTTGCTACTCTAATTGAATTAAATGTGTTCTTTCCCGTTAATTTACCGGTGTGCAGTTATTGAATCATTTAATAGTATAACTTTAAAAGTTGATTAGATTAACAATCAACACGTTTAAAGTTCATTAAGTATTTTTAATTAATAACCAAAAAATAAATAAAAATAATAAATTTGAATGCAACTTGAAGCGTTATTTTCTATTTTTGAAACCATAACAGGTGATTAAAAATAGTATTAAGTTAGAATAAAAATTGGAGCGCAATAACTAAGACCATATGCTTGGTATAGTTCAACAGACACTAACTGACTTGTGCTGTACTTACCTGGTACACTAGAATAAATAAGCAAAATGCCTAATAGTTTACTTGCTAAACAACAGGTCAAACTCGTCTGGATAAGACTAAATGCCCTGTCACTCATTATTCTCTCGGGACACATCTACAACCTAGCTAAGGATCCCCTGGTCCTGAAAGAGATTGACTATATCTTTTTTGCATCGAAATTGGATGAGAGATTCGGTATTATTTTCCCAAGTAGGGATGGTTGGCTATATGGCTATAAAAGACGCAGCGCGATTGATTCTAAGTAATGGAGCTCCGACCATGGATATCTCTGACAGCCAAGCGGCGATCAGATCCCTTTCGGGTGTAAAGGTTAACTATACGGTTAGAGACTGCTGCGATTGCCTTGATATGCACACTTTCGTCGATTTGTGGATATTAGCAACAGCACTAATCAACTACTGAAGCGTGATCGTAGGAACATTTATAATGCTGTGTCTATGCCTATTAAGTAATGGGTAGGCATGCGGAAATACTGAGTTTGCATCCAAATGATTTCTGCTGAAGTTATAAATGAATCGAGAAGGATTGTTTCTCGATAGTTTAACGCAACTATCGTCCCATTACATCAATGCTGTTTTCAGATCTATCAAACTTTCTGGCTGGGAGTTGTGTTTTTAAGCGATTCCTCTGAGGTGATTGTTGAGACCTTTGAATTCTTGTCAGCCAGATCTTAGGCATCGTATGGTCAATTGAGTTTTGGCTTTAATAAAGCTCTCACTCCTTCTTATTATATCCTATGGTATATAGTTTTTATTTTAACTTGAAAAATGTCTAGTTTATGCTCCTAGACAAACATTAACACTTCCAAACTCACAGCCACGGTACAGTCTCATTGGGTCCAATGTGTAGTTGCTGTTGTGCTACCATATGTCTAAGTCCTCCATCTCATTGCATAAACAATGCTCATGTCTTTGTCATGGTATCTTTGCCGACCAAGCAAGGTCAGCCTTATGCTTTCAAATGCTGGATAATGACAGTCCAGCGATTCCTTTTCATCTGTAGAAATCATTATATGGGTTTCCCAGTCTTTGGCCAGTCTTACACAAGTTACCAGTTATAGGAACCCATTTTAGAGTAACCGTCATGAACAGTTTTCGAAGCGCTGTGTACATTGCCTAGGGATCTTATGGCGGTTTTGCTTTCCGCGGTTATAGATTTAGATATTTTCCGTAATACTA
The DNA here is from genome assembly GCA_023159175.1 of Wohlfahrtia magnifica. Classification (NCBI taxonomy): domain Eukaryota; kingdom Metazoa; phylum Arthropoda; class Insecta; order Diptera; family Sarcophagidae; genus Wohlfahrtia; species Wohlfahrtia magnifica. The sequence continues at coordinate 776,194 of JAKWBJ010000498.1, forward strand.
GATATGCTGTGCGTTAATCTTTATGGGCATAATTTCAGCTGTAGTCTGATAGGTTTTGAAACAGTTTGATCCAAACCTGTCGCTAGAAAACTCCACAGGCAACATTTCTATATCGGTTTGACCTATCAGTATATGTATATCAATGTTAAATACATTCTCCTGAATAAGAAAACCATTTTTATACTAATATCGATCAGGTATATCGGTCGTGAAACAGCATCAAGGCAAGATTTTGGTTTTCTATAGTAAATGTTAAGATTTAAATTCTCTATGTTCAAAATCATAGTATGTCCATAGTAGCAAAACCTTCAGGAGTCAATAAACTTTAATTCTAATATTCATATCAGAAGTTTCTCATTTGAACAGTGAACAGTGTTTTTGATGAAGTAGTTCTCGATGTCCTCTTAACCATATTCGTTATTCTCAAAATAAGCTCGAATTTAATCTGTTCGTATTGTAGATCATATTTGAACAAATACAACCGAACGAAAATAAGCAGACAATAACAAGATAATAAATAAAGCAACAAATATTATTTATTTGTGGAATAGATGTCAATGTGAGCGAACGTATGTTACTTTGCTTCTAAAAATTGTTTGTTTGTATTGTTGTTTACCTTTTTCGTTTTTCTCTTTAACGCACACAGCAAAAATTCACTAACACTACTACACATCACAAATTTTTCAGATCTGGCAATTTCTCGCCAAATAAGGCGATTTGTAAAGTTATTTGGCATCTTAATTTTCGGTTTGGCGACATGGCGATTTTCTGGCGAATTTTAAATTAGTTGGCGATTTTTATGACTATTTTTGTTAAAAAATACGAAAAATTAAAATAATTTTTTTTTTAATATTTTGTTATTATGCTCTTTTGTCTGTATTTGATTAGCGTAAAATCAAAATTCTCTTTGGTTATGTTTCCTCGCCCTTTCACCCCCGCATCATGAAATGTACAAAAGAAATATTTTTAGTTTTGTATAACATGCAAATTCTATATATTGTATATTCTTTGGTTGTACATACTTCAGTAAACATAACTATATATTTGTTATTATATTAGTTGTTAGTAACTTTATTCTTGATAACAAGAGCGATAATTGTTTTCTAGTACTTGTGCACTTATGTACTGTTTACAGATTTTTGCCCATACGCTTATAACGGTCCTTATGGAAACTAAAGCCTTCTCATGTTATTGTATAGTATTTAAGGATATCTGATTATATTTCATATAAAAAAACCTCTTTGCCATTACAAACACTTTCCTGTGCAAGACATAGTGTGAATTGCACTCGAAAATGTCTAGCTTAGATTAGAATTTAAAAATAACAAATAAAATATCTTTTCTAATAACATTTGTTCATAAATCTGTTTTGAAAATAATTAAAAATTTTATTAATAGTCTGTCCAGTTTTCAAGGTTTAAAATGGCACAACAAAAATGCTAGAGTCGAACAAATCCGGCTATATGATACATTATACGACACATAATTTGAGATATTTAGAGAGAAATAATAATATTTTTGCTTCTACTGGAATCAAAAATGGAAAAAAATTAGATTAACAATGAATAAACAAATATTAGAAGCTTAGTTATAGAAAGAAGGCCATGAGCTTATAATTCGACGTAGAAAATGATTTTAGTTTAATCGTTATAATTAAAGCACCACTTAAGGTACTGTAGGGTACGCTATCAAGAAAATTATAACACACGAAATCAATTCAAAATAAAGTGTTCAAGTGTTTTGGCCCACCATTATTTCTACATTTATTTTAAATTAGCTGCCCCGATCGATTGCGTTCTGTCAAAACTTATTGGCCTATCACAGAATTGTTATAATATATTGTTGATTTAATGTTTCAGTAATAAACAAAAATTACACGCTCAATCGGATTTATATCCGGAGATTGTGAGGGCCAATCCATTACGTTAATTTTTTTTTTCTTCTGAAACTAAAATTTTACAAATTTTGAGGAATGTTTTGGGTCATTATGCTGCATAAATTTCCACTTCAGTGGCATTTTCTCTTCAGCAAACGGCAGCATTGGTTCTGCAAGATTTTCCGATAGTCCACGGCGCATAATTTTGCATTTATTCTATAAATCGGGCCAACCTCAGATGATGAAAAACAGCCCTGCCCTGTAACAAAAAATGACCTCCACCATGTTTCACAGTCTTTTTTTTAGTGTACTTGGGGTCTTATTCTTTGTTTTTTGGCCGGCGAACAAATGTTTTGCCATCCGATCCAAACAAATTAATGTTGGTTTCATTAGACCAATGCACGTTTGCCAAATTTTTACGTTGCAAATGTTTTGCAAACCATAAGCTTTTAGCAATATTTTTTTTTTTTTTACTCAACAATGGAACTTTTCTAGTACTACGGGCTTTTAATCCAGCTTCTTGGAGTCTATTGGTTATAGTTCGGCTTGTAACTGGTGTGCATAAATATTTTTTGGCTCTTCAGATGACAAAAAGAGGCCGATCTTGCTCTTGCGAATTAAAATTTTGTCAAATCGAGCTGATGTTTTTCGCTTTCTCCCTCTTGTTTCAGGTTTAATTTTCTTGTGAATAACATGAAAAACCTTTGTTTTTGATTACTCCATTAATTTCGCCAAATCGCCCATAGATTTACCTTGTTTTCTAAATTTTAGAACAATTTCCTTTTCAGTAGGGGTGAAGTGCTTACCAAGACCCATTTTGAGTGCTATTTTCCAATAAACGCTATTAAAAATTACTAATTATTAATCAAAACTTAATTATTATACTTACATGTGTTGGTTTAACTCTTATGATTAATAAATTAAATGGAATTCCACTCTTTTTGTTTAAAATTAATTTTCGTTCAAGGCGAATTCAATAAGGTGGCCTTAATTTACTAAGTAAGCAACAGCTGATACATTCGCGTATGTCAAAAAACACAAACATTCTATATTTTGTTGACAACAAATATTTTTGACGCTACAGCTTTTTGCTTACTACAGTGTTGCATTGTATTGACACACCGAAATTTTGTTCTACAGTGTTGTATTCGTTTTTAATTTAAGACTACCTTAATAAATTCGCCTTGTTTTCGTTTTTATTATTTTTTCCAATTAAAAATTTTACTTCTGACATAACTTTAACCAGAATACTTTGATTTTTAAAAGCAATTGAAAAATGAATTACTATATAAATATCTTTGCCAGGTGTAATTTATGCGGTACTGGCTCTTCCGGATTTTGGCTGATGTGGATACATCAGCCCATTTTTATTCTGATGATTTATATTCACTGCTAAGTTATTTAGACCAAATTCAGAAACTTATTCTTTAACCGTTCTGAAATATACAAAAATTAATATTTACTTGTTAATATTCCCATGTCCAATCCCGCTGCAGAACTAAGAATGCATGCACTGAATCGACATACCAAATCTCATTCAAATACCTTTATGAGAATTAAAGATAAATGAATAACCGCCTATAGCGCCACCTTTTTCAAATTTTCCAATTTTTCTTTTTTTCTAAGCCTCCGCGTAGCAATTACAAACAAAAACGCAAAAGAAAGTATCCAATTTGGTCCAGTTTTTTTCCATTTTAAGCATCCAAACAAATCGCAATACATTTTTATACATAAAAACTATTTTTTTTCTTCTAGGTATTTGACATTATATTTTCACTCTTTAATTTTTGGGGCAAAAACTGCAAAACTTTTCCACGTTATGAGGGCAATATTAGTAGAAAAGAACAAAATACTTTTTATTCGTGCAATTTCTTTTTCTAAGGAAAAAACACACAAAAAACATTTAACTAAAAAGAAAGAGCCATAAGACATTTGCTTTTATAATAAAAAAAAATTAAAAATTATACCAAGACATACATTGTACGGGGGCGGATTGATAAAAAAAACTCAAAAACTTTTTTTTTCTTAGAAATTACGATCTGTCAAACGTCAGCTGTTAAAATTTTAGCCAAATTCAACGATTAGTTTATTTGCTGTAGTCGTTTGAAGTAAGCACCTTTTGTGTTTCTCGGAAAAAGGAAAAAAGTGAATTTCGTGTAGTGATTAAACACTATTATTTGAAAGGCAAAACGGCGAAAGGGACAAGAAAAGCTTGATAAATATTACAGCTAATCTGCTCCGTCAGATTATATGGTAAAATATTGGATTGCTGAATTTAAACGGGGCCGAACAAGCACTGCAACAATACCATCAACAGGAAGGCCAAAAGAGGTGGTTACTGAAGAAAATATCAAGAAAATCCTCGATATCGTTATGAATGATCGACGGGTCAAAATATGTGATATTGCTGAAATGGTGAACATATCATATGAACGTGTGTTCAACATTTTGCATGAATATTTGCATATGAAAAAGCAATCGGCAAGATGGGTGTCGCGTTTGCTCAGTGTTGAACAAAAACGAGTTCGACAGATCACTTCACAGCGGTTTTGGACATGATAAAGCATAATCCTGCTGATTTTTGGCGTAGATTAATAACTGTTGATGAAACGTGGTTCCACCACTACACACCTGAAACCAAAAATCAATCGAAGCAATGGGTGGAAGCTGGTGGAAGTGCTCCGAAGACGGGGAAATCGGTTGGTAAGGTTATGGCCAATGCATTTTGGGATGCACACGGAATATTGCTCTTCGATTATCTTGAAAAGGGATCCACAATCACAGGAGAGTATTATCGTGCATTATTGGATTAATTGGTTGATGCAATCAAGGAAAAACGACCACATTTAAACAAGAAAAAAGTGCTGTTTCTTCAAGACAACGCACCGGTTCACGCAGCATTAGATACGATGCTAACACTACGAGAAATCCACTTCGAATTGGTTGATTTATAGTCCAAATTTAGCCACTAGTTACTTTTTCCTGTTTCCAAACTTGAAATAATGGCTCGCAGGAAAAAGATTCATCTCAAACGAAGAAGTGATTACCGAAACTAATGTGTATTTTGAGGAGTTTCCAAAATCGTATTATTCAGTTGGTATAAAAAAGTTGGAAAATTGTCTTACTAAGTGTATTGAGCTAAAAGGAGACTATGTTGAGAAATGAATGGTTTTTGAAAAAAAAAAGTGTTTTTTTTCTACATAGGTAGCTTCAATATCAATCCGCTCTCGTAGTTGATTTAGCGTAGGTAACACATGCAGTAGAGTTTATTTATTTCCTTTTTATTTAACTATAGTCGCACATGTAGAAATTTTAATCATATTCTCTTATTTTTCTATAAAAATCGGTGATAAAAAGTGTTTTGCTACATAACTTACCATACGATTTCTATATGCCCAAGACACAATAAAAAGATTTTAATCGTTTTCAGACTGACTATTTTGAAATGTCAAACATAATGATTCATGGAACCATACATACATAAATTCTATTCAATAATATTTTTATCACTAATAAATAATAAAATAATAGAAGTTCACTAAATATTCAGTGCATTAGGAGGTCTTCTGACTGTGATTTCCTTTTGTTTTGTTAAAACTGTGTTTTTTATTTCACTCCATTATCGGCTACTCGCATGTTGTTACTCTAGTCATAATTAGCAAAATTAATTTGTTTTTCTTTAGAACTTTGCGAGAGCACCAATTCACTGAAGACCTTGTGGATACCAATTTAGTGTTTGGTGGGCTATGTTTTGATAGACTTTACGTAACTTGTAAGATTGATTGATATTTCTTAAGCTTTATTTTAAAATTTCTTATTAATTTTCTTTAATGGCTTTTTAAGTTTCACTAGCATGGTTATTGCTAATTTTTAATATTGGACCCGCTCAAATTTGACGCTTTTTATCCGACAAGCGGAGCACCCGGCGAGTAAACCTAATTCGAGTACGCTGAAACGAGTGGTGCTAATCGTTTATTATGTTAGCGCTTGTTTTCGAGATAGTAGTAATGTAATCTCACTATTCTTTTGCCAAAGAAAAAAAAAAAATATTTTTCAAAAAAAAAAAAACTGCGCAGATTAAAAAAAGTTTAAGCCTTTCGGTTTTTAGTTTATTCAATAAACTAAACTGTTTTTGAGTAACGCGAATATATGTACATATCGTCATATGAAATCCAAAAAGCCCTAAGTTACAAAAAATACGAAATCGACTTTTTGATTGATTATGATGTGATCTTTCGAAATATATATTCCCACGAATTTTTACACTTTTACAATTGAAAACGTCGTTTTTACCAGCAATATTCCAAGCTTAACCTAAATAGTTTATTTCACATTTTAAAAAGTTATTTGCTTCTGTAAAATTTTTGAAATGTAACTTAGGGCTTTTTGGATTTCATATGACGATATAATGTACAGCCTCCTCCATTTTCGAAATAACAATTGCACTAAAGGCAGCAGTGGCATCTCGATGGGTATGCCAAATGATGTCCATGCAAGTCGGCGTATGCAAGGACATAGACACTTTTATAGAAAATGATATGACTGCAATATACGGTATTGGACAAAACAAAATGTCTCAATAACAAAAGTAAACATTTTTGGATTTTAAACAATTTTATTTGTTTAAAAAGTTAATCATCTAAATTAACTAAAAAATATAAAAGATAAAGAATATTCCTTTTTAACTTAGAAAAAAACACTTTGTACGTTGAACGCAGTTTTTTGAATGCGACAAAACATAAGCACGTCTTCACTTAAAATTCACTTAAAATATTACTTTTACTAATATTTAGTTACCTTGCTCTTATTTTTTTTAAGTTCTTTACATATTCATGTTACGGACTCGATTAAATTCGATAATGTTTCACTAGAAATTTCCTTCAAATCAATTTCTACTAGTCAAAATTCGACCTTATTTCTGCAATTATCGCGGTTTATTTTGAGATCTAAAATATCCCACAGATTTTCTGGGGAATGAGATCTGGCGACTTCGCTAGATATTTCAGAGCACTCTTTCACTCATTTATCTGTGCATTTTGGATTGTTGTTCGGTTGATATATCAAATAAAGTGGCATTTTCTTCTCTGCATGCGGTGTGAGTATGTATTCCAGGATATCCTTGTAGACGAATCGATCCATTACACCATTTATTTTGTGCAGTGGCCTAATTCACTTTCTTCTTTATGTTTTACCATCTCTTTGGTACACTGAGGACGTTAATACGTCCCACATTAAAATTACGAGTACGGTCTTCCATTAAAAGTTTACTTGCTCCTTTGTAAATTCAATTCTGATTAATCTAGCAGTAGTAAATGGTCTTTTTTCACTTTGACATGATACTAATTCACCGTCTACAGATCGTATTTGGATGCACCTAATCGAAACATTTAATTTTAATTAATTAACAGACCTTCCTGATATAAAGATATACATTTTTATTAAATGGAGTATCGCGTTGTCGTTCCGTTTGCTGGTTTTCTACCTCTGTGTATGGTTATTAATGTGCCTGATGAACGGAAACGGCTTATAATACGATTGTTTGTTTGCGATTGATGACACTGATTCTTCTTTATTATAATCATTAATTATTTTTTCTTTTAATTGCTAATTACTGTTAGCCATTTTTGTAGAATATTGCAAAGTATTGTTGGCTTGGAACAGAGTTTGATAGGTTCGGTACGATTCTCTAATTATTCCTCTTATGTTGAAATGATCGTTTTTGTTATTGAACGATTTTTGTCGTTGGTAATGTAACTATCTAACTATTTCGTGCTATTGTTTTGACGCATGCAAAATAGCGCTTTTGTAAGTTTAACATAAATTTTTACTGTTACAATTGTGTTTTTCTTAGTTTTTGTCTTTTCTTAGTAAAAAAGGATATTATCGTTATAAATTAATACATTAAATTAAAATTCGAATGAGATTTTCTATGTTATGAAGATGTATGATAGTAAGTGCAAACTCGTGTATATATTTTGTCCAATATTGTACTCTTGCGCTCCTAAAAGTAAACGCACAGAACACTTTTATTAGCGAAATTGACGAGGACGCATGATAAGGGATTGCCTTATCTGAAACCTCACATAGTAACCAAAAATTCTAATAGTCCCTTTCTATGTATTTTGACGGAGCTGCAGGTGTTGCTCAATGTCATTCTGTACAGTCTTATTAGTTTCGCAGGAACACGAAGGTGTCTAAGGCTGCCTTATAGTCGAGTCATAGGTCTTTTCCAATATTTCGCGTAGTGTGAATAATCTATCTGGTCGATGGTGAACTTAATTGATCGGAAGCCGCACTGATAAGCTCCAACGAGTACCTCCATAATAATGCAGCGCCCCTTGTGCATTAGTAACCAAGTTACTGTTTTCACCCCTGCAGAAAAATACTCCGAGCTTAAATCCTTCAGTGAGACACTTTACTCTTTTGTAAAATTTTAGAGCACCACTCATGCTTCTAAAAGGCTCAATTTATCACATAAATTTTTATTTATATTTTATTCATCGAAAGATCTTCCTCTGAAGCATTCTCAGTCATGCGTACAACAAATCGTAGCCAACACATTCAATGCAATTTGTTGCATAAAAACACCTTCATTTAGTTGCACAAGTACCCATATTTCTGCGCAATGTAGCAGCAAGGGTTGTACAGTGAACTCTGGATAACATCAACTAATTAAAACCGCGGGTGTTAATATTCATCAGATAGTAGACGTTTATGAATGTAGAAATTTAGTATAAAAACATATGTAGGTGTAAATCAAAAAAAAAAAAAAAAAAAAAAAAAACGAAAAGGCTTCCAAAAAATCAACCGAACAGAACATTTAGTTATTAGGGGAATCCCCAAATCGGAACTAATTTTGTAAAATAAATGTAACAGTTACTGAAGCTAAAATTTTGTTTTATTTAGAGTTGATGTTTTAGAGCTTTGTGGTTTGATTGACGTCTTAGAGTAGACAATGTTAGAAAAAAAGGGTTGATGTTTTGGAATGTTGACGAAGACGAGTGTTTCCGTTATCCCGAGTGTACTGTATTGCCATCTTGTAAAAAGAAGAAAGAGATTTTTGTAAACTGATAGCTGACTTCTTGTTTTCTTTAAATTATTGTTATATTTTTAATAACGATAGGGAAATACGCAGATGCATAAATGATATCGCGAAATTGTAGCTCTCACCATTCAAAAGTTAATTCAGTCATCTGGGTTTTGTTCTTGTTAAAACCAACCATTACATCTATCTTCGTTTACTGCTAGAGCCAATTTTAGTGATTTCTTTACGGCATTCTCAAAGGCAGCAAAATTGTCGAAGTAGGAAGCGGAATCTGATTTCATTTTATTCAATACCTTTATAATTTTAAAAGGCATTCCTTTCTGCTTCTTCTTTTAACACTGTGAAAAAAGCCTTCTTTAATTTAATAAAAAATATACAATGAAATTATAGAAAAATGTCACTCTATTTCCTGTTTCTTTTAATTATTTATTATAATTTCTCGCAATTTGTCAATATCTATCGCAAACCACAAATCGATGAGTATGTAATCAATTATTTTAAAACTTACTTATTAGCAAAACTTTTTATTAATCATTTTATCTGTAATAACCATTATTAAAATTAATTTTAATTTTTAATTATAATTTTAAAAATATGATTTCTAAAAATAGTAACAAATTACGTTTTATGTAAGATACATACTCGCATAGGACCATAGATAAATCTCATTTTTTTTTTGTGTTTAAAAGCATTTTTCAATTATTCATTGAATTTATTTTTGAAAAAGCTTATTTTTAATTTATATTATCACAGAATATTTCCCATTACTAATGACCGCATAAATATAGTTTTAAGATAATAAAGTATGTAACAGACCAATCGTAATTTGATAATATCGTGTATCTAAATACGGCAATAAAGTAGTACTCGTAACGTAGAAATTGTTTTGGTGCGTTTACACTTAGCAGTTTTCTTTTTTGCGTCATACATACAGGCTTATGTATGATTTTACCTATACCTTAGCTATGTTTTTAAATTATGTTGTATATTATTTGTCAAAAATTTATTACTTAATGCTTTTCAATAAGTATAATAATAACGTCAAATTTGTGATAACTTTAAAATATATCAGCTTTAGATATAACGATAATGGAATGATGAATTTAATTATAAAAGAAATAAATCTTTAGTAGTATGATCAGTAGAAAAAATTTTTGTTTACTTTGAAATACTGCATTACCAATAATATTTTAGCATTTAAAAGCCTATTTAATGTGTGGCGGTCCCATCGTTCCGATTTGAGTTTTTTTAGGTTGGTACATCTGTTGTCGATATTCCCGCTATATCTTAGCGTCATAGCTTGACGGCGATTTTTTACAAGAGACTTGATTACCGACTGGCTTTGGGTATAAATACGCATGCATTCAATCGTGACATACCGAACGACCGTTATCTCCGCAATGAGCAGGTAATCTATGCGAGAGATAACACAAGGTTCTTATTAATGTCGGTAGGATAGCCAGCTCTATCGATCGAGCATCGCCGCAATGTGGCGTGTGTTTCATTGTTCTGTCGGTACTATAATGAAAGGTGTTGACGAAATTAAGGAACTAATCCCTGGCATTCATATATTCTTAGGTAGTACTCGTATTTCTCGTTAAGCGCATCTCCTTGGAGTTGATTGTCCAGTGAATCGTACAACGCATTATATGGAGAATTCGTTCTTTGGTCGCATTGTTCGTTTGTGGAACAATCTTTCTGCGAATGTCTTCTCTGCCACTTATGACATGAGCAAATTTAAATCGAACGTTCATAAACACAATTCCGTCTATCCTCCTTCCCAAAACCTATTTTCCTAGTACAATCACAAGCGAAAATAAAAATAAAAATATCATCCCACTATATCATCCATTTGTGTGCCGCTGTGGTATGGTAGGTAAGACACCGCCTACCAACCAGAAAGTCCTCGGTTCAATACCAGGCCAGACCATTTTAAAAAAGAAAAAGTTTTTCGATAGCGGTATCACCTCATAACATAAGCTTTTAGTAACTGGTTGTATTACTACTATTGAAAACTTCTCTAATGCATTTGCCGTTCGAAGCTGGCGTTAAACCGTAGGCAACACTGGCTCAATGAGCTTAAAAGTACCTAAAATCGGCTGCAATCCATTGACTGAGAGAAGTCTCCTCGTCTAGACAGGAAGCTTTCTTGGTAGTCAAATATTGAGGAATAATTCAAAAAGCAACGACAGCAATGCACCAATATTTGGGATCGGATTCAGCCTCGCAAATCGTGTCTTTTGCGACCTCAACACGGCCAAAAATTAAAAAAACCACCAAAACACATAGAGATAGATGTACTCTTGGCTACGTAGCTTTTGCAAATGTGAAGCTATGACGCTAAGATTTAGTGGGAATATCAACAACAGACGTACTAACTTAACGAAAAAAAAAAAAAAACTGAAATCGGAACAATAGGACCGCCACACGGGGATTATTCCGCAAACTTTGTGATCAAGGTAGTACATGCATACATACAAACACACATTTATTTTTACATATAGTATAAGATTACAAAAAAAGTAAATTTTTGGTACTTTCTGTGCAATGGTACTTTTTAATATTAATAGTACCAAACTCATTTGTACTTTGAATTAAAATTAGAATCAAACCAAACGATATTATGGTACTATTTATATAATTATTTACATTTTAGGTACTTTTTGTTTTGTGAAACTTTTTTTTACGTTTTCTTATAAAATTATAGAACCAACTAAAGAGTACTAACTAAATGTACTCTCTTGGATACGTTGCCTCCATCGAATTGAAATTTATAATGCAGCAAATGCGTCATTAGATTAAAAATTATTGACTTCATGTTTTATCTTAGCAGACACAGTGGTCTCTAATGATTTACGAGTGAACGTCTAAATTTAATAACAAATATTAACCAAAAATAAAATAAGAGAGAGAAAGAGAGAGAGATTCACTGAGTCAGTCTCTTTTACCTTGATTTTGTGTATTTTTTAGATTGACAGCCCCGAATAGTTTTTTTCTTTTTACTGAATGAGTTTGTCAAAAACCCCCTCTCAATTTAAATTTATCAATTATAATATATCACTGTAGTACAATAAAGTAGTAATGGTTTATAATTGTTGTGGTTGTTGTTGTCGTTTTAGTATTTTGATTAAATATCTATACTTATACTAAGAACATACAACTGCTACTACTATCTACAGCTGATATTGGCAAATGTCTGAGGGCCTAGATAATACAAGAAAAAAAGTAATTCTTTTTTTTACTCAGCTCCTGCTATTTGATTATAAAAAATTCTATAAAATATTACGATTTGATTTTATATTCTCAGTATAATTGCGATCCATAAACACATTGGCTGTATAGCGTAAAAGTCGTTCTAAATTCGTGACGCGGCACACAGCAGCACATAATAAAAAATAAAAATTTGGATTTCAGTAATATAGCGCGAATGTTGGCTTTAAATAATTGCAGAAAATCTTCTCTTAAATATTATTTGGCCTCTTGAGACCTATTTCGTAGAAATATTACAATAACGGTTGTAACGGTCGAAAGAAAAAAAACTTTAGCGCTATTTAACCGAAAAAAGCGAAGATTTTTAATATGAACAAATAAAATTCGTTTGCCAGTTTCGTTTAGTTTTCATAAAAGAGCTTTAAGACAAGCTTTTATAACAGTTTTAAAACGTGTAAAGAAAAAACTGTCATAATTAAGCTTTTTTATAAAAGAACATAAGAAATTTTTTTAACTGTTCTTGAACTGTTATATTGTGAATTTATACATTTTAACGGAAACGGAAATATGTTGAAAAGAACTCTGTTATATTTAGCCGTACTGGTTATAGCTTTAAATAATCATCAATCATGGGCCAAACAAACTGATGGTAAGTCTGAACTTACTTCTTCTCGACCTGAAAATAAAAATCGTAAATCAGTGAAAATTCTACTACAATAACATGAAATTCCATTTAAGGGTCAATTTATATTATAAGTCACAGTATTTTAAAATTACAAAAGATTGGTGGAATACCAAATTTCATCTTTGTCCTCATTACAGGGGCTGACCTAAGATTTTTTATTAAATTTTATTTAATTTTTCGGATTTTAAGGTAAATTTCGTTGAGTTAGAGACCGATTTTCACTAAATTTGTTGCAGTAATACTTTTATGAGATTTCTGCTTACCTAAGAGATTAATGATTTAAACCGATCGTTTATAAACCGATTTTTTTACTAAATTTAATACAGAGATAAGATATAAAAACTAATTTTAGACTAAGGCCACGCAATAAGCATTAAAATTCCAATGTCAAAAGCAAATCGTATGCGTATTTATAAAAAGTTAAAGCGTTTAAGAAAACGCTATTACATTACGACACATTTAACCATTTATTTATATAAAAATTCACGCAGATTTACAGTCAAAGTTAGGTACCCGCCTTTATGAGTTATTTCACTTTCAACATACATATCTGGCTTTGATTTACATGCTTAAAATGTAAAATTTCTGTTCTTGGAAATAAAAGAAAAAAAATTCCACTAATTTTGTCAAAAAAAAAAAAAAATTTTTTTTCGCTAAATTTGGTCAAAGTTATGTACCTGTATTTAATTTTGAATAAAATCAGCAATAGCCAACCGATTTTCATGATTTAAAGCTTATTTTATTCTCAACATTTTAAGCTTTAATTTAAATGCTTAACATCTAAAATTTTCATTCGGAAAATATTTTTATGAGATTAAAAAAAAAAAAAAAATCCCTAATTTTACGCAAAAACTTTTTTTCGCAACTGAGTTATGAATTACTCCGAAACTGTTGAAAATACAAAAACACGTTATTCAGGTGATTTATAGGAAATTTTATTCCTAAACATTTGTTGATACTTTCACTTATATTTTGGGTGAAAATTTACCTTGCCCATAAAAAAAAAATTGAGCCCGATAGAAAAAAACTGAAAACGGATTTAAATTCAGCGCATCAAAATTTTTATATTCCATATTTATTTAAAGGCTTTTTTTTGCTAGAGACCAGTGTTATTAATTCCTTTAACGATCTAAAGGGCATCATGGGACCAAAACAAATTTCTCTTTGCTGAGTTTGGTAATAGCTACCTTCATCTAAGGGTCCGCCAAATAATTTTTTTTTCTCATATTTCTTTTTTTATTTGAAAGTACAATCCTTCCGGTTAATAATGGAAAATAATTTCATTCAAATGGCTGCCTCGGCTGGCCATGCAGTAGCCTACACGATCGGTCCAATTTTTAAGTACATTATCGATTGTGTGCAGCTGTATTTCACCAATGGCTTCATGAATATTGTCCTCTAAAGCGTCAATTGTCTCTGGCTTGTTGGCGTAACACTTATCTTTGACGGCACCCCACAAATAATAGTCCAATGGTATCAAATCGCAGCTCCAAGGTGGCCAAACGACATCAGCTCTGCGGCTGATAATGCGATCTTCAAAAACAGGGCGCAAAACATCGAGTGTAGCTCCGGCTGTGTGGCACGTAGCGCCGTCCTGCCGAAACCAAATGTTGCTAATATCTTCCTCCTTCAATTTTTGTGAACAAAAATTCGTTCAACATGGTCCGATAACGATCGCCATTGACTGTAACGGCCACTCCTTGCTCATTTTCGAAGAAAAATGGCTCAATTATGCCTCTTGACCAAAATCCGCACCGAGTAGTGACTCGTCTTGGATGTATCGGCTTTTGAATGTATTTTTATATAATTATAATTTTGCTGGTTTACATACCCGCCAAGATCAAAATGGGCTTCATCTGAAAAGATGATTTTTTTGGCAAAGTCGGCATCTTCTGTAAGTCGATCGCAGGCCCACTTAGCGAAGCGTATACACAACCATATTCGTTCAGCGGAAGGATAAAACTAATCGTCTGCCGAATCAGACATGAGCTAAGTGTTAGCATTCACGAAATAAGTACTAGTTGACAAAAGAAAAAAAAAAAACGTTAGATGGCGGACCCTTATATCAACATTCTGTTTTCGCGAGTTATGCCATTCTAATTCCATTGCCTTTGCATAGATTCCTTTTCATTGGATCTCTATGTAGTACTTTTGTAAAACATTTATGTGTTTTTTTAATATGTTAATATTTCATTAACTTATTTTTTAATATCTCTTAAATATTTTATTATCTGTAAAATATAAAAATAAGTTATTTTAATATCTGTGTTAAATTGAAATTTTTAATATTAAAAAGCTTCTTTTTCAAACAAAAAATATGTTTTTTTTTCTTCTTATTAATTACATTGTTTATTTTTTAATACAATTAATAAATAAATAAGTTAAATATTTTTGCCCAATCATTCCTAACAATCAAATAATTACAAAAAAAAGTATTTAAAGATCTCAAATAGCACTTAAAATAGTATTAAATTTATTTAAAAAAATATATTTATATGAATTATAATTATTAAATTGACGCATTTCGTTATACTTATAATTGAATGGATATTTCCCATATAAATAATATTATACAAGTACACTTTCAGGAATTGAAAATATTTCAAAATTATAAATTTATAAATATCAAAATAAGAAAATAATCCCGAAATCCACATATGAATATGTAAACTAAAAGAAAAACGAAATTTTTTAACAAGTGCTTGTATTTGGTGTTTCATAGGTCCATGACGGTTTAAACATTTAGTTCAAATCACCATAAATGACACGTCTGACAGTGTCTTAAAAGCACATATGCTTGTATTTGGCCTTTCTTAGGTCTCAAGTTAAAATTTTAGTGCGGATCAGTGTTAATAACTTTCCTGATAGTGTTTTAAAAGAACAGATACATACATATATACATACCCGCAACATCCCAACTGCATCCGATTCTGTGTTTAGAATCGGGTGCAGATGCAAACGACAGATGCATTAGGTACGAGGGCAGTTCGAAATATTCTTAGCCTAAGAATGAAAAACAAGAGCTAGATTTTTAAAATTATTTTATTTTGCAATATAATCTCCTGAAACTTCAATACACTTCGTCGTCCAACTTTTTACTAGGAATTCTATACCTTGATTAAAATAATTTTCCTGCAGCTCCTTAAAATAATCGTTTACAGCTGCCATTGCATCTTCGTTCGAGGTAAAACATTTGTTAGCAAGGAGCTAAAACAGGGGAATAAGGTGGGTGGTCAAGCAATTTGTCGAATTTCGTTATTGTTAAAAAACTCTTGTGTGATGGTGCGTTGTCGGGATGAAAAATTATTTTTTTGTGTTGTAAACCAAGTCGATTTTCAAAAGGTTATAATAATATTATGAATTCATTGTTTTAACTTTTTGAAGACAGTCGATCACTAAAATATTTTTGTAATCCCAGAAAACCTGTTTTCGCTTTCTTTGGTGCACTTCCAACAGCTTCAGGCCACGTTTTTTTTTTGAGATGCCTATGGCATTACCTATTTCACGCACTTTCACTCGTCGATCGTTTAATACCGTATCCTGCACTTAAGCTATGATTTCTGGCGTTTTTGAAGTCCACTTAGTGATTTATCTTCAATGCTTGTACGACCAACCTAATTTTTTACTGTTGCATATGAAGGAGCATTTTCACCTAACACATTCGCCATATCATTATGAATATCTTGGCCCGATAAACCTTATTTATGTAAATATTTAATCACACCACGAATTTCTAATTTTTCCCTTATAATAAAATCACTGAAGCGTCATTTTTGAACACCTGTTACTATACGAATGAGTTGACAGATCTAAATTACCTCCTTGACCCACAACTCTTCCACTACAACCTTCCAACTACTTCTTGAAAATTGGGCAATATGCTAGATGTGGTAATTGTACATCATAATTCACGCAGCCATGCATTGTTTTGATGGCACAGCTTTTAATCAATATTGAATCCTTCCAAAAGCTTTTTAAGGTAATCGATTTAAAGGAAACCGCTTTTGTGAGGAAAACTTTATTGTTAGTCTACATACCCATTTTAACCCTCTTTAGTACACAAAGGAATACACAGTTGTATTGTTTTTTGATCTCTTTTGACTTCTGACACATTCATGTTTGGCCTTAGAGTCAAACAGATAATAAAAATAAGCCTTGGCAAGGCATATTTCGAGCTCCTTTTATTCGAAACGTCTATCGGCAAGTTGTTTCAACTCCCTTATATCCTATATTCTTTTATCAGTGTGGATCTTCCAAGGTTTACTTCCTGTAGTGTGATCCGGCTCCAGGTGTTTCGTGGTCTTGCACGATTTCTACTACCCAGTGCATTATGTCCGAGAGCTCTAAAGCAGATTTCTTTTTTGTCCTTACTAAGTGTGTGTTCAATCAGCCATATTTCTTATATTTTGCTTAAGATTGAAAATGATACTCTGGCTTTATTTATTCGGGAATTTACATCCAAAGCAACATTCACTTCCTCATCAAAAATACTACCAAGGTATGCGAACTCTTTCAATATTCTTGCGATATATTTGCAATGGTAGTTCAATATCGTTATTTTATCATTTCTTTTTGACTTTGTGTTGTGGAGTAATCCAATTATTTTCACTTTATACATGTAATCATCTGTTTTGGTTTGCATATTGGCGAGTTTCTGCGATAGTGAGCATATATCATTAGCTTAATATAGTGATTCCAGACGTAGTGTTGGGTTTAGCGAGTCCCATACTATACCTCTCGGGTTGTCGTTCGAAGTGTCGACCACAACAGCACCAATCATTATTAAGAAGAGCAGAAGTGATGACAGACATCCCTAAAGTATGCCTGAGAAAGTTTTGAAAGGCTTGAATGCTACACCATCATGCCAAACCGAGCGTTTGAAGGCATCGTAGCTTTGCATTTCATACCAGATACCATCAAAAATGTATACTATAAGTAATCAAAAGCGTTTTCAAATCTATGAACAGCATGTACAGCAGATTTCCTTGGGCTGCTTCGATAGTCTAACGGTAATGTACTTGCTTAACACTCTCATTCTCCGAGCGTCTAAGATCATTCCATGGATTTCATAGACTTTTATTTTTGTCATTATTTGGGACAATGAATACTAATTAAGCCTTTAATCGATTTTGGTGAAGTTTTTTTTAATCAATGTTGCATTAAAAATGTATTTCATTGGAATGACAAAAAGTCGTGAGTTCAAATTTTCATTTCAGTGGAAAAAAGAAATTTAATTTATTATTTTATAAGAGAAAAACTTTTTTTTTTGCTGTAATTTACCGGTAGTTTTAATTATCATTAACATATTTTTTTAATTTTTTTAACCTATTGGTATAATAAAAATCACCTTCTTATTTCAGTTTAATTGTCATAATAAGGCAACAGCAACAACAACAACAACTAAAATAGTTAATTAATATTCAACACGTTTTTTCCATTTTTCTTATATGATATGACATCCCCTCGTTAGTTTACTTTACATTTCTTATCAATTGATATAAAAGATTTTTTTAATAGTAAGTAAAATTCCCATGGATCTAAAAAAATTAAAAAAAAAAATCAGTTTAATATTTTTCTTTATTCTAATTTGAATTTCTATTATATGTAAAATAGCTTTTCAAAATTACCTACATACCACCACATGTGTAAAATGGCTTGCAAATGTATAAAGTTTACACAAAATACATATGTACAGTTTGTCAAGAAAATCTTTTTACATAGTGAAAAAAGAATTGGGTTTGACCTTTTATCATTAAAAAGAATAGATTTTTTGTTTCATTAAAAGCGAAAAAAAACAAAACAAAAATTAATTCAAAAATAAGATTAAAAAAAGCTAGAATTGTGTTATCAAGAAAATGTTTTTACATATAAGCATAATATAATAAATGGGATGAAAATATTGAGTTACAAAATAATCAATATTTTGTATGGCCAACATTAGCTCAGTTATAACTTAGAAGATGCCTAACCTAACCTAACCCTAATTCATCTTGGTTTTTGGGCCACCTCTTGGCAGTACTTCTTTTAAATCTGGACACTGAGTATAAGTGTTCAGTATTTTGCGACAAGTTCTTAAGAAAAGAGCCAGTCCAGTTATTAATTCGTATCAATATTGTTCTCAGTTAAACAAATTTTTTCATACTTTATTACTAGATGTGCATCCCCAAACCATTACCGAAAGTTCTTCATATTTTACAGTTTGAATTGTGTTACGACTTTCCAACGCCGCTAAGGGTTGCTTTCATATCTCATTAGAACCGTCATTATAAAGACACACTTTTATGGTCTCGTCACAAAATATACTTTGATCCCAGTAGTCGTCAAGTTTGGAAATAAGCGATAGAGCAAAAGTCACTCGCCTTTCTATTGTAAATTGTAATTGTATAAAAGTCATTCTTTTTCAAAACTTTCCTTACCGTTTCGTGTAAAACTGTCACGCAACATTCTTCTCTGAACTCACCAATGTTCTTGTGGATACCAATGTATTATTGTTCGATTTCCTTCTAAACATACGTTTTGCTTTCTTCTTATTATTCAGTGGGAGCTATGGTATATGTATTAATGTTAGCCTATTATAGTTTTTAGCGCTTCTTACATTTTTGACGTAGTTTTTCTTCTTATTCAGAACATTTTAGATAATGATTGAACCATTTTTTCCGACAGGGTGACTATAGTAAACTAACTAATTTATATCCGACACTGTTCTATTGTGAGGCATTTTAAAGTCTCGTATATTCAGCATTTATTTGTTAATAAAAACAAAAACTTTAATTTAAACGTTTCAATAATTACTTGAATAATCAAACAAACCAATAAAAAAATAAATGGTCAGCATAATCTACCAGATTAAAAAAAAAAACTTACATTTTAAAAACATTTTCTTGACAACAAAATTTTGGACTTATTTTTATTTTTTATCTTATTTACTTAACCCAATTTTGAATTATTGTATTCTTTTGCTGTTAGTTGTTAGTTAATAATCAAATCATTTTGAATTAATAGAAAAATATTCAAAAAAAAATCATTAAATCCGTTTTTTAATGAGAAAAGTTAGAAAGAAAACTTTTTTCCTATGTAAAGAGATCTGCTTGACAAACTGTACATACATACATGCATATTCTGTACATAATTAAAATATTAAATTCATTGAATTGCAATAATTTTTTTTTTTATTTCAATTGGGTTTTTTTCGTTTGAGATTTTCAGTCCAAAGTTAAAAATCCACTTAAAAAAATATATTGATGACGTTTGATTACTTGTAATACATGTTGTCGTTGTTGTTGAGCTCACTTACAGAGTTAATTATAGACTTGTTTATTTTTTATTTATTTTATTTTTTCAAACATTTGAAAGCTATTGAATAAATTAAATCCTCGTACATGCTTATGAAATGATTAATGCATTTAATTGTCGCAATTAATTAAAATTAACAAAAATATAATGCTTATCAAACACTGCTAAACACTTAAAAAAAATTATTGACACTCTGGCTATATTATAAGATACCCTACCCTACACTATTATATTTTAGGATAAGTTTGTGCTAAATAGGAAAAATTTAGGAAATTGTGTATTGACTGTTATCATAGCACTAGCATATAAGAGGGTGTTTTTTAAACCCGACAGAAACAAGCTGCGCTCACTTTTAGACATTTATGATTGGCAAGCCCGCTTGAATAGACTGATGTTTGAATAAGACGCGCTCAAATTATTAAAATTGAGACGGTGAAATTGTATTTAGCGAGAAGGCTCATTTTTGGTTTAAATAAAATTGGAGTGAAATCAATCCACAGAAAACCCTACAGACTTCATTAGATCCAGAAAAATGCACCGTTTAGAGCGGTTTACGGCCCTAATTTTAACGGAACTCACCTGGAGGTCAATGGAGATCGCAACCACATCATGACTAATAATTTTTTTGTTCTCTTAAAATATGGATGACATTGATCCAGCCGAGATGTGGTTTTAACAGGATGGCGCACTTAGCATACGCGGACCACAACCATCGACTTATTAAAATCATAATTTGTAGATAAGTTTATTTCAAGAAGTTAACCTATAAATTGACCGCCGCAATTGACACGTTTAAGGCCAACAATGTTCGGTTATTCGTAAAATACGGTCTTAAAAATTTGTTCAAAATTGCCAAGAACTGCCACACCGGCCGCAAGTCCGAAATCATTTTCAAATGTTAATGCCATTTGTGAGAAAAATTCACTATTTTTTACAATTTAAAGTTCTATTAGTCTTGAAAAATACCCTATACCTGTTAATTTTACATATACTTTTTAGTTTGCTAGCTATTAACCGATGTTTTTCTGAAAACGATTCTAGAACTGCCTGTACTTTGTTTATAAGGCTAATATGTATGACAGAATGGACATAATCCCTTCAATACAGAAAGTAATTCTACGTAGCTGGGTATAGTTAAATTTAGATCTAAAACTGTTTTCGTTAAGATAGTAAAAGTATCAGAACAAATCAACCGCCTGTGGTTGGGTGGATTAAAAAAATTTCAAATTTCAAGTTTGGCATAGAGGCACAGATCTTAATCTCTGTGGCGATTTTAATGGTTCTCTAGTTGCCACCAGTTTTCTTACTAAAATTTAAGGTTTTAAAAATTATACTCAAAGTCACTTTAATCTCTTAATTATTTACTTAAATAAAGGCCTTATCCGCATAAGAACATATCGGATAATTTATATCACAATAAATAAAATTTGATATACATAAATGATGATATAATAACACTGTGCTGGAATCTTACAATTTTTTTTCCGACAAGCTTGGCACCCGGCGAGTAAACCGGTTTTAAGTACGCTGAATCCAGTGGTGCTAACCGTTTTTTTAGATTAGCTCTTGTTTTCGAGATTTATTGTTATATTAAACTTGTTGAGGTTGCACAACATATATTGGAGTAACTCAAAAAATAGTTAAAATAAAAAAACCAAAATTCTGCTATAAAATTACCTTTAAGCCTAAAACTTTTTGAAATACTTAATAAATTATTAGTGAATACGTACCTAATTACGTAGTGTGTAATATGAGCCCACTGTTCTTTTGCCAAAAAAATTTATATTTCTGAAATTTCTGAACAATTTATACATTAGAAAAACGTAATTTTTTAACAAAAAATTTCAAAACTGCTAAATGCTTAAAAGAAACTGCAAAGCCCAGATAAATCTTTAGCAACGCTGATCATAATACAGGCTATAGAGTACTGCTTGTTAAATATAATTTATGTATACATAGGTACATACTAAAAAAAATTACATTTTTGCAAGAAAAATCCCCCAAATGTTAAAAATGTAAATCTTACAAAAAAGGCCGTTAAATTTGAAAGTTGTTTAAATTAGATGAAGAAGATTGAAGATTGTTGTAACATACATGAGATTTTTGTTTTCAAGTTAAAATCATAGATTAAGAACCAAGATTTTAAATGTAATTAAGCTCTCAAAAAAAAAAAAAAAAAAAAAAAAAAAAAAAAAAAAAACAATGGTTCATAAAATGAAAACTATTTCGTTTATTTTAAGGAAACGTTTTCGATTTAGATAATTTAGAAGTAAATCTTAACAATTTTAAAATCAATTTTCTATTAAAGAAAAAATTTCTTAACGTTAATGTTCTCAAAATTAATTAATTTATGCGGGCACGTACTATGTAGTTTTATTGCAACCAGACAAATTATTGTGTAGACTAGATATTCCTGATAATAAACTAAATGGCTATTTAGATAATATCTCAGAACATTCCTAAAAAGACTAACAAACAACTTGTCAAATGGCACACGAAACTGTATTACTACATTGACTAAGCTGACTATGAGTTTTTCAGTTTTTGGGCGGTTTTTAGTTTTTAACACAACGCTCAGTATGCCTCCAAAAAAACACTTCTTTCTTTAATTGTTTTTAAGTACTAAAATTTTAAGACTGCTAAATACATCGCACAGTGTATCGATTCCATAGAGTGAATGGTCAAAAATAGGAGTCGTCGTAGATAAATGAAATTTCTTGCTGACATTTATTGTGGCTAAATATATACAGTGATGTAGGAAATAATAGTGAAACTTTAATTTTCTTCAATAGCTAGAACAACGTGAACTGGTCTGAAGAAACGAATATTAATTTATTTGGATCAATATATAACAAATAAATGGGTGGCGTAGTGTAGTGGTTAGAGCGCGCGCATAACAACACAAACGACCCAGGTTCGAGCCCCAGCTGAGGACATGAAGAAGAAAAAATTTAATTGTGGTTTCGAATGTTTAATAATAAAAAAGGCTTCAACTTCCCTCCAGACAACTCCATCTAAAAAAAAAAATAAAGAAAAACGCCCCCCTGACCCTTCTCGCATACCTCTGACGATGATGACAAACATCAGACGAATGATCAGGAAAAACACGTCACCGACTGGGAAAAAATTACAATGCTAAAGTAAAGATCACCACCAATTAATTAGCAAGAATCTTTTATCATTAAAAAAACCCAATAAAACCCGGTGGGCTGGATTTTTTTAAAAAAAACCCGGGTTTTTCCAACCATGCTTGTAAGACATTTTCTGTACATTTTTCGGACAATATTGTTAGATCGTCTAAACAGAGGCTTGGGAATATTTGCATAAGTAAATTCCTCTTTGACCTCAAAAAGCTTTCGCGGTTTTGCTTAAAACCACTTGCAAGAATACAAAGCAATTATGGATTTCTTTAAGTTTTTATGGGCGGAACTGCTACACGTTTACTTTATTTTGCGACTTACTCGTTTGTTATTTTTCAATATAGGCCCCTTTAAGCTAAAGACAATATTTATATATAAAAATTAAAAAATATTTTATTTAATATTATTATTTCTACCAATTATTTTAATATTTAAAATTCAAGTTTATTTTTCATTTCATTTTAAAGCAATTATGTTTTAATAATTAATTGTTTACACAAATATTTTTTTCTTGCAATATTTATAATAAAAATCCCACCGCAGCACGTGTCACGCAATAAACATGTATAAATAATCTCACACTAAACTTGAATACGAGTATTTCGCTAAAACAAATTAAAAAATATGAAATTCACATTCAATACTTTAGAAAATTGCATTTAACAAAAACAAAAAATAAAAGTTCAATAAACTTGTTTAAACTTTTAGAGCAACGTATTCCCACGCTATTCAAATATTTAAGCTTTTAAATTTTTATAAATTGAGGAGAAATATTTATTAATACATTTTGAAAACTGAGAGGATACTTGTAGTTTTAATAATGAATATTTTCTTGTATTTGGGGAATTTGAAAGTTTTACTCTAGGCAAGTTTTCGCAGCGCTTCGGTTTCAAAATGAAATCTTACAAAAACAAAAACAAAAAAAATGAGTTCAGGTTCTGGTTAATCGAAATAAAAAGTTCAGATTTGGGTTCGGTTTAGGGTTTGGATTCGATTAGATTCAAATTTTAAAAAAGTACAAATTATTATCGCCTTCTGAAGAACAAGATATTGTTTCTCCTCCCTTTTCACTTGTAAATTTTTTAACAGAAAAAGTAGATTTCGCTTTTTACTATATTTTGTGTGAAAATTAAACGCTGATTACTTTTTCGTTACAAATAGTCGGTATCTTATTTTGGTTTATATATTTTTTATGAACCATTTATAAATGGGTTCAACGGCGTTTCTGAACCTGTCTGGGTTCGTGTTCTGGTTAGGTTTCAAGTAATATTTGATTAAGTCTTCTGATAAATATTTTCTTCGAATTTAAGCAAGCATACCTCAATGTGATAGCGATCCAAATCAAAATGACGTTTGCTACAGGCTGGACATTCAGAAGAGTTGTCGTATCCGCATCGGTATAGACATTTCCTATAGCTTCCTTCCATGGCCTGTTAGGTTATGTGAGCCACTCGCGTTTGCTATTTCATTCAGAAGCCATTTTGCCAATGTACTACCCATGAAAGATGTAAAAGTTCCAAATATACTCACCTCAAAGCCCGAGATTGCAGTCCTTTCATGTGATGCAACTGGTACCTCTGACGACGTCAATCAACTTCTACAGTAACACATTTCTAAGACAGTCTAGGTAATGGAAGTAACACGCACTCAGGTGCCATAGTCTGAACTCCCATAGAGTGGAGTCGTCACAGAGAAGTATTGATGTTGATCCCTCATACTACTCATTTTGCATTTTCAGTGCATTGTGCTCGTTTTAGGGTAATAGGTTGTGGGAGGGAGTAAGGAGAGAGCAATGGCTATAGAAGTTCGATTTAAATTTACCCATGTCGTACGTGGCAGCGAACCTTTAGCGGGAAGATTGATCCACAAACTTCCTGTGCGACTGAAGTACGAATTCTACCTATAATGCGTTGTGCGATTCGTTGGACAATTATCATACATAGGAATTGGGTAAGTTTATGGTTTAACTTTAAAAGCGCTGCACAATAGTAGACAAATTCTTCTATCGGGCAGGCCATATCTCGGTTTAAATTTGAACCAACGCTTATTTCGAATTCAAAATTCAGTATATTATCTCCACTGAACGAAATTAATCGATTTATGCTTGAGCAATGTTGGGCTTTATTGGAAATTTATTTTCAAAACAAAATTGGTCGGAAATTGTAAAAACAACAACTATTTTTCAATGCAAATTAAATTTTTTACAAGTCAAACGCAACTTTTTTCAACATAAATTGAATTTTATTCGGAACAAATTAAAATTTTTTCAACACAAAATACATTTTTTTCACTTTGAATTAAATCAAATCCACCTCAAATTAAATTTATTTTTTATTCGAGATACCCATAGCGTGGAGTAAAGTATGAGTATACACAATGCACAAAAATCTTTGCGAGTTACATTAAAAACTGTCACAATCAATGTAGATCGTTTAAATTGCGATATTACAATTCAGCGACGCATACCATATGCGTTAAATTTCGTACAAAACCCTCTAGAAGCAAGAGAAAAATAATATTCACTGACTAATCCGGTTTTAATTACCATCTTCGGAGAAACAAAGCAAAATCCAAAGTAAATACCACTGCACGAGTAACTGTTCTACCGTTAAGGGACGAATGCTTCCCTTATTGCAGCCATGGGCATACATGGCATTTTACACAAAAAAATAATTGCACATTGCGCAGTTAATACCAACAGCTTTATATCTTTCCTTGAAAAATATTCCTGGTTGATCCTTGACTTTGCAAAGATACACAAAACTCTAAATGTAAAAGATAATGTTGCAGAGTCCGGACATTTTTTCCCTCCATATTCTCCAATGCTAAATCCAATAGAAAAAGTGTTTTCAAAAACCAAACTATGTGCACGAAATTTACCAGCTGATCCAAATAGTAATATGAACTTAGTAACTATTGTATAATTAAACAATCCTTGGAATCAGTAACACTTTCTGATTGTAACAATTATTATCTTGCTATGTCTATAAATGTGCCACTAGCTGCGTCTGAAGAGCCGCTGCAGTGAATATTTTAAATAGCAAGTTAAGGAAATATTAGTTTAATTTTATAGTATAAAAAACAGTAATATAAAAAAATTTAATTTTAAATTAAAAAAAATTAATTTGAAGTGAATAAAATGTGATTTGAAGTGGAAATGATTTAATTCAAAATGAAAAAAATAAAATAAAATTCAATTTGTATCGAACAATCGTCAATTTGAGACTAAAAACCTATATTGTATATGTATATATAGAGTGTCCGCCGGGACAACTTTGTTTGTTTAAATTTTTGATTATATGAAAGAGAATGGATCTCATATTGATAAATGTTTTATTTAATGTCGGCAATTATGTATGGAATACAATATCAGATAAATGCCCGCCTCTGTTAGCTTCACAAATGCGAGCCTTTTTGAGCACCTTTTTCATTATATTCTCACACATTTCACGCAGTATTTCATTAACTTCATCACGAATATTTTGTTTGAGTTGTTCCAGCGTTTCTGGTTTGCTTGCATAAATTTTGCTTTTCAGATATCTCCACAAAAAGAAATCCAGAGCAGTGTAATCAAGTGACCGTGGAGGCCAATTAATATCACCATTTCTTGAAATAATTTGTTGTGGAAAGAGGTCTCGCAGTAATTCCATTGTAATCCTGGCTGTATGCGATATGGCACCGTTTTTTTGAAACCATATGTTAGTTAAGCCCAAAGCTTGCAGTTGTGGCATTAAAAAGTTTTCAATCATATCACGATATCGCTCCC